>RYFJ01001375.1:0-316278 GCA_003991445.1 Oryza meyeriana var. granulata
GAGTAGATATTTTTTAACTATCATTGAATAGATATGAAAGTCTTCAAAAGAATTATTTTAGTTTATGCGAATGTTTTTCTATGGAATGACTTACAAGCAGAAATTTTTTTAATTTGGATTGAAAATCTCTATCAATAATCTCTATAGAAAGCTATAAAAATTTCAATTGAAAGTCTTTAAAAACATCAATTGAAAGTCATAAAATAATTCATCAATCCATAAAAAAATTCATTGAAATTTCTTCAAAAATTCTCATTGAAAGTCTTCAAATCTCAATTGAAAGTCATCACAATTAGTCATACAAAAATTTCAATTGAATTCCTTAAAAAATTTCACTTGAAAGTTATTGAAACTTTCAATCGAAAGTCATTAAAATTTCTGTTGAAAGTAATCCAAAATCCATTTATTTTATTTTTTACAACTTCATAATTATTGATAGGATTTTTTTCACGGGAAACTTCAAAGCGACAAATCGTAACTTGCGCCCATTCACAGTTAAGGCCCACGATGGCCCGTTTTTGGCCATGCAGCTCCACAGCCCCCAACTCGATGAGCCTCACAGGTCGAGTAAATCGAAATACCACGTCGCGCTAGGGCTGCTCTCGGAGGTGTTCGCCCATGACGCGCGCCAAACCCATAGAACTGCTAGAATATATAGATGGCTGCATCAGCTCCTCAAATATGGGCCGCAATGACGACCAGTGCCAAGCGAATCATAGCAATATTTAAGTACTCCCTCTTTTTAAATGAATTCTGAAGCTAACACCTCTGATTTTAGTTATGCTTGCTTTAGTGTGTGCGCAAGAATTAAGACCAGAAAAACTTTTTGGTAAATAGAACAACCTCGTGCCCTTCAACCATGATAATTTGAAATGGTACATCAGGATTTATGAGATAGGCATCCATTTATAGCAGGGAGAAAAAAAAGGAAAAAAATGTTAGATATTTGCTCGGAATTATATAATGGTTACATTCGAGAAAAAATGCTAAATTTAAAAAAAATATATTTAAAATCCAGCTAGAGTAAATTTGAGCAAAGCCATGACCCAAAGGTGATTTGGTGCCTAACCATCCCAGCAAGCGGCAGTCCAATTCTGTCCTAGAAATTAACACCGTGCTAAGAATCATCATGGCAAAGTGAAGTCGTAGCTTCTGGTAATCGAAAATGATTCGGCGTCTAACTATTCCAGCGTGGCTGCTCACAATTTCCCCCTATAATAAATCAACACCAGCTTACAGTTTCAAAAGTTTAAAGTCGTCGCTTCTAGTCTCTGTTTTTTTAACTGCCAAAAAGATTTGGAGACAATCAAACTGAAGCACTTTATTCAACAACCACCGCCTCCATAAATTCATTGCATGTACGACAAGGTCTTAACTCTTACTTCTAACAAAACTGGAGCAGATCCTAATATTTTCTAAGAAAATGAAATAGATACATATGCGCCGGGAGCTGGAGAAGATGAAACAGAGCCATGAGACGCCCATCCCCATCCCTGTCAACCAGCGAACATGCAGATGCCGGCCGGTGACAGTATCTGCAATTTTGTCCTTCCTAGCCGAGTTATTATCATCTCATCTCCGATACTAAAAAATTGGAAAAGAGACTAAACCTTATCATCTAGGCCACCGGTAGCGGCACGCTAGCATTTTGACATGGTAATCCAATTCCAAACGTACTGCGTTGCCAAAGTCTTCAGTTTGCAGCTTGGTCACCCGTTGACGCGTCGCTGTCCGTCGCGCGCCGTCCGTTCATCCCCTCCGTCTCCCCCCTCCGTCGACGATAGCCTTCCGCAAGCTGCGGTGGGAAAAATGTCAGTGTTCGTCACGAGTTTGAAGGTAACGAAAAAAGAGAAAAAAAAGAAAATTATGTAAAATGTGTAAATCATTAGCGTATAATATTTGAGTCCTTTAATTATTAAAATTAAAAATAATTTATTTGATTTTATAATTTATAGATAAAAAATTTTTATAAAAAATATAGCATTTAGTAGTTCGAAAAATATATTTATAGAAAACGAGAAGTTTTTTCTCTTCCAACACAGATTGAACGAGCCTACGTCCAACGATCTGCATGCCGTATGGACTAACCGACTCGAGTACCACAATATCGGGCGGGTCTAAGCATAATCATTGTGGAGACTTTCAGGAACAGAAAATGTTAGCTAAACACGCAAGTCAGTACGATCCATTAGGTTGGAGTATAGGGGATACGACTCGTCTGCATAATTTTAGCGCGCTTGATGATTAAATTTGAATGAACAGTCCATTTCCTGTGTGGTACGGGGGAATTAATTTGTACTATTTCTTCCGTTCTAAAAGAATACTAATGTAGTATTTAAAATTTATCCCCAAAAATGTACTTAAATTCTATCCCTTACCCACTCCGATTCAAATGTTCTCCGTGTTATCTAAAACCACCAATCTGCCTTTTGAATCCCGAAACGACTTTTTATTGGGACCGAGGGAGTAACATCAAAACTCTAGTCTGGCTTTAATTACGACAGGATTACCCAGTAGTATAATGTTGTGTTGCATATCTATTTTAGATTAGCATGAAATTATTATGTTTAGGTCTGATAGAGCCAACGAACCGTGCTTGCTTGGCTGTTCGATCGTTGCTTATAATCACAGACAAATTTTAGATTTAAATTAATTTGAAGTTGTTTTAGTTTTTTTTCCATTGTTGTTTATTTTTAGCTTTGGCGTTTTGAACCACCGAAGAATAGAAGTATACAATCTTATCTAAAATTATTTCCATTTCATTGTTGGTTTTGACTTACAAACCATATTAAAAAAGAGTAAATTTTAAAGAACTACAAATTTAATAACTAAGCTATCAACTAGCTGCAATTTTAGTGACCTATTTTAGATGGCTGCAACAAATAGCGATTGAAATATCACAAACTACAACTCCGTTTGAACCCTTGTTACTAACAAAACCGGGCCCAACCATGTCGTATAGATTAGCTTGGGTGGGGGTGGAACAGTGAGCCAATAATCTACACAATCATGCCATGTCGGATAACACATCGGCATAGCAAATGGAAAACACACGGTCCCAACTGCACTGGTAAAGAGGTCAGCGACCAGGCATCAGCTCGGCTCGGTAAAGGTTCAAAGCGGGATGAGCAGAAGACGAGAGACATTATCTCTGCCTTGCTCTTCTCCGCTAAACGAAGGACCAAGCCTTCCTCCCCCATCAGCAATCGTCATCATCTTCCTCCCTTGCTTCGTTGTGGAAATAACATGTAAGAGAAAATGTCCCTCATCTGCTGCCCATCCCCCTTTGAAACTCCACCGAGTTGGGCTGGTGCGACAAAACTTACTTAAGGCCTTTTGTGTAGCCAGACCGCGTCATTTCCCGCCTGTGTGTGCTGTGACATGTCATTTGATGTGGCATGGCTACGGTTGAAATAGCGTGGCTACATTCCTCCCCACCAAGCATAATGTGTAGACATGTGGACCCGGTTTATCGGTAGCAGGGCATTTCAAATAGAAATTATAGTTTTGTATAATTCTAGTCGCGTGCCATCTATCCTAAAATGGACGCTAAAGTTATAGTTAGTTGATAGTTAGTCATTTAATTTACAGTTATTTAAAATTTACTCAAAAAAACTAATTGCAAACAAACTCTAGGTATTCGGACCTCCAAGGTCCAAAAGATTTTTTTAAAGAGCGGGATAATGCTAAAGTTCTGCCTCTCAAGTCTCAGGCATGAGCTTTCTCCTTTTTGCACTGAACTGATGGCACTTTTGTGGTGCACTGACGTCCCATCGGATGGCATTCTGCCATTTACAAGTTAATTTCTTAGCTGTTATAATCAGTTCTACTCGAATTGCACATTGTAGCGCGCCTCTTCAAATTTCGGATTGGTGAATGTTATCTTGACTTTTCAACTGATTGTGACGTTAACCAAATTGTGGTTACAATTTTGCATCAAAATCATTCCCTCCACTCCGCAAAGAAAGTTGTCGTTGTCTAGCCTCTTTGAGCAAGTGCACGAAAGCAGTGATTGCCTTTTTGAGTAACTAATAGCGACACCGCATACTCTCTCTGATCCGAAATATAAGTATTTCTAGATTATTTAAGTAAAGATTAAAGTTAATAGAAAATAAATTAAATGCCCTTGTTTTTGTATTCTTTTTTCATATTATCTTGATCAATCGAATTTTTTGAACTTGATTGGATTCCCTCCCAATCACCCGATTGGCTGAAGTTTAAAATTGATTAGATTCCTTCCCAATCATCATTTTGACTTGGTTGATAATTGCTTGAATTCCTATTCTTTACAAGTTGCGTCCCATAAATGCTTTATATTTGTATAAAAAATTTGAATTCTAGAAATCCTTATATTTATAAATGGGAAAGAGTAAGTTACTCTGTAAAGTACACTAGTATATACAAGTTAAATCGATCATATCAAATAAACATGTTGTTGCCATAAAAACCGCATGCAGATCGAGCCCATCTATTCCACAGCTATGCGTAGATCAGTAGATTGGTCTCGTCCAATTTTGTAGTAGCATCGTTATCTTAAGCGGCCGTGGTCCAGTGAAAAGGATGCCTCCGTATGAAACAGCTAGGGCAGAGCCGGCCAGCAACAACAAGCAGCGGCCGGTACGCAATAATGGAACACTCTCATAAGTCACAGCAGAGCGGTGCAGATGCAACAAAGTACTGAGATAGAAAACAAAGTACTGTCATGCACTGTTGTCGGCTAGCTGTATCTGTATGTGTTTCAGGGTAAATCCATTGGTGGTGGTGCCATGCTACAGCTTATTTTAGGCGATGCTTACGTTATGCTAGCACCCAGCAGCATGGCTAGCTAGCAAAGAAGCATTGAATTCGTTCCATTTATTGGGTTTTCCTTTGCTGAAAAGGAGTCACCTATATGCATCTACGTAGTGGAATATTATGGGGCACCCAATATTCGGCTAGCACAAAGCTCCGCGAGGACGAGGAGGACTCATTGGCAGCTCGGCTCACCTGCACTGCACAGCAGCACGGCTTCACTGTGCTGTTCCCGGTGGGCGAAGCCATTTCACCCGCTGGTTTACGTGGCCAGGCACCACCGGCCGAGCCGTGCGGGCAAACAAGCAAACGCTCGCTCGCTGCGTCTGCGTCTCCAATCCCCCGTCCCGCTCGGCTGCTGCTGTGCCGCCTGCTCTCTCTCGCGCGCTTCCTCTCTCTTCTCCCTCCAATAATTCCCTTGCCCTCTGGCTCAAAAGCCCAGGTAAATTGATGGAGAAGAAGGGGGGTAGCCCCATGCCACCGGGTTCGGGCTAGATCTCCGGCGAGACGGCCGCTGGGAGCAGCCGATCCGGCCCCGATCCGATGGGGGGCGAGGTGCTGGAGCCGCAGCGCTCAACCGGGCGCTCAGCTTCGACGACTGGGTCCCCGACGAGGTGCAGCACCTCGTCATGGGTTACGTCGGACGACTCCGCAGGACCGGGAGGCTGCGTCAACGGGTGTGCCGCCGCTGGCACCATCGAATTCGCGCTCACGCGCAAGCACGTCACCGTCGCCTTTTGCTACGCTGCGCACCCCGCGCGCCTCCGCGAGCGCTTCCCGCGCCTCGAGTCCCTCTCGCTCAAGGGCAAGCCCCGCGCCGCGCATGTACGGGTCATCCCCGACGACTGGGCGCCTACGCCGCGCCCTGGATCGACGAGCTCGCCGCTCCGCTCGAGTGCCTCAAGGCGCTTCACCTCCGCCGCATGACCGTCACCGACGCCAACATCGCCGCCCTTGTCCGCGCCCGCGGAAACATGTGCAGGAGCTTCAAGCTCGATTCAAGTGCATCGGCTTTCCACGGACGCCCTCCGCTCGTCCGCCCCGCGTCGTGCAGGTACCCAGGATTTGCTGCTTTTCTTGTTACTATCACCTGTAACAAGTTGAATCTTTTTTCCTATATTCTTGCCTACTGAGGTGCCGGGAAAGTCAGCAGCAGCACTCAGCAGTTTGATCTTTTTCCTCATTTTAGAAGTTAGGGTTTTGATCTGGTGGAGGTGCTTAATTTGTTGTTAGTTTGATGTTCTAAATGGAGTAATGGATAGTAGTGAACATGTTTCTAAGTTCTAACATGGGCAGGGTTGAGCCAAGTTTGCTCACTTTCTGGATTCACAAATTCATTTTTCCCTCGAGAAAGGAGTTGTCACAAATTAGCTTCCACAGTACACACGTGCTACACTCGAGGCCATAAACACCGGGGTTGGTCTCGTAATTTCAACAGCAAAATCTGTGAGCATTAGACGTGCAGAAGATTTTGCCTCAATAGATTTGCTGTGGTTCTTTCGTTTACCTACTTTCATTATTCGATCTAATTGTGTACTTTTTGATCTGGGTACGAGAAGAGTCCCTAATATATAAAAGCAACTTATAAGAGGCAGCAAGTCTGGCATAAGCATCTATCTGCTATAATTGAGGTAGACCCATAACGAGGTCTCTATCTTTACCAGGAGTACTTAGTGTGAATGGTGCATCGTACTGAAAAGGACATCCCTGTCTTGCCTTAGTCATATTTTGAACTAAAATACAGTTGCAAGTTGGTGATTATGTTGCCAGTCAATTATATCATGATCAGATTCATGTGGCAGTATGTCATGTCTCAGGTTTTGTGTTAACTTACTTAGTTTGACTTGTGAAGCCCACATATAGAGATGGGTGAGGATCAGTAATATCTTGGGTGGAATGCATGAATGGTATGCTTCCTGATGGTTCGAAGTGCTTCACAAGTCACAACACATCAACTATTTGCTATTTTTCTTGGGTTAAATGCGATTGCTATCCTATCCTTTGATATATATTTCTTTTAACAGAAATTTTTTCATGCTCAGTGCTAAGATTACATGCTATCTCTGCAGTAACGTGTCATTCTAAATTATTATGTCAGCAGATCCCTGAGAACTTTATTTCTGGAAGAGTGCCCTATTACCGATAAGGGTGGTGAATGGCTTCATGAACTTGCTGTCAACAATTCTGTTCTGGTGACACTGAACTTCTACATGACTGAACTCAAAGTGGCACCAGCTGATCTAGAGCTTCTTGCAAAAAACTGCAAGTCATTGATTTCATTGAAGATGAGCGAGTGTGATCTTTCAGATCTAATTAGTTTTTTCCAAACAGCCAATGCACTGCAAGATTTTGCTGGAGGAGCATTCTATGAGGTAGGAGAGCTCAACAAGTACGAAAAAGTTAAGTTCCCACCCAGATTATGCTTCTTGGGGCTTACCTACATGGGGACAAATGAGATGCCTGTTATCTTCCCGTTTTCGATGAAACTCAAGAAACTGGACTTGCAGTACACTTTTCTCACAACAGAAGATCATTGCCAGATTATTGCAAAATGTCCCAACCTACTAATTCTTGAGGTAATACATACCGTATGCTACCATGTTAACTTCTAAGTATTGATGTGTTTGAATTAGTTGCTACCATTTTAACTGACAATATATATGTCCTCAACAGGTGAGGAATGTGATAGGAGATAGAGGGCTAGAAGTTGTTGGTGATACATGCAAGAAGCTACGAAGGCTCCGAATTGAGCGGGGTGACGATGATCCAGGTCTGCAGGAAGAGCAAGGAGGAGTTTCTCAGCTAGGCTTGACAGCCGTTGCTGTTGGTTGCCGTGAATTGGAGTACATAGCTGCCTATGTATCGGATATCACCAATGGGGCCCTGGAGTCTATTGGGACTTTCTGCAAAAATCTTTACGACTTTCGGCTTGTGCTACTTGACAGAGAAAGGCAGGTAACAGATCTGCCACTTGACAATGGTGTCCGTGCTCTATTAAGGAGTTGCACAAAGCTTCGGAGGTTTGCTCTCTACCTTAGACAGGGAGGACTGTCAGATGATGGCCTTAGCTACATCGGACAGTACAGTGGAAATATCCAATACATGCTACTGGGCAATGTTGGTGAATCGGACCATGGATTGATCCGCTTTGCAGTTGGTTGCATCAACCTGCAGAAGCTTGAATTGAGAAGCTGCTGCTTCAGCGAGCGAGCTTTGTCCCTTGCTGTACTGCAGATGCCCTCCCTGAGATACATATGGGTGCAAGGATACAGAGCATCTCAAACAGGCCTTGACCTCCTGCTCATGGCCAGGCCTTTCTGGAACATCGAGTTTACGCCTCCAAGCCCTGAGAGTTTATATCATATGACAGAAGATGGAGAACCCTGTGTGGATAGTCATGCTCAGGTTCTTGCCTACTATTCCCTTGCTGGAAGGAGGTCTGATTGCCCTCAATGGGTGATTCCATTGCATCCTGCGTGATTGTAAATATGTAAGCTGCGTGTGTACCTTTCTGTCTCTTCTCTGGGGCATAAGCATCGCCTAGTATGGTTATTGTAAGAATCGGGAACCATAGCTTGCCACGTTTGTGATTGTGCCCGAATAAGTACTTTAGCTGGGGTCTATAGTGCAATAAGTTGTCACTTGTGCTACCTATCTAATCCTAGGAAGATGTAGACTAAGTTTCTCTGTAACAGTAAGGGTGCTATGTGCTTTGGTCTTCTGTGAGATGTACTCCATTGTAAGTATCAGAAATCGTGGGTTACTGGTTTTTTTTTTCTTTTCCTTTTCTTTTTGCCTGTGCTGCATAAGCTGGAAACTTGGTGTGGTAGACTGGTAGTTGCCTGCAAATGGCATCCCAAAGGGTCATCAGCACCAGGTGTGCTGAAAGCCTGAAAACAACGGCGCCGCTGCGATGAACCAACTGCAGCATCTTCAACGAGATCAGTAACTAGCGTAAGACAACGGCCATCAGCTCACGAAGTTGGCCAGTTGAGAGGGGGTCCTGCACGTAGCGACTAGCGAGTACTTGACCGATCCTCGGTAGCAAGCGGGCGACGGAACGAGTGGCCGAGCGCCATGGAATTTGTGCTGCCTGCCTCACCAGGGAGGGACACCGGACCGCGACAAGGTCGCGAACATGGCATAAAAGAAAAGCCGCTGTTTGGGGATGACTAATTTAATGGCTACCGAACAAAAAGCGTACATTTGAAGCCTGCCACAAAATTTACACAAGTGGGGGCGGATTTCCTCGTCAAGACAAGGACGTCTCTGTCGGCTTGTGTTCAGAGAATGAACCGAACGAAGAAGCGGCTGGTCTAAACATGCCAAGAGTAGGTCCATACAAGAGAGTGTACCTCCTGTCTCTTGTTACACTACTCGAATACTTGTCCGCGGCATAGCGTGTACCTGATCGCGGATTCCATGAATGAGGTCGCCCTCATGTGATTTGGATCGTTTGGTAATGTGAAGAACAGTCTGGATAACGCCGCTGCATCGAAAAGCATCAACGGTAACGACTCGGGTTGCGGTTTATGCGCTCAGCGTGTCGTTTAGCTTTTGAAACTGATCCAGATTGCATCCGAAGTTGTTTTTTCAGCTTTTAAAAGCTGGTGCAGATTGCATTCAAAGTTACAAACTGCCCAGCGCAATCGCGTTTGGTACCTTTACTAGGCCTAG
Source organism: Oryza meyeriana var. granulata (assembly GCA_003991445.1). Lineage (NCBI taxonomy): Eukaryota > Viridiplantae > Streptophyta > Magnoliopsida > Poales > Poaceae > Oryza > Oryza meyeriana. The sequence goes on from RYFJ01001375.1 coordinate 9,469, forward strand.
ACCTAGCTCAATGCGTGCAGGCACCGACGATTAGTTGTGCACTGAGCTGCGGCCTGTCCCAAGGTGATGCACAAGAGGATGCGCTCATGAAATGGATTCCGAATCATTATTAAAAAAAATGAAATAGATTCCGAATTGCTTTCGTGCAGCCCCAACTAGTGAGAGTCCACGTTGGAAAAAGTTCCTACTTCTGCGGCGATCATGTATTCATGTACTTTTACCCAATTTTGAAAAGCTGCATATGGTGATAGTGGTTACTATAACGAAACAACTAACTAAACACATCCGGAATACACGTCCAAAACCGGACTAATTGGGGCACGTCCAATGATACGGGCCAGCCTAGGCACCGTAGGCGTAGAGGGAACCAAACGCACGCCCGCACGATGCTCACCGCCGTTCATGCGTTCATTTGAAGACAGTGAACCTGAACCGTTCGTGCGTTCGATCGAAACAGAGCGGACGAAAGCGCAGGAACACCAACCAAGCATCCTCTCCGGGCCGTGCAATTGCACACGAGACCAATCTAACCCCGCGCCTGAGTCGGAGGGAACGCCCTCCGTTTGCCCGCCAATCTAGATCGCACAGAAGAGAAGAGTCCACGCCTCCCGCGCTCCCGGCCTCACCCGCGTACTGCGGCGGTGCCTCCATCGAGACTCAGCGCGAACGCCGTGCCCCGCAATGGGCAATTGCCACCTCTCGGTTGCCCCATTGTGGGAGGCGATCCCCGCCCGCAGCACCGTACCGGAGGCGGCGTGCCGTCGTCCCTCTACGACTCCACACCTCGTTCGTTTGTCGATCTGCATTCTGGGCCGCGCGCACCTTCACCTTGCAGTTGCTAACATGCAGCCCCGGCGCCGGCGCCCTCACGGAGTCACAGCCACCTTCTCGAAGTCGACTCCCCGATCAGGAAATCTAATGGCGCGGTGAGATCTTGCAGTGGGCTGTCGCTTGTGCCTGAAACTTGTTCGTTCAAATGCGTCCTTGTGTCCGGAAAGTTAGTGACTTAGTGCTCGCAAATGGATCGATGGGGCATGGGTGGATGTAACATCACTTGCACGTATCAAGTGGTGGAGAAGTGGAGACGGTCTACACGAGCACATAGCCCCAGTCATTTATCTCAAGTGGCGGTAATGCTTGTGTTGCCGTTTCGAGTGGAACCGGGAATCCTGGACCTGTTGGATGTGAGCTGCCCTGCCCTGCGCTGGATGGATGTTTTTGAGGTCAGGCCAGGTAGCTCACTGTAGTTTGAAAGGTTAATGGAATTGATGTTAGCACTAGATGATGGTTGAAGTCTGACATGTATTGGTTTCCTGTTTCGGGGTTTTGTGTTGTTGATCTGAGGGGGATGTCAACAGTATAAGGCAGTCAGAAAGGTTCAGGTTGTTTGCACACCAGTGCACAGCCAGCTGGTGGCTTGGTGCTGGAATGAATATGACACATGTTTACTGGGTGCTCCTATCACCTAAAATCCACAGTTCCGCTCTTTTGCGGCTATGCTGAGTGATCTATAAAGAGCTCTGCACAGATTGGTAAACATTTTCTTGGAAGACCTTCTATTTTAGGTGGCTATCAAGAGTTTTACACTATGGAACTGTGATCGCTTGATGCTGCTGCAAGAATTTTGTATCCAAAGTGTTTCAGTGTACATTTCATCTGCTATTTCACTTATTGCCTGCATGCGTCATGATATTATTTGATGTCAGTGCAACAGTCAACAATTGCTTGGCATGGAGGTGGCGAGGAGGATAAATACAATGGTTGTTCACAGTACTTCTTGATAATGGTATATATATGCTGATTACCTCTGTTGTAGTTCTAGATTAGCTTATCATGCATTAGCATGCTCAAATAAGTTGGTTTTTGTTATCCCAATACAGAGCACAATTTTTTGAATTTCTGATTGCCTGGAATATTAGTGTTTGGGAATATAAGCTGCCTCAAGAGTCAAGACATTGTTAGTGGTTTCATGTTTGGTAGCTGAGCTTGCCCTGCAGAAATTACTATTGCTATCCAGTTATCCTCTTCATAAGCATAGGGTAAACTAGGAAAACCCTGTTACAGATGTAAGTCTTTGTCAGAAACCTCTACAGATTGTGCAATAGGCACTATATTTTTCATTGTAACTATATATACACAAGGGGTAGTACTTACACTTACTCCAGTATTGTATACATTGCACCAGGCCTCCAGCATAGAACTTATTCTGATGGCTGCATATTTCTTCCTTCGAATGTATAGCATATGTTTGTTCTTCTCCTATTGCTGTGCCACTAATGCTTGTTTTACCGGATGAAAGTAATTATGCACTATGCCTTCTATCGAGACAAAAGAACCTCCTGGAACAGAAACCGAAGCTTTGCGTTAGAAATGCTCATTGGCATATATGTTCCAGATAAGTCGTTTTCTGAGGCATTTAACATGCTACTACCTCCGTTCTCTTTTACTTGTCGTTTTGAACATCGATATAGTCTCCAATGCACATGTCTCATCACTACCTTTTCTAACTACATATTCATGAAACCTATTAAAAGTATAATTATCTGAAAGTACTTTTGATGGCATACCAATATCATTTTCTTGTGTCAAATCGTAGTTTTTTTTGCATTAATTATTAATTTGAAGTTTTGAGGTTTGACTGTACGCGTTCTAGGATGACATCTATTTGAGAATGGAGGTAGTATGTGTGTAGAGGTCCCGCATCATGAATTCTTAGGAGATTGGAGATAAAGGCTGAACTTGTTATCCCTTTTACCAGCCAAAATCACGTAGTCCTATACTCCCTCCTAGTCTATATAGATGCCATTTTGTCAAGTTGGTTTTCGTTTCCCTAGGTGAGTTTTCTTCTAAATGGCCCCTATTGAATGTTTATCAGTAAATAGTGGAAATTTTAATTATGGTCCTTTTTTCCCTTTTGGGTATGTGTTGAAAGTTAACCTTTTTTTGTTCCATCAAATTTTGTGTAACGCATTCTATTGATGCACTATTACAAATTTATACTTGTACTGGATATGCTTCTTGCAGAGAGTTATGGTGTTGGAACATGGTTGTGTAACTCACAATTAATTGGTTTGTGTCTTAGTATTAGTTTATCTGTGCCTTGAGCAGTTCTTTCAGACTCTGCTTGACGGCTTTAGACTGTTTCGTGGTAAAGTACAGACCAAATAACTAACAATGTGATCACAAGATAAAAGTAACTATGACTTACCCTACAACTGCTCCCATTTAAAATATACTGTTATTTTTTAAAGAGCGCAAACTTATGTGAATGCCTGCATTGGAAGAGACTACAATGTGCACTAGACTTTGATATCCTATTGGCAGAATTATAAATCCTGACGTCAGTTCAGCTTTAGCCTCTGGCAGTAACATCGAACATTTCACAACTATGAAACCAACTATCAGGAAGACAGCAATTCTTAGGAATAGCACCTTAAAGCATGCAAATGCAGAAAAACAAAATCCTTCCTTTGGGAAAAAAAACAAAAAAATCCAAATGCTGTTGTTGATTCCTGCAATTGTCACTGATAAATACAACAATAATAACCGTGAAACCATGGTTCTAAACCTTGTAAGAGCAATGGTAGAAATTTTCCACACCCAGCATATCTATTCTGAGTGGCTGTGTCTGCAGCTATTCCACATTTCCTTCGTCTTTACAATCTGAAACCTAATAGGACAGTTTCTGAACCTGCTACACAAAACAAACTGTTTGCTCTTAATCTAAAAAAAGGGCTTTCGGTATTGTAGGTGCAAACTTTTTGCTTTTCTTTATTATCAAGATAACAGAAGAAATTATTGAGCTCACAGGTTTAAATCAAAAGATCGGCATGTAATTTATATTTGGAAGAGGCTACTCCTAAATTCGTCTTCTGTAACCTGACAACCTTCCTTTGTGTACTCCCTTGTGAGATTATTAGTACAATTGCCTGCCCCCCACCCCCCCCCCCCCCCCCCCCCCCCCCCCCCCAAAACAAAAAAAGAACAGAAAAAGTTATGAAACCATGTCAACTTTATGAAGGATGAGTAATCTCTGTAACTACTATTCGGTCTTTAGTTCATTATAAATCTTAAAAGAAAGGTTAGAGAAAATGGAACTTACATTTTTGGGTGTATATGTCATAAAATGTCGAGTAAGTTGTGAAGAATGTACATGACCTACTTTTAGCAGAGGCAGCATGCTCTGATGTGCAGTCCAATCTTACTTTTGTTGTTCTTTTTTAAAGAAGGATCTTTCTTACGTTTTAAAATTAGATCATTGTAATGAATGTAACTTTGGACCTTTGGTATTTCTGCTTGTTGAAAGGGCAACCATGGTTAGTGAGCTTCATTCAATCTCTGATGGTGGTGAACTGTGGTCCTTCCCTTATTGTGTTACGGATTTTATTTTTTTGAAGTTGTTTTCACCACAGGGTTGCTGATTTTGCCAAAGTTGTTTTTTTATAGAGATAAACTAATCCACTTTTTTATAAGGTTTGCCAAGAGGGAAATTATTTATCCATGACATTAGAGTGTAACAGGTGGATTCTTTGCCAATATCTCATATTTGCCTGTAGATTCTTGCGCCTGGACATCATGCACAGTACCCTTCTCTTTTCTTTTTGTTCCCATACATCATCTAGATAGTAGTTTCTTTTTCCTATACCGAGTCTCAGGTCTCAGATCGTGCAAGTTTGTTACACTTCAGTTTCAGCTAGTGCATGTAGTAGTAGATGGCCCCTTTAGGTCTTTACCACTTAGTTTTCTTTTCCATTTTACAGGTACAGCCATATTTCGTTCTATTTCATGCATCCAAATTAGTAGCCAGCCTCGGCATCTCTTCTCTTCTTGATGACGCTAAGCGGGTAGCAATAACTGAATGTTGTGTCTGCTTCAGTGGTTCTGGTTCCATATCTCTTGTAAATTCTGAAGGTCCGATTGTGTCACAAGGAATGCCAATGGTTCGGGGAACATACATGCTCTTAGCTGCTGGATTATTGCTTGGCATCAGGGCTGTGAGAATCACTGACTATCTGGAGATAACGATTCCTCTGGCATATTTATCTGTGGCATGGGTTCAGCCAGTTGTATCAATTGCGTCAGAACATGGAGATGCCGAATAGTCGAATACCACCAAGGAAACAAGTTTCCAATCGGTCATGAACAGAATATGTTCAGCAACCGCTATAATTCAATGGAACAAGCGGATGTCATCGATGCGTTGTCAATACATACTGGTATGTCCTGTACTTAAACTATGCACTTCATAACTGCCCGACTTCTCTTGCAAGACAAGTGAGTTACAAAATCCGGATTGCACTTACCGTAAACAACTTGCAGACTCCCCAACGGGAAACGACATCTATCTGACCAGTTCAATAATTCTGCTACTATGCAATAGCCGATAGTCCATGTTGAAGCATGCAATATTTCTACCTGCTACCGCATCAACCACGGGGAGCATGTCAACTACGACAGAGTTCGCTGTACCTTCCCATATGTCGATCTTCTATAGCCAAATTGAAGCACAGGTACACGCACCTTTCCATCGTTATTCAAGAAAAAGGCCTCTACTTTCTACAGTGGTGATGCAACTTAAGGAAATTAAAAGAATTAATGGTGCTGGTCACTAATAGCACATGGTTTATCTTTATTTTCCCCGGTTATGATATGTTTTGCCGGTATCGCGACAGGCACGTCTGGGTGGTCCGGGGCGGGAAAGGGGTCTGGAATCTGGAATCTCCGCGCTCCACCTCTAATTCCTCAATTATATCGTCCATTTGCAGAATCTGAATATTTGCACGAAGGCGAAGGGCGGACATGACGCCCCAAAAGCACGATGGCGTCGATGATGCTTTCACTCTCCCTGCCGTGCCCAATGGCAGAGCAAATGCTGGAAAGGAGCGCACCACTGCCAGTGCCGGCACTTTCTTCCACCTCGCACGAACAAAAGTCGCTGGAGCACAACACAAAGCGGGCAGTAGCACCGTTGCCACTCTACACACCCGTACCGCGTGATGGTCACCGTTACCATCTCCCAGGGAGGAGAAGGAGCAAAAGAATATTAAAGTAAAACAGAGGATGAAAGCGAAAGCAAAGGCAAAGCACGGGGGTCGCGTTGGATTTGCATGAATCTTGCGTGCTCTGGGGAGGGCCCCTGCGCCGCAGCCCCACCGGCGGCCGCAAGTTGTAGCCGGAGCTGGCTCACGGCGTGTGGCTGGAGCCAAGGCAGCACCACTGGCTATTGTGAGTGAGTACATGGCAATGGCCGTCATGCATTGTGGAGGCAGAGAGGTAAAAGGCGAAGGCGATTAAACAAGAGCAGGGTGGTTAGCAGTAGAGGAGACACCAACCACTTCGTGGGATTCAGAACTCAGAGACGGGTCATGTGGCGCGCGCAGGCGGCAGCACCGGTGAGTTTTCAGTCTAGTTTTCAGGTCTGCTTTCCACGCTTTGTCGTGGCCGGGCGAGACATCCCATTCGCCGGCGCAGTCTATTATAATCTGGCATAATGCGATCCCTGGCACTGAAACTGGACTCGCATGAAAGTTGAAACTGAGCTAAAGAGCAGCAGGCGATGACTCGTGAAGAGAAAGCGGAGTGGTCACTGGTCAGGTCAGGTGCTTACCTTAACGTGTGACGTGACTGAACTGGCATTTTCCCTGCGAGAGCTGAGTCAGACACCACGCGATGCAACAGAGCAAGTGGCATTGAGCCACTGACACCCCCACTTTTCTTCGGTCTGTGATCTCGTATTTCACCGTGCATTCGGTCGGGATCGCCGACGGGCATCGGCGGTGAGATGCCAGGCCGGCTGAGGCTGGTCGGTGCTCGGCTTGCCGAACGAACAATCAAGTGAAAGATTCATGCAGTGAATTGTATAGTCGCATCGATCGAGCAGAGCCTTTCGCTTTCTCGGAAAGCCCTTGTTTTAGTAGTAGTATGTCGCACTGTTAATGAGCACCTCCACTACAACTGTCTCGAGCCCGTCCTCTGTAACAGTGTCCGCCACTGCCCATTGGAGCTTTTAAGTGGATCTGCTCGTCCGGAGGAGAGTCATGTGGCCGTGTGTGCCCAAGCCGGTTAATGAATGAATCTTGCAGCTGCTGCCTGCACAGTGTCCACCAACTCGATGGTGCAAGTATCTGGCCGTGGCTTTGCTTTAGAGTGAGAGGAAGACAGTGAGAAGGGCCCGAGATTATTGGGGCATGTGATTCTTCTTACTGGGTGGACCTCCAACTCATTCCCGACTACTGCGTACCAGCCACTATCAGGCAAGACACAACCTTCATTTCATTTCCAGCGGAGCTGATTGACAAATCAATTGGACTCTCTCTGCAACTGGCCAACTAACTTGTGCAGAGCTGCCCTTTTTGAACTCAAGTTCAGAGCAAGCTGAGGCTACATGTGCCCATGAGCAGCAAGGGCAAGTATCATGAGGCACAGTATTTTAAGCCGATCTGATTAGTGGCAGGTGGACAATTAATATATTTGGTCGTATGGAAAGTACCCTATAATTAATGATGTTTGAGATGACTTATTTTTTTATTTATAAATCGTACGTAAAACGAGGAAATCATTAGCACATGATTAATTAAGTATTAACTATTAAAAACTTAAAAAATGGATCTATTTGATTTTTTAGAAATACTATCATATAAAATTTTTTTACAAAAAATACACCGTTTAGCAGTTCGAGAAGCGTATTCACGAAAAACGAGAACTTAATTACTTTGAGGTCAGTCTCAACTCTTCACCTTAGTTGGTTTTCATAGCATTAAATATAGTGCCATATAAGAAAAAAACTAAGGTGGCAAAAGAGTTAATAAGAAGAGAGATAAAAAGATAAAGAGACCATTTATTATACAAGAAATCACCTCTATACGAGAACCAAGAAAAAAAAAGATAGGATTAGGAGAGGAAATAAGAGAGAAGAGAAGTAATTGGATAAGAATTTATTTCGAAACTAGTTCTAGATAATATAATAGTTATGAAAACTAACTAGTAGTATATGGATTGAGATTGTGCTAAATAAGCTCTGCCGAAAACAGCCTAAGAGACAGAGTCCACCGCGAGGCTGACCGATCCCTAGCCGCGTGGACACGGGAGTACCATTTCCAGGTCTTATCATTCAGATCAGTGAGAACCTGATCAAATCTGTACTTCTGTTACAAGCATCGAATAGCATATGCTCCCAGTGCTACCAAATAGGGTCACTAGTACATTACAATTGACTTAGCTGGCGTTTGGGAAGGTTTTGGCGTGTGACGGTACGCAACTTAGAAACGTTATTAACGTATAATTAATTAATTACTTTTTTATCTTATAATACTACTACCTGTATTATTTAAATTTGTTCTAAAATACTACTTTTTCACCTATTAACCAATAATAAGTATCCCTTCATTAATTTTTTTACCTGCCTTCTCATCTCAACCAATCATAACCACTTCTTACTTCAATTTTAATTTTCTCAAAACATCTCAACCAATCATAACCACTCTTTATTTCAATCTTAATTTTCTCAAAAAAAATCCCACTATCCTGAAATATATGGAGTATTAACTATTAAAACCTTAAAAAATAAATTTATTTAATTTTTAAAGATACTTTTATATAGAAATTTTTTTAAAAAATACACCGTTTAAGAGAAAAAAAGAGAAAATAAGCATCAGCCACAAACAAATTAGAACATGGCCTTACACAACAACATCAACAGTTCAACACATCAGAAACCGTTACAGCTATAATCTTATCGGGTGCTCCTGATCAAAACAGCCACCGGTTAGTGGCCGGAAAAGACAAAGGCTTCATCAAATGCTTATTTGAGTTCTCGGAAGTCCCTGACCCTATACTTTCTATGTACACTGGAGTTGCGCGCCAATGGCGTCTCGTGGCTCTCCATGGACACAGAGCTGCAGGGTGATGGTGGCGGTACGCTGAACTCTGGTGCACTCTGTGCCACTCTCTGATGATGGACCGATGCCTTACGCCCAGTACTTTATGATCTGAGATGCATGAAGCAACTCTGCAACTAACTGCTAGCCAAACACACGGTGACACAGGACTGAGACTTGGCCTGAGCCTCCTCGTTCCCGGAGATAGGATGATCGGAGGCTACGTTTTGTTTCCTCCTATGCGGTTCTCGCCGCCGAGAACCGCCGTCACAACTGTCCGCATTGCATCTGCAGAAGGATGGCGTCATCGAGGCCAGGTCCCGTGCTGCCGGCCAAGAACGAGGCATTGGGCTCTAGCTTCACGTTGGCGTAGGTGTGGCTGACGCCGAGCGCTCCCGGCAGCGGCGACATGAAGTGCCGTTGCGCGCCGAGTGACGGCGGGGGAGCGGGTTTCGCTTCCACGATGGCGCCGAGCTGGTCCGAGGCGGTGGTGAGCACGGACGGCGGCGACGGGGAGGGGTTGCTGGGTTCGTCCTCGGGCAGGTTGACCGTGGTGATGTCGTGGATGCTAGACCGGCGCTTGTCCTTGCCGCCGGAGTTGAGGCGGATGAAGTACTTCTGCGCGTGGCTGGCCACCTGCGTCGGCGTCCGGCTCGTCACGAAATAGCGCGAGATGTTCCTCCAGTCTCCCCTTCCGTACTTCTTCAGTCCCATCAAGAACGACCTACGCGCACAAGAACGCAATCAAAATTCAGCCACTTGAAGCGACAAGAACATCGCCTCAGATCCACCGAATTTCAGCACGGCTACGACTCCGATCGAATCAGCTGCTTACTTGTGCTCCTCCTCCGTCCACGGGACGCCTTTCTTCCGCTCCTGCTCTGGCGCGCGCCCGCGTTTGAGGCAGCAGCCTCGCCTGAACCCGCCGTCGCTGCCGTCCCAGTCCTGCAGGGTGAACCCGGACGCCGGGGACAAGCTGCTGTAGTGGGGGAACGGCACCAGCCCTGCCTCGATGGAGCCGACGTCGTTCTCGAGGTCACTGTAGTGGTTCGCTACGTCCATGACCGTCTTCCTGGGCAGCATCGCGGCGACCAACTCCCACCTGTTCGGCGCGTCCCGGTCGATCTGCGCGAGGGCCTTCTCGAACACCTTGTTCTCCTCTGCCGTCCACGCGTCCGCTCCGGCGCCGCGCCGCTCCTGCAAGTACCAGAACGGCTGCCCGGGGAAGCAGGTCAGCGGTAGCACCTCCCGGAACGCCTCTGCCATCATCTTGGCCTCTCGCGTACCTTAGTTGCTGGTGACTTAGGACGGTGACGAGCCGAGAGCCCGAGACGAAGACGAGAGGGAGGGGTAGTAAAAGGGCGAGGTGGAAGGAAGAGTGCGTATATAGGGAAGGACTGAAATTCGGGCGGATGCCGAAGTGGCCGCAGTTTATTCCGCCTCCACCGTTGGAGGCCTTAAAGAAAAGGTAAGCAAGGAAGTGGATGTTTGTGATTGGGCCTTGGTTGAGCTTGTGGCATTTCCAACCTACAAGAAAAAAAATTACTCTATTCATTTAAAAATATAAGGTATATTGGTTTATATATGGTCTCTAATATTATTGATCGTAAGTTTCTTTCATAATATATCATCAACAATTATAAAATTCACATCATATAAAAATATTTTTAAATACAAACCTAGTGATACTACGTGCATGATAGTAACACATACATTTTTAATTTAATTATTAGTTAAAATTTCTAAATATTGACTTTGCAGAAAAAAAATGTCTTATATTTTTAAACAAAGATAATACTCTGTCAGTCCTCTAACTTAGAGTAAGCAATGGATTAGGGTATTCACCATTCTCTACTCTAGTCAGTGACTTCTCAAAGCAATGTTTTGACACCTCACAAGATGGGCCTCAATTATTTACCTGGTCCATATTTCATTTACTTATTGTCCCACGTATCATAGTCACAAAGTGGCAACATAATCTAAGTGATAATCTATCCTATAATTCATTGAGTGGTGTGATTCATAACTCATACCACATGGAACAGATCCCACGGCTCATATTATCTGCCTCGGTCTGGACGGCTGAGATCTACTCCGCAACCCCTTCCCCTAGAGATGTCCAAATGGGTCGGCCCGGCACGGTTGGCCGTGGGCCATGCCGGCACGGCCCGAGTAGCCGTGCCGTGCCTGGGCCGGTGGTACGGCACGGCCCGTGGACTGTAGCGGGCCGGCATGGGGTATGGGCACGGGCACGGGCACGGGGCACGGGGCACGGGGCATGGCGCGCAAGCAGGGAGGCGGCGGCGGAGGCCGGGGAGGCGCGCGTGGGAGGCGGCGGCGGAGGGGGCGGAGGAGGCCGAGGCGGCGGGACGAGGCGGAGGAGCCGAGGAGGCCAGGCCGAGGCGGCAGGAGGAGGTGGAGGAGCCGAGGAGGCCGGAAGGAGTCCAAGGCGGCGACAGGCGGCACAAGGGGCGGCGCGCAGGCGAAGAGGCGGCGGGGGCAGGCGGCGGAGGCCGGGGATGCCGAACGCGTGGCGACAGGCGTCTGGTCCGTCCCAGGCACGGTGGGCCGCCAACGGGCCTACGACCTCGACGTGCCATGCCTGGGCTGAGAGGGAGGCACGCGGGCTGGCACGGTACGGCCCGCTACCGAAACCGTGCCCCCCCCCCCCCCCCCCCCCCCCGGGCGCAAACCCTTCAACCCGCGCTGCGCTGCCCCTCAGGTCTCCCCCTGATCCCCCTCCCTCCAACCGCGCCGTCCCCTAGCCCTAGCCGCGCCGCGCCGCCATCGTCGATCCCCGTCGCCCACTCTCTAGCCCTAGCCGCGCCACGCAGCCGCTCGCTCACACACACACACACACCACTGCACCGCACGAGCGCTAGCGCTGGGGCACGGCACGCGGCGAATGAAGCCACCACCGGAGGCGGAGGCTGTGACTGATTGGGGTGGCAATGGCCGTGGCGGCGCGGCTGCGGTCGGCGGGCGCGCGGCTCATCCGGCTGGCGGCGCTGGCAGGAGGCGGGGAGAGGCGATGGCCCGGGACGGCTGCGGCGGAGGCGGTGGCGGAGTCCGGGGCGCTCGCCGGGGTCGCGAGGTGGGAACCGATGGGGGCGCGGGAGTACTATGACTACCGGAGGGCCATCTACGGCGACATCACGCACAAGGCCATCCTCGTCGACGTTGCCGGCACCCTCCTCGCCCCCACCGAGCCCATGGCGCAGGTTGGCTCCACCACCTCCCTCCCTCCCCATCTGCATGTCGCATCTCTCCCTGCGTTGCACTATGTGATGCGGCCGTCTCCATTCCGCGAGATGTGCAATAGCTGAGACATCAATGTTTCTATGGGAATTTGGTTTTTTTAGATCAATGTTTCTATGGGAATTTGGTCGTATGCCACTCCTTTAGTGTGGCAAATTGATAACCTCTATGTTGTATGTGGTCATGTGCGCGATTGAACGACGTGTCGATCTGATCTGTTGCTGTTCTATCAAAGTCTATGTATCGATTTGGATTGTATCGACTTAGTGAGATCTATTTGTGTTTTTAGAAGTTTGCCATTTGGGTGGATTTGTTCCGTGCATAATGAGATGCGAACAGAAGCTCTCCTTTTGAGATGCCATATGTATATACATATGCATGTGTTTTGATGTGGGTTGCTGCAAATGGTCGTTCAGGTATATAGAACAATTGGCGAAAAGTATGGAGTCAAGTACTCGGAGGACGAGATCTTGATGAGATACAGGAGAGCGTATGTGCAACCATGGGGTAGATCGCGGTTGAGGTAAGCCATATATTTTTTTCTATTCTGTACCTTTAATTGGTGAGATTTGGATTTAGTTTTGCAGTATCTTGGATGGCCTTGTGATTTTCTGTTTGTTGTGAAGTGTTAGATTTGATGATTTGATTTTAGAATAGCATGTGGAAGTGGGACATTATGCTATCACCATCGAGTGCCTTATAGTGTGTTAAATCCTTACTCAATTGTTTGTCGACATGTCGCATGTTTATTGTTTTTGTGCAATTTAAACAAGGTTGTGGCATGCAGAAGCGGCTGCCAACTTAATATTTGTCATTCAGTCAGCACAAGTTGGTCTTTTCAAACTATCAGCATGATGGAAATTGTTCCCTGAGATACTCTACTCCGTAACAGGGAATTTGTTCTTGTGGGCACATGCGTATGTCATATTCAAGCATACATTTACCAACTCATGAAAGATGAAAAATATGAGCACCCAAATATGCAACGATTTTAAATAGAGCGAACTGTTCAGCAATCTGAATTAAATTGTGAATAGAAAACTTCCATCTTGTTTCCACGACAAAAAAAATCTATCAAAAGTAAACTTCAATTGAAGAAAACTGGTACCAGAATGCCAAACAGAACCTTTCAAGAACTATTGTTTTAATTCTATGAATAAGTTGTGTTTCAATCGATATCCAGGAGCTGAATCGGTTTTCATGAATGCGTTTGTTTTATTGTTAAGAACTTTGATCTAATTGTATGCACTATTATGAAAGACATATATTTTTCTGTCTGTGTGGTTTAGAGTTTAGACACTGTACAGTTGAGTGATATTTTCTCTTATTACACACATGTCAAAATCAGTTTACGCCGAAACATCTCATACTAACTGATCGTGTAGATTCCATGAATTAGGGATTAAAAATAATGTTTTTAGCTTGGTTCTAATGTTGTCAAGTTTAGGTGCTTACATACTGCATTCTTGAAAAATAGTTGCTTTCTATGCCCCTAGAAAAGAAAGAAGAATTATGCACTTAGCCTGATACCGACAATTGCTTTCTACTATGGCCCAAGAATTATTCATCATTCTGGACGATCAGCACTGCCATTGGAGTCTTCTGCCACCTCAGCTCTGCTGCCCATCCTTAACAATCAGGTCAAAGTTAAAATGATTATTCTAGCCCTCTATTAAAATTTTACTGGTTATTCCTGAGAATGGGACAGGCTTATAGCTGAGGATTATTTGTTTTGTTCCAAATATGTACAAAGTACAAACTGAAACACTGTCTTTTCAGTTTTTGCAACTTCCGCCTCCTGAAAATTTCATATTTTGAAAGTCACTTAATTCTGTATGGATACACATGGTAAATATCATTGGGTCTTGCAAAATTTTGAAGGTTTCTTAAATTTGGTTCCACACTGTCACGTGAATACAACCACCTCATAACCAAGTCCTTGCACTTATTTCTGAAAATTTTCCTTGATGGTATATTGCAATTGAATTGGTAAAATTTTTAATTTGGCTACTGAATCTTGATTCTTGAGGAATATTGTTCAACTTGCAGGTTGCTGAATTGCGGACAAACTGTTCAATACATAGATACATAACGTCTCAACCATGGAATTTTTGGAGAGGGTGAACGAGTACAGCTGTACAGGTGACTCAATCTTAACATATCCACATTATATATATTTTAGTGATGATGAATCTGTTCCTAGAAGTTGAAATGATAGTTCTCAATTGATTTTTTTTACTAAAGTATGTTAATTGAACACTTGAGCTCTAATCTTATTGCCATGTTCTTATTCTTTTGTATAGTTGAGTCTATGCGCTGATGATGGTTTCATATGGATGCTCGATGGCGGGGGAGAGCAGTAACATTTAGTCCCCCTGAGATCAATGTTGCTTGAGAAAGGAGTTGTCATCCTTCTTCTAGCTATACCTAGGTAATTCCTCCTGAAATTAGTTGGCTTCATCAATTAGTATTGGTATGTGCTATGTAGGTGGAAGTGGAACCCTCAAACTTTCCGTATATAAGAATTTTAAATGTAGCAGAGGATAAGCATCTTTCCATAAGGTGTGTTTGCAAATTACATATAGTTATTTGAACTTTTATTTACCTTTTTTTAAAGGAATAAGGATCCTATACAGCGGTAGGACTCCATGAGTCCCCATGAGTGAATGGTTTTTCTTCTTTTTTGTATATTAATGATATGAGATTGTGCTGCTAGATGTTTATAAACCTGCGAAAATCATAACCTGACAACAATATGTTATTACTTCCAGAATTGTTGGTTCCCTCGGATGATCCTTATTTTGTGCTATGTGAGTATTATAGAAAAAGGTTGCTAGTTCCAATTGCATATGCATCGAATATGGTGTTCAATTGTATACAGTATTGCAGGGTTTTATTCTCAGAGATAAATAGGATTATCACGTAAGTTGTAAGTTTTATGGTGAAAATAATTTCAGATATAATTTCAGATAAATATTGAACACTATTTTGAGGTGTCTGAGGCACCCTGAATATGTTATGCGCACTCAATTATGAGTGGATATGATGAACAAACTTTCTATCTGTGTTCACTTGTATTCATGAGAAATTGCTTGCTTTTCGCTTCATTCAGTTCTGAGTGCTTGTTCATAGAGGTTTTCTAAGATCATGAGACTATTCCAGGTTAATTTTTAACATAACTGATCAATGATCAACGTACTATTCGCCCATTCTCTATATTTTGTTTATTTGGCTTATTACTAACTGCCCTTCACTATCCTTGTATTGAGAAATTATCTCTATTTTGTTTTTTTATCAGGACTAAAAATCAATAAGAAAAAGTTCAAGATACAATGAAAAAATGGATCTAAACTTCATTGATTGTCATTCATTGTTTGAGACTGAAAGAAGTTTGCTGCTTTAGAGCTAAAAAGCAAATAGGAGACCGTCCTAGGGTATATTCTTTTTGAGCACTGTATACCTGAACATGGCTTGATATGCACTGTAGGTAGCATTAGTTTCATTTTTTAAGGAACTCATCCGCATTTGTTAATGATCATAATCTTTACTGTTAATTGTTTAATAAATTGATTTTGCTTATGAAGAGTCTTTTAAATTTATATGCATGGACGTGGTATTTTGGGAGCTATTAGGATTTGGGAAAATTGGCGATGCATAGGTATTTCATCGAGCTCCTCTGATGATGTATGGTTTTGTTACTATTTGTTTGCCAAATTATATAACTTTATTTGGTCTTAATTTCCCGGGGATCAAAATGGATTGTGAGAGCTCATGTTATGTGCTCCAAAATTCCTTTTCTTATTATATTGTACCTTGCTTTCATTACATGAAATGCCTTTCATGTGAATTAGTGTCTACCAACGCCCTGCGAAACAGTCACCAGGGTGTGCTCGCTGCACGATTTGATCCCACTCAGAGATGGAAAGAATCAATATATGATTTTATTTACTAAGTTTTGATTTTATTTACTTGGTTTGAGGTCTTGAGTGCTCCTGCAATGATTCAATCTGTGAGAGGAGTGGGTGCTACTAAGGAGGTGTGCTTGGAAGACCTTGTACCTATTTTTATTCCTAAGGAATGGGAGTTCAGAAACAAAGGAAGAAAATTAAGGTAGTCCTTGGTTTCTTTTGGTTTCAAATTACTTGTTTACAAAATCGATGCATGGGCAACTTTGTGCAAATACTGGCTTGACATGCTAGAGCTAGAGTGTGTGAGTCACCTTTTATCAAGCATTTTGCTGGTTACTTCACTTTCATGTTTGGGTGATAAAACTAACATTCATGTTCTTTTTCTGAAATTATCATTGAAGATTGAAAAAGTTATTGGCTGTTAGGTACCCTGTTATGTCTATAGGAGATTGTAACGTCTAGAAATTCACCACCGAAATTCTGAATATTCATGCGTATTAAATCCCTGTTTAGGAAAGTTAGAATACACAAATCTAAGTTGTCATACAGATATAAACAGAGTAAAATTATATTACATAAATGCAGCGGAAAAAGTAAAATAAAGTCTATAAACATCGGGCCCAGTAGCAGCTTCCATCCCATAAGCACCTTGACAGTGGAGCCAGTCTATTCCTTAAGACGATCCTCAATCAGACGCGTACTCTACCACTGAGATGGGGAAAAGGGAGTAAGGCTGAGTGTTATTCACAGTACTCAATAAATCACACCCACAATTATGCATAGTGCACATAAGGCAAGGATAGGCTAGAAGTTCATTTGCATAAAAACAGTTGTAACCAGCAGTAGTTCACAAACAATAAAAGGTTGATTAATTGAGTAATATTAATTCTTCACTGATTAATGTTACACCACGTTAATCAGGCCTAACCACTCATCTGAACTATACTAGTTCTATACTAGTTCCATGAAGTTATTTTAATTAAGCCAGGGTGAGACTAATCATAGTGAATCTTGGCCAGCCGCCCATGTCCGCGGGCATGGCTATTCGAATAGCTTTACTCTGATCAAAGGTGTACAACTATATTCACAAGGCATAGCCCTACACATATACCCGTGTGCCGGTGCATCACCACGATACCCCGTAAGAGGCTATGGCAGGACCGTGCACGCAACCTTCCTCAAACCATTCATGCAACCTTCCCTAAACCATTCACACTACGTTGAGGTTGCACTTACCAATAGGACACCCTATATTGGCTAGGCTATCTCCCTTGCGCCACGATGGATCCGAAAGCTAATCAACTCTACCTCGGGCTGATCCAACTCTATCACATCCACCCTTATCTTCGGTGCCTAAGAGAGGGAGAACAGACGCTACAAGTCCTCCTGTTGCCCACGCTGGCTTGTGGTAAGTATGAGTATTTGCTCAAAGGGCTCTCGCGAACCGGTCCTTAACTGCCATGGGTGTGACTAGCGAAACCATATACCCATAGCCCACTATTTGAGTCAAATTTTAGTAATTTAAGAGTAACGTATCTAAAGTTCAATTTTTTGACATTGAGTCGAACCAAAGAATGATAATATTTAATTCCCAAGTGAAAGTAAGTTGCTATGCATGGCTAAGCATTCTAAGAATAGTAATCTAATCATGTTATTAACCAGGTGATAAGGAGTCAGGTTTAAACAATAAGGCATAGTCTTATCTATACAAAGTTTATAACCCCTCCACATGAAATAATGAAATTATGCAGTTTATTTAAGTAAACAAAACATTTTAGCGAAAGACGGGTACAAAATGATCAAGATTACAGTGCGACTTGTCTTGCTTCGGCTCGACGTACTCAGCTACAACTTACAGTACACTGGAGAATCAACGGCGTCGGATTCTATAACAAACAATGCACAAATAATCAAAAACAGTACATGTGGGCAATCAAACATGAGCTGAAAATATTTTTAGTGAATTCTTGGCATTTTTCTAGATTTAATGCAATTTGAATGGACTTAATCGGAGCTTGTATGAATTAGTTATGAATTGTTGAAGTTTTATTGTGATTTCCAGTGCAAATTTAATTATTAATTGATTTATTGCGCAAATTAACGGATTTATGGCATCACCCAAGGGGGGAGCGGCGCCGACCAGCGGGCTCGACAGGGACTCAAAGGCGCCGGTGCACGGTGGACTCGGTCCACCGAGCCAGAAACGGGTGCGCCACGTGGCGCCAACGCGGCGACCACGCGGGCGGTCGACGGGCGCCCTCGATCCGCCACGCGGCCGATCGGACGGCCTGGGGACGCACCGGCCACACGCTGGCCGTCCCGAGCGGGAGGCGGCGGCGCGTGCGACCCAATGGTCGCCAGCGGCGACCATTCGGTGTGGCGTCGGGCACGCGAGAGGCGGAGGGGAAAGGGGAGATGGCGGGGAACCTCACCGGCGGCTTGCGGTGGCAAGCAACGACGCGAGGATGATGGTGGCAAGGCGGAAGCGGCGGCGGCGGCAACGGTACTTCGACGGCGACAGGAGAACGAGGAGCAGCGGCCGATGGGCTCTGGGAGATGGGGAAGACGAGAAGAGAGTTATGATGGAGTAAGGAGGCGCGACGCGGTGGAATTGGCCAGCCGGAAAGGAGACAGAGGACCGGAGCTCACCGTGCACGAGGGCGGAGCGTTCCGGCAGGCTTCGGCGCCCACGAAGCGGCGGCCGAGGAGTTCCTTGGCGCGACGAAGACGGTGGCAGTGGTGGCGCGACTTGGTAGCATCTGGAACGGCGGCGAGCGACGGCCGGAGATGGCGAAGGATGGCAGGAGCTCGGGTGCGCTGTTGCGGCGGTATTTGAGGGCACGGGAAGGCGCGGTATGCTGGGGAAAAGACGGAGAAGAGGACGGGGAAGCTTTTTATGCGTTCGGGCGGGCGAGATCGTGATCGAACGGCTCCAATCGCTCACTGGATTGAGGGCGGCAGTGGTGGGGCCGTGCGCGCGATTCCCGCGCGGGAGTGGGTGAGGACACCGAAGGAAGTGGGGGAGTGGGCGAGGACCCAGTCTGCCCTTGTTTGAACCAGGAGCGGGCGGGCGCGGAGGCGGGATGCGGCGCTGATCGGACGGCGGAGAGGAAATTTCCCCCCCTCCCCCCGCCCGATCCGGACGGAGCTAGGAGATGGAGCTGACAGGCGGGCCCGGCCTATCAGCGGGGAGACGCGCGGGTGAGCGGGAAGAAGCGGCCTGACGGGCGGGCCCCGCCGCACAGCGACAAGAGGAGCGGGACGGGCGGCTGGCAAGTGGGCTCGGGACGTGGCGCGGCTACGCGCGGGCCGCGCGGAGCCCGGTGGCATGGGCCGTGGCCCAGCGGGAGGAAAAGGAAGAAAAAGAGAAAACCGAAAGAAAAGAAAATGGAAAATAGTTTCTAGAGCGAATTTAATTCTGATAATCGTTTTTTGATTTATTAAAAATTGTTCCAGTGCTCTAAAAATTCAGATAAAAATTCTATTAATATATTTTGGCAAGAGGAACATAAGAAAAATATTCCTAGCTACAGTAATTTATTATTTTGTATTTTTCACCTTAATTAATTCATTTGGCCATTTTTATTTTTTTTTTCTTGGGTATTTTCTCAGGTATTATTTTTGTGTGGCAAAATTTAGGGTGTGAGAGATGCACAAAATCAGTTATTGTTATGACACCCATCATTGACAACTGTACTCATATATATTGTATCATCAGTAGCATATGATGATCAGAGTGCCTTTTGTGCCCATTTTCCACATGCCCTTTCAACAGTAGCATATACTTTTATGATTTAGTGTTGCCTTTATTTTATACTATGTACAATGGAGGAACTATGTATTGTTCCAAATATTTTTATATACTTTTGTATTTTAGTGAAACATGGGTTTAAATATATGTTTATTTATTTATTATTTGGTATGACATAAATTTCATCTGCACACTTAATTTAGTAAATTTTATCCTGCTCTATTATAAGTGATATGTGCTCAGATTATTTATATTTTCATAACATGCATAGTACGTGTCTTATAAAAAATTACCTTAGTGTTAGCATG
Source organism: Oryza meyeriana var. granulata (assembly GCA_003991445.1). Lineage (NCBI taxonomy): Eukaryota > Viridiplantae > Streptophyta > Magnoliopsida > Poales > Poaceae > Oryza > Oryza meyeriana. Next base: position 29,570 of record RYFJ01001375.1, read on the forward strand.
AGCATATTACTAGTATTTAGAGTGGCAGATAATCAACTTTTTGGCTTAGGACTCTCCGTATAATTAGCCGAAGTACATAAATTGTCCCACTATCATTGTCATAAAGTCACAACATAATTATAGTGGTAATCTTTAGAGTGGCAAATCTTTAGAGTGCAACAGCAATTAATAGCATGCTCTTAGAGTTGTTAACAAGATAAATTTATTGATATGGAAGAGAGATGAGATGAGAGAGAAACATTAATGTTAAGCTTAATATCGATTCTTGGTATTTATAAAAGAAAATTTTACCGTATGGAAGTGGGAAAAAGAAAAGAAAGCTAATAAAAAATTGTTTGGTACATTAATTATTAGAGTTTTTGTCGTCTAAAATATTATAAGAGAATAGTCTCTAAATGAACTAAAAGCCTACACCAAGTTCTACCTTTGAATATGTCCTTAGGACTCTTCTTGTAATTGGCCGAAGTTCAGTTATGTAGGAGCACTTGAAACATGCCGGCACCTCTTCCTTCAGTGCTCGTTCACAGAACTAGTCTGGGGGATCTTGCGACAACGTCTACAGAATGCACTGCAGCTAGATGGCGACCTTGACTTAGGTATGTGGTGGGCGGCATCGTGCAAGCCCCTCGACAAAGACCGGCGGTGTGTATTTGATACGGCGGTCACCCTGATCGCTTGAATGATTTGGAAAGAACGAAATGCTCGGGTGTTTTTACAGGGTGTCGTGTTCTCCTGATGATGAATTTTATATCATTTAATCTATTTTATTATTTATTTTTAAAATTAAACCTTTCAGACTTATTTTTAAAAATGAACTTGAACTGGCTCGCCAGCCCGCCTGACGTGACAAACTAGTCCATGTCAAACCGCCAATATAGCTTGAGCTTGGCGTGGCCAAACTGAATTGGCTCGCTAGCCCGCCTGATGTGGTAAGATGGTCCACGTTAGACTGCCAGCATGGCTTGGGAGCCTGTGGGTGCCTATGTGGCACCTATTGCCACGTCAAATGCACTAGCATGGCAGTTCAATTTAATCATGTTAGGCGGGGTGGGTAACCAAAAGGTTTATTTTTTAAAATAAGTCTAGGGGTTTATTTTTTAAAATAAATAATAAAATATATTAAATAATAAAAAAATTTCCTGATGACGTGGCCTCGAGTATCGCTGAGATAGCGGTAGGCATGACGCGTCACAGGGCTAGCAAGTGCCTTACCCGGCGTGGAAACGTGACGTTGGAATTTGGCGTCTGCTCTATGTGTTGTGTTCTGTTAGGTCAAAAGATTGACTGTGTGCGGTGCTGTGTTGTGCCCTGTCCTAAGCAGAGTAGCTTGCCTGTGTGATCTATGTTATGTAAAGCTTTGTGTAATTACCTGTGTAGTGCTTAGTGTACGGCTGTGTTTAGAGCTTGCCTCAACAACCCTGTTATTGATTGATTGTGTGCGGTGCTGTGTTGTGCCCTGTCCTAAGCAGAGTAGCTTGCCTGTGTGATCTGTGTTATGTAAAGCTTCGTGTAATTAGCCGTGTGTAGTGCTTAGTGTACGGCTGTGTTTAGAGCTTGCCTCAACAACCCTGTTATTGATTCATATAACTTTGCAATATGTAATGTCTCCTCTTAATCTAAATAAATTTGGTCGGCGTCCTTCCACCGTCCCAGCGAAAAAAAAAGTGCAAAACGCTGCATGCCACTTGGCGTCAAATGCAGTCCTCGGCGAGATAATTTTTGCTCTTCCATGAATTCTGTTCGATGTTGAAAAAAAACTGACCAGTTTGAAAGAGCTCTCAATTTTAAGTGATGAAATCTGAACGAAACTGTAAACCCTCAACTGAAGAAGAGATTGTTGTCTCGAAGCATGTCTTAGCATAAGGATCCATTGTTTTGGGATGAGGATATGTGCTCTAGGAGCAAGTTTATAACCTTGTAAATGAGGTCTCCTTTCGTAAGCAGAGAGAGGCATAATATCTCCGAAAGGATGGTAAAAACCTCCAAGTTCAACTTAAGCTTAGGTCGAGTCAGTGACTATTGGTGTTTACAAAGTGATGCACTTTTAAAAATAGGCTCGAATGCCATGTAGCCGTCATATAAGCTAAGACCATATCCCTAAAAAGTTTTTTATCCATAATTCAAGTGGCTTTAAGTATAGCTTTAATTTTTCATGTCAGTCATAGCATTTTTTAATTTAGTTCTCATATTTTTCTAATTTATATGATAGTTCAATATTTTACGCTAAACATTAAAAAACTAGAAACCAATATAAATTACCCCACCCTCGATCCTCATTCTCTCAGTGGCCCCGCTCCCCTCTCCCTCTTTTCTATCCCTCATCTTCCCTCTCCGGTGACGTAGATCCTCGGTGGTGGCACAAATCAAGGTGGTGGGCCAACGAACTCGCTGGTAGTGGCGTGGATTGAGGCGGAAGGCCAATGAGCTTCTCTGACACCGTCGTGATCTTGAACTCCTGTCATCGCTGGTCCTTGTCACTGCTCGACAAAGGCTGCCGCTCGCCACTTGTCGTACTCGCGCCTATTGTTCATCACCGTCGTTAGAATTTATAGCCACCGAATCCAATGGTCATGAGTTAAATACTCTCGGATCTGAAAATACCGACGTGAGCCGTGGCTTCTGCGTGATGAGCCATAGTCACTCAATACATAAGAGCATTGTTTGTGCCCTTGGCTGCTCCGCCTAATTTGCTTCCTTCTTTGACATCTGTAGTGCCGTGTGCGGTTGTTGCTGTGTGCCGTGTGCGGTTGTCAGGTCTGGAGAGAAACAGTGGGAGCAGTAGAGAAGAGCGAGCAACTTTCTCATTGGGCAATTGCAGGTGGTGTTGCATTTGTTTATTGTCCTTTGCCTGCTTCCTTTCCCCACGCCTGCCTTTGATTTGTTTAATCATGGTTCTAGAGTTCTTTGATCCTTTTTGTCAGAGCTTGTTTTGGATACTCTTACTGTCTCAAAATATTATTATTTTTAAAATTTAAATTTATTTTATAATACTACTATTTTTCACCTAACTTTCTATCTTAACTAATTACAAATTTCTCTTATTTAATTTCTTCACCTACTTTTTTATCTCAATCAATCATATCTATTTTTTAACCCTAATTTTAATTTCTTAAAAAATAATAGAAATTGAAGTATTTTAAGACGAAGTAAGTACTTTTTGTTAATTGCTCTTGCCGTTTTTATCTGGAGAGAAAGGTATTATACAATGCAGATATACAATGGTCGAGTGTTTTTCAGTGTGTAAGTGTGTAGCTGCTCCATGGAACTCTGAGCAAAGTAAGCATCACACGGCACACTTGCGGAAGATTTCTTTGCTTGTGCTGCAGAATTCCACAGGATTAAACTTTGTGGGTCCCAAGCACATTGCTATTAGAATAAGGTCAATAAAAAAACTAACTACTGGCTATAATAGATGGTCATGCCATTTATAATAGGTATTAAAGCTAATATATATAATTGAAAATTTTGTTAGTATAACATAAATACTTTATTATATTTTGGACCCACTATCTCTCTCCTCTCTCTTTCTCTTTCTTTCTCCTACCCCTTCCTTTCCAGCAAGCGCGGGCGCAAGCGAGCGGCGGCCCGATGGACGTGGGTGCTGTTAGAAATCGAGAATAGTGAATGATCTCTCTGTTGATTCCTTGGATGATTACACTGTAGCGATTACATATATATACTGTATGAACAGTTGCGAGATGCAACCGTTGCCAACAGTGGCGTTGCTTCGGGAGGGATATGCCCCCTCTAAGCCTGCGGTTGCCTGGGTATTTTGATCACATGTAAAATGAGTTGTAACACTCCCCCTTGATCAATTGCCATCTAGTAATCATCCTTGAGTCATCACTTGGAAAAACTCCTCGAAAAACCCTGTGGGAAAAATTTGAGGAGAAACCATTCTTTTGATATGCCATTAAAACTCCTTTAAAAACCCAATGGGAAAATAAGGAGAAAATGATATGACATATATGTGAAATCTCCCTGAGAAACCTTGTAGAAGGAAAAACTCATGGAGAATTTTTAAATGATTATAACCATTGGGTCATAATCTAGTATAACTTCTCTAAAACCATATAGGAAAATATGAGAAGTTATATATCATTGATATCTCCTCAAAAACCCCTGTGGGGGAAAACAGAGATATGATATATTTATTTATTTCATTTACGTTGTTATATTGCCTCATTAAAAACCTTTGTTAAAGAGGGAAAAAGAGTACAATATATGCTTTGGACATGTTTAGTCTAGGAGATTTACTCCCCCTGACTCTTGCAAATCACGGAGTCGTCGCATACCAATTCCTTTAATACATTTCTGAAAAGAGAAAGTTGGTAAGGACTTAGTAAATAAGTCTGCGAGATTATCGCAAGATTTAGTTTGCAAGATACTAATTTCTCCATTTTCTTGTAATTGATGTGGAAAAAATAGTTTTGGAGCAATATGCTTGGTGATATTGCTCTTTATGTAACATGTCTGCATTTGAACAACGCAAGCAGCATTATCTTCATAGATAATGGTAGGTGATTCAATAGAACCAATACCACATGATTGTTGGATGTGGTTAATCATTCTGCGAAGCCATACACATTCACGTGATGCTTCGTATAAGGCAATAATTTCAGAATGATTAGTGGATGTAGCCACTAAAGTCTGTTTAGAAGACTTCCATGAGATGGCTGTTCCACCATGTAAGAATACAAAGCCTGTTTGTGATCTGGCATTGTGGGGATCAGATAGGTAGCCAGCATCAGTATATCCTATAAGATCCATGTTTTTGTTTTTATTGAAAAACAAACCGAGATCAGTGGTGCCTTGGAGATATCGAAGGATATTCTTCACTCCCGCCCAATGGCGTTTAGTTGGAGCCGCGCTATGTCTAGCTAGAAGATTTACCGCAAATGCAATATCCGGCCGGGTGCAATTTGCAAGGTACATTAGCGCTCCAATGGCACTGAGATACGGAATCTCTGGTCCCAGTATTTCTTCACCTTCATCTCGAGGTCTAAAAGGATCTTTCTCCCTGTCAAGAGATCGAACAACCATTGGGGTTTTCGATGGATATGATTTGTCCATATTGAATTTCTCCAATATTTTCTGGACATAGGCGGCTTGATGTATAAGTATGCCTTTGGGAAGGTGCTCAAGTTGAATACTAAGCAAATTTGGTTTTACCCAAATCTTCATTTCAAACTCCGTCATTAGATGATTACGTGCTTCATCTATATCTTGTGCGTTGCCAATGATGTTTAGATCATCAACATACACTGAGATTATGCAGAATCCTGTTGAGACTTCTTGATGAATACACATGGGCAATCATCATTGTTGGAGTACCCTTTTTGCAAAAGGAACTCACTTAGTCGGTTGTACCATATTCTTCCGACTGTTTTCAAGCCATATAATGACTTGTTAAGCTTTACACAATACATATTGCGATTTTCATTTGGATTCGGAATTGGATTCCATCGGGAACCTTCATGTATATGTCCGAATCAAGTGACCCATAAAGATATGCGGTCACTACATCCATCAACTGCAAAGATAGATGATTTTGTACTGCCAGAGATATTAGATATCGGAAAGTGATTCCACTCATTAACTGGAGAATATGTTTCATTGAAATCAATGCGGGTCTCTGCGTAAACCTTGTGCTACAAGCCTCGCTTTATATCTCACCACCTCATTGTTTTCGTTCCGTTTGTGGACGAAACCATTTGAATCCGACAGGGAATACTTTGGGAGGGTGTTGGTATCACTTTCGTGAATACTCCTTTTCTTAAGCGAAGGCGATTTCCGCTTGGATTGCTATCCTTCCATTGATTCCAGTCCAAACGTTTCTGCACTCTGCCATGGTCTTGGGATCTGGATTGTTTGGAGGTTTCTTGCAATCATTGCAGAAAAATAGTTGTCGACAATTGTAGTCTTTCTATCATAAGATTCTCCAGAATCAATGTAATTTGTGAAAATTTCACAGACCCCTGTAGACTCATTGTTATTTCCCAAAACATTTGAGTCAGATTTTCCGATGTCCAGCATCAGTAATAGAGTGCACTGTTGATCTGGGTTCGTGGATCCTGAGGCTTTCATCAACTTGACGTTGATCTGCATTTACTGAGTTAGAAGATTTATTCTTCTGTTTCCTTTGTCGCTTGCGAGAAGCTGTATCTGCCTTGGGTGCCGTACTTCTCCCCCTCTTATTTTGAACTGGGAGTTGAGTAGTTTTTGATGGTACCTCTACTCTTTCTGGCACGTTTCTGGCAGGATTATAGGATTTTGTGATGCCTCTATAATCAGTAAATGCATCTGGCAGGTTATTTGCAATGTTTTGCAAATGAATAATTTTCTGAACTTGAAGTTCAGTTTCTTGAGTACGTGGATCCAATGCTGAAATGCCTTGAGCATTCCAATTAATTTCCAGGCATTCTTTTTGGTACTTGAAATCTCCCCCTAATGCCGGAAAATGTTCTTCATTGAAAATACAGTCAGCGTACCGGGCTGTAAACAGGTCCCCTGTAAGGGGCTCAAGGTATTTTATTATTGACGGAGATTTATATCCCACATAGATACCGAGCTTCCTGTGTGGGCCCATGGCAGTACGCTGGGGTGGTGAGATCGGTACGTATGTAGCGCAACCGAACTTTCGCAGATGGGAAATATCTGGTGGATTTCCACGTACTAGTTGTAGGGGGGAGTTGCTATGGTAAGCAGTTGGACGCAATTGTATTAAGTCAGCAGCGTGTAGAACTGCATGACCCCAACAAGATGTTGGTAAATTGTAATTGTGCAACAATGGTCTTGCTATGAGCTTTATTCTCTTAATAAGAGATTCAGCTAAACCGTTTTGTGTGTGGACATATGGAACAGAGTGCTGAACGTGAATTCCTAGGGCCATACAATAATCATTGAAGGCACGCGATGAGAATTCAGCAGCGTTGTCCATTCGAATTGATTGAATTCGATGTTCAGGATGGTGTGCTCGCAATTTAATAATTTGAGCAATTAATTTGGCAAATGCATGGTTTCATGTGGATAAAAGGCACACGTATGACCATCGTGTAGATGCGTCAATTAAAACCATGAAGTACCTGAACGGTCCACTTAGTGGTTGTATAGGACCACATATATCACCTTGAATGCGTTCAAGGAATTTTAGTGGTTCAGCTCGGATCTTAAGGTAAGAAGGCCTTAAAATCAATTTCCCAGTGGCGCATGAGGTGCACACAAAATCTGAAGATTGTGGGAATTTGGTGCTCTTAAAAGCATGACCAATTGAATTGCTGATAATTTTCCGCATCATCCCTATTCCAGGATGGCCAAGGCGATCATGCCAAGTTTGAAATGTGTCAACATTCTGGAAAATTACCTTATATGCAATGTGTTGTACGGGCTTGATGTACGTGTAGTACAATCCAGAGGATAAAGATGGAATTTTCTCAAGCACTTGTTTGCCATATCCGTTGTTTTTAGTCAAAAGAAGATATTCCTCTTTGTTGTCATCTTGGGTTTCGATATGGAAACCATTCTGACGGATATCTCTATAACTTAGTAGGGTACGTGTGGAGTCGGGATACAGTAATGCATCCTCAATTTTTAATTGAGTACCCATCGGGAGCGTGATAGAGGCACGACCAGAGCCAACTATTGTTGCATCGCGTCCAGCGATTGTCAAAACACTTCCTTGTCTCTTTGTAAGAGTCAAGAAATATTTTGTGTCCCGAAGTATAGAGTTTGTGGTTCCACTATCCACAAGGCATAATTCCTCCTCCATTGGGTTGAATCCCGTAAATCTATATATAGAAAGAAGAATTTGATGAAATTCTTGTCAGATATATAGACTATGTACAAACATTTATTCAATACTGAATAGGTTTGGTACATTTTTGTAGCATACTAGCATACAATATAGATGACAACTTAGTATTATTACAACACATACTAGGACATAATTAACATAGAATCTATGTTATTGGAAGACTATATAAGATCTCCAAATATGTCTTGTGAAGCAAACTCCACAAGCATATCGTCATTGGTCGTGGGTTCACCCTGCTGAGGAGGGGCCTCAGTGCTCTTGGGTTCCTCTAGAAACTTCTGAGAACAGCTTGCTCCACCGGTATTGTCGGTTTGGAGGTTGAAGTGTAATTCAATCCTCTTGTCTTGAGCAGGTTTGCCTTTGGCCACAGACTGAAGGTACAAGTTGATGAGATGCCTAGGGGTCCGGCATTTCTTAGTTGTATGGCTATGACAGCCACACTTCTGACAAATGTCAGATTTATTTTTGTTCTTGAAATTGCCTTTCCCCTTTTGGAATCCATGAGATCTTTGCTTTCTGTTGCGTTTGCGTTTACCTCTAAAGTTCTTTGGATGGTTTTTATTACCATCGAACTTCGGTTTATTCTGATTCGTATGTACTTCAGGCAAGGGTGCCGCCCCAACAGGACGTTGCTGATTATTCCTTAATAGGAGTTCATCATGCTTTTCTGCCTGAGTTATTACGTGCATCAGATCAGAATAAGTCTGGTAATTTGCAGCACGCCATTGGTGCTGTTAGACCCGGTCTGCAGGGAGCATGGTAGAGAGTGTCTTCTCTATCTTCTCCGCATCAGTGGGTTCTTTTTCACAAAACTGCAACTTCGAGCAAATGTTATGAAGAGCATGATTGTAATCTCCGACTGTCTTAAAATCTTGCAGCCGGAGATGTGCCCATTCATAGTTAGCCTCTGGGAGTATCACAGCTTTCTGCTGTTCATACCTATTTTTGAGGGCTAATCATAGGTTTCGTGGATTCTCCTCGAAGAGATACTCCGCCTTTAAATCTGGATGTATGTGACTTCTTATAATATATAAGACAGTATACATCACATTAGCAGCAATATCAGGCGGATCCTCTCCTTCATGAGGATCAAGTATCACCACCAACATGCTTCGAGTGGCTAGGCTGACCTTGACATCCATTGCCCATGTAGGGTAGTTGTGGCCATCAAGAGCGAGAATCTCAAACTCTTTGGCGGCCATCTATGTCCTATGTAAGAAATACCATGAATTGATTAATTTACATGTGGTAAATTAATTTTGTATGGTAATTGTTGTAATAATATGCAAATATCTGAATACAAGATGTGTCTTGTATCCATAATAGCGTAAACCTCAAGTATGGAATATAACCCTATGGACGAGATAACTCGTTGCTAATGGCATAGTCTACAAAACTTGTAGTAGATGCCTTTTAGTCTCCATAGTTTTGTGTTATATTCATATTTATCGAAAATCATGTCTTGGTGGTAAACACCAATTTTGAACGAGTTGTCTCGTTAATTTAGGCATAATCTACAAAATTGTAGTAGATGCCAAAGGGCATAATCTACAAAATGTTGTAGTAGATGCTTGAAAAGCATAATCTACAAGTGTAGTAGATACCGTTGACATAATCTACAAATTATTGTAGTAGATGTCGGTGGTATAATCTACAGATATTTTGTAGTAGTTGCCATTGTCATGATTTTCAATAAGTCGAAGAATTTCTATTGATATTATGCATATGAATTCCAATGGAATTAAGTAAAATAACTTAATTAATGGGAATTCAAAATTTAAATTTGCAAAAATTAATAATTTGCAAAATTTAAACATGGTCGATAATTAAATTGCGAGTAAATAAACTGCAATTAGATGGTCCCAAATATGTAAAATGTTATTGGGAATGCACATGGACATCCACTTTGAACATTTACATAAAATCCAGTACTCATAGGGTCTGGATTGTAATTATAACAAAACTGTTACAATTTGTAATAAGTATAGGGACTTATACTTAAAAACAGAGGGATATTTTGCAGTTTTATTTAACTATAGGGCCTAAACTGCAAAATATACAGTGCACACAGTTGGGGGGGGGCGTTAATGGGCTTGGGCGGCCGGCCCATTCGGCCGGTATAGATCGGATCGGGGGGGAGGAGGAGCAAACCCTAACTGCTCCTCCCCCCACTGTTCAACCGCCGCCGTCGCCACCATGGGACACGGCCTCTCCAGCCGGCGCGGCCGGCCAACGCCGGCGCCGGCGAGAGGCCGCCTCCCCCTCACTGTTTCCCCGTCTTCCTCTAGTCCGTTGAGGGTGACTCCCCCGACGAGGAGTCTTCCTCCACAATGAAGCCATTGGAGGCCTTGGGTACCGGCGACGGGCGGTAGAGGCCGGGACGGCGGTTCGCCGCAGCGCCGGCGTGGATCCGCCTGCGGTAGAGGGGACGCGCTCCCCGGCGAGCGGCCAGGGTCCTGAGCGCGTCGGCGGCTTGGGCCGCCGTTCTTCCTCTCGGCGCGCTTCCTTCGGCCCGGGCGGCACGCGGCGCTGACGTCCCGGCGACGGGCGGCGCGACGGAGTTGGCCGGGCGCGGGGCTGTAGGGGCGACGCGCGGCGTCGCGGTCCTCCCCTGCGGCCTTGCCGGCGTCGGCTTGCTGACGCCGTGCTCCGCCCACGATCGACGTCACTTCGGCGTCGATCGGTGCCCGGTGGCGATGAGGTTCCTCTTCGGTGGTGGAAGTGGTGCCGCAACGGGAGCCTCGGCGCGGGCGTGAACAGCGTCCACGGCGTCCACGGCGGCTCTAACAGTGGCGGCTTCCACTTGCGGTTGCGCCATCACCCGTGCCATTCCGGAACGGCAACGCTCCACGGCGGCACGAACTTGGTGGCGAGCCCGCATCCGTCGGCTTCCGAACCTTTCTCCAAGACGGCGACGAAGAAGATGGCGAAGGATATCGCTGAGGGATTGGATGGAGGACATGACTCCGCGCATTGCTGCACGGTGGTGTTCACAAAGGTGAAAATCGTTGTCTTCCATACCTTGATTTGCCTCTTCTTCCTTTCTTCTTCCTCTGTCTCGGCTTTTGCCTTCTTCAGTGAAGAGCAAAGTGACTGATAACGTGTTAGAAATCGAGAATAGTGAATGATCTCTCTGTTGATTCCTTGGATGATTACACTGTAGCGATTACATATATATACTGTATGAACAGTTGCGAGATGCAACCGTTGCCAACAGTGGCGTTGCTTCGGGAGGGATATGCCCCCTCTAAGCCTGCGGTTGCCTGGGTATTTTGATCACATGTAAAATGAGTTGTAACAGGTGCGAGGCGAGGGCAGCGCCCGGCGCGCACAGGTGCGGGCGCAAGGGCAGCTGGCACGGGCAGCCGGTGGGCATGGGCGTGAGAGCAAGGACGGCGGGCACGGGCCGTGGCCAGTGGGCACGAGATGCAAGCCCACGTCGCCTCGAACCACGTGTGAAGACCGGTGACTAATTAGTCACCGGCTCCCTCTCTCTTTTTCTCTCTTCTTTAGATTATAAAAAAAATCTGATGTGAAGTTCTTATGACCAATTATTGTATTTGCTTTTTAGTACTTGGTTCACTGAATTTGGTGCTTGGATTCCCAATTACGAAAGCAGAATCTCTCAGATTCACGGCCCAGCTCACATGGAGGAGCAGCTTTTACACCGCATCGTCCTTGCGCCTGCACAATCTGTAACCGAACTGTGTAGGACAGGCAGGAACAACAGTAACAATAAACGTACACTAGCTCAGATACTTTAGAAAAATGTATAAGTTTGGGGAAAAAAGGTTGCATCACAGAATTGATACTCCAACAATGTTAGCTGGATGCCATTTATACAAGTGCCTCACTGGTGTGTATCGGCTACCTACCTGCTGCTGGACTACTGCACAGTAGCACATAAATGATTCTCTTGTTGGAGTCTTATGAGAGAAGAGAATTCGAGTGGAGATTCCATTTTTCCAGCCTCTGAACGGCGTTTTTCTTTGCGTTGTTTATAATATTAGGCAAGTGCATTAAATTTTAAACAATCCTTTAAGAGGATTTGTCTCGAATATGAGCACTGTAGATACCTTTGTAGGAAATTTCATGCAAGGTTTCTGTATCAGCATAAAATATGCAGCAAATGAGAAGGTCGCTGTTACCTCCGCTTGGAATGGTTCACGCGCCACATAATTTTGCGCCGACCATTTCAAGCCATGAATGCCTATCCACAACACACATATAAACAGATTAACGTACCTTTCAGTCACCTGTCACAGCAATTCTTAACTTACAGTAGAGCACAGACAAGCTAATGTAATGACAGATTGACAGGCTAGGACAAGAGCTAAAATTCTCATCAAGCATAAGCAAGACCTGACCTGGACAAACTTCAATAAAATAGGCTCGTTTTCCTACTCCCATGCTCTGATTTCACTGCGTGGCAAACCTTCACCTTGCACTCGGCTTCCCGCGTGTCTCTGCTGCCTTTCTTTTAGGCTCCTTCGGAACATAAAATTTTTAAAAGATTTTTATGGGATTTAGTTTAATTCCTATAGAATCTCTCTAAATTTCCTCCAATCCGAATACGAAGAAGCCTCTATAGTAAATGGCATTTTAGAGTTCTTTTAGAAATAAACTTCAATAATAACATAAGCAAAATACCGAGAGTACTTTCTCTTTTATAATAACTAGCAGCATATCTATATATACGGGATTTATAATAAAATGATGATTTTATTGGTTTTATTTGTGGAAGCATCTTTTTTTAAGTTATTTTTTATAGAGTGGTTGTTTTATTGGGTGAGTTGGTTTTTTTTTGGAGAACGTGGTTTTTTAGTTGGGAGAATTATGGTGGTTGGGGAGGAGGATGCGAGGCGAATCGCGTTGCACCACAACATATCGATGGCGCGCAACCGTTTTGTGGGCCGTTTGACTCTGGAGTCTGAATTGGGCAGACGCGACCGTATAGTACTAGTACCAATCAACGATGGAATTCGGTCACTCGCTGTCACGGCCCACATCGCGGTCCCGAGCGGCCGACGTGACCAACTACCACCCTTCTCTTTTCTCGCTCTCCGTCTCTCGTCGCGCAGCGAACATGACAGTGACGCGGTGGGGGGCTCAGCTATTTCGTCCGCAGTTATGCGGTGTCGACCGGAGATTGAGCGCCAATGCGCGGGGATTAGTAAATGAACGGGATCACCTGCGAGGCTGTGACTTAGCTTTCCTACTTTTCAACGGATTCCCGGTGGTTTTGCCGCTTTCCAGCCACGGTAGGCGTCGGGATGAGTGGATGACGCTCAAGGGTTACGAGTAGTTGGCTACTCCCTTGCTAAAAATAAATTTTCCTACAATTCCAACACAAAATTAGTCGAAAGAAGAAAAAAAATCAAAATACCTTGATTAATATAAATATAGTATTGATTGATGGGTAAGTAAAAGATATTAAAGAGATTTATAGATTGTAGATAGATAAAAGATAATAATTAATTTATTTTAGAATAAAATTTAAACTCTAGAAGCTGTGACGGAATACTTTCAACTGAGAGGGAGATAGCAGGGGACAATTTTTCTCACCTTGCTTCTGCGGATGGATAAGACAAGAGTCCATGGGTCATTGTATCCGGCCAAGATGGCCTGAGAAAACGTATCTTGCTTCATATGGCAGTCTGGGAAAGGGCTTTAGTTGGTATTTGAATTAGTTTTTGGATATAGCTTATAAGTCACACGTAAAATAAGAAATATTGTTAACGCATGATTAATTAAATATTAACTATTAAAAACTTAAAATATGGATCTATTTGATTTTTTGAAATACTTTCATATAGAAAGTTTTTTAAAAAAACACACTATTTTACATTTCGAGAAACGTACTGACGAAAAGAGAGAGCTAGAAGTTAAAAAGAACACTATCTTACTCGTTAGGCCATGAGCAACAATCAGTAGTCCCAAGCTCTACCTAAGCAAAAGTCAATAGTCCTAATCTTCACCTAAGCAAAAGTAGACGAATGCACACATAGAGATGTCAATAGGAAATTCACTGCTGAGAAATACATTCCCATCCCTGTCCTATGACTCAAAAAATTCACTGTCCCCGTCCCTGCCAAACACAACAGAGAAAACTTTATTCCCATCCCTGTCCCTGAACAAGTAATTAATCGCCGTGTGGTCCCCTTTCCCACATAAATAACATATATATCTCAAATTATATATGTAATGCAACACATATCATTTACACTTATATCAATATATGAACTTATATGCACTAATTTACAACATAAAAACACAATATTATTATTAATCAAATATCACCATGAACATAATCATATGACATAAGCACAAAAGCATTAAACTTGGACCCCTATGCCAATTAATCAGGTCTTTGTGGGGAATGGGGACGGAGGATCATTCCCACCGCCGCGAAACCCGACGGGGACATGTTTCCCTCCATTTGATTCCCTGTGGATAATCAAATAGAAGAATTCCCCATAGGAAACAGAGAACATGCCCATTAACATCTCTAAACACAGATCAGGCTACAGCTCTTCCAATGCATCATGCCTTGAGTTGGACCCTAAAAAAATACATGTCAGCCCTTTATTTTTCTACATCAGCCCATAAAACAATATGATATTATTGATTTTTCAATAAAACCCTTTAAAGAGAAATTATATACAAATCAAACCGTGACTCACTTGTAAGCCACTCCATCTCTTTTTTCTACCCTCCCCCCGATACCTCTTCTTCTTCCAAGAGCCATGCCGCTCCACCTCATCTACACGACCTTCTCCATCTCTTCATCCCTTCTTCGATACTGGTGCCACTGGCTAGCCATCAACCAAATTGGGATGCCGCGGCTCCCTCGAGCTTTCCTTCATTCGCCGCCTGTCGGGCTCTCCTTCTTCGGGCCGCCGCACGTCCCTTCCTCCTCCATTGGCCGTTGCGCCTCCCTTTCTCCTCCTCCGGAGCTTAGAGGTGTGAATCAAGCTTAGGTGACGGGCTCCACGATACAGTGTCCTATGGTGGTGTCCGTGGCGGGCCGGCGTAGATTTAGCAATGACGGCCACTGCAACTTTGAGCTCAAGCTCCATCTTTACCAACAAACGCACGAAGCAACCGTCGAAGGGGACCGTAGCAAGGCGATGACACTCGCCGACGGCAGATTTGTTTGGGTCACTGCTTGATAGGCCCTCCTCTCCCTTCCTCAGCCGTTTCTCTTTCTTTCTCTCTCCTATACCACACGTGAGGAGACGGCACTCGCAACATAGTTCCTCGCTTGTGCCTCCACACGCCAAAGCTGTGGCTTTTGCGAGGGCACACGTGCCTTCTGCAAGGTACATGTGTCTCTGCGGAGGTACGGCTCATACCGAGCTGGCGGCTCGTCTCCGATGTGGAGAGGCGTGACCACTCGCCAGGTCACCGTGGTGGACATGGCCTTAGTGGTTCTGTGCTTGTAAACTTGTAGTCCCCAAATCCATAGCTACTTGATGTTATCAAAATACAAACCGATGGTCGCTTTGTAGATGCAAAGTACTCCATCCAAGTTCGATTGTCATATTTAGCTCTGGCACCTTGACCAAGGAAAGCAAACCGCGCTTATTAGCTTACTCTACCGCGCCAACGGGTCCATGCATGCATGACGATCAAGTATATCGCGGCGCCAATGCTTCGAGTCCGACGCGACCTCGGCCTCCACCCACGTCATAAATCATTGATAGTCCGCGTCGTCGGTAGCACCTCGCGATCACGCCGAGCTCATCTGTTTTGCCGTGCCTCAATTTTTTTGCAGCGCCTCATCTTTTCGCGATCACGGCGACTTGGGAATCATAAACTTCCATGTCGCCGGCCATAGAGTCCACCATGGCATGAACATCAGAATCATACACGACCACCTCGGCACCATGGCGCTCGCTCTCCACTAGAGCGTCCGCTTGCTCGCTTCCCTCCACATCCATGGTGCCTTCTACATGCAGTGATTTGATGTGAGCGGCTTCACGTCGAGTTGACACACGCACGATGGCAGAGAAGGATGCGCTGCCGCAGCGGAGTAGGAACAAGAAGCCAATGTCGAATTTTATTAATCCAACCTACAGAGCTGCAACGTAACATACAGGCGGTGGTGGAGTATTCCCGAGACGCACAGCGCGGTGGCGGAGTAATTCCGCGTGGGAAATGAAAGGGCCACAACATCGAACCCACGATGCAACGGGCGTTCGATGCTAATGCGACGATCATTTGTAGACATCCGATTTGTCGTTATATGACGATCAAACTTGGATGGAGGTCTCGTTTCAAAGATAATAACAACAAAGAAGTCTAAGATGTGCTGCGTTGTCCCTTCTATGTTCATCGGCATGCAACTGTGAATCTGTGATTGAACCCAGGTGATTTGGACACCATCACACGAACGTGGATTGGATTTGGAGAAATTCTGCTACAAGCTTGGCAGGCTAGAACAACTACTCGGCCCAATAGGAGATCCTACCACAGGTCCACAGCCCACCCCGGTCGGGCTCAATTGTGCGGCCCGTGGATCGTTGCAAGATTTTTATGGCAGCCACGTCACGTCGCCGCCGCAGCGAGTCATCAGTTCATCACAGCGACCCAATTTCCCCGTAGGGGCTCGCCTCCGCCCCTATCATTTAGACAATCACCAACCCCTACCAAAGCTCCCCAACCGAACCGCTTTCCCCAGCCGCAGCGGAGGCGCGGCGCGGTTCCCCAATCCCCATCGCCTCTCCTCCTCCTCCCTCTTCGCGCAGGAGAAAAGCGGGCAACCATGGCTGTTCGGGGTCCCCGTCGGGGATCCTTCCTCTGCTGCCACCCTCAGCGACCCTCTCCTCATCCACCAAAAACCCCACCAAGCTGAGCGCAATTGGGCGGAAGCCGCGAGCCGCCGCCAAGCCAAACCAGAGCCACTCCGCTGGCTCCCCTCTCCCTCCTCCGCACACCACACGCTTCCCCCCACCCCAGCCCAGTACCAATCCCCACCACCTCCGTTGCCGCCGCCCCCCGCGGCGCCACTCAAAGCTCTTGATCTGGAGGTTACCGTCGTCTCCGGCAAGCACCTGAAGAACGTCAACTGGCGCCGCGGCGATCTCCGCGCGTACGTCGTCGCCTACCTCGACCCTTCCCGACGCGTCGCCACCCGCCCCGACGACGTCGGCGGCTGCAAGCCCGCCTGGAACGAGCGCATCGTCCTCCCTCTCCTGCCCCACCTCTCCCCGCACGATCCGTCGCTGCTCCTCTCCCTCGATGTCTTCCACTCCAAGCCCTCCGATTCACCCAAGCCGCTCGTTGGCTCCGCCCGCTCCCCTCTCCGTGACCTCCTCTTCTCAACGAACCCTAACCCTAGCCCCGATTCCCCCTCCTCCCCCTTGATCACCTTCCCACTCCTCCGCCCCTCGGGCCGTCCGCAGGGCAAGCTCCGCATTCGCGTCGCCCTTCGCGAGCGCTCGCCGCCTCCACCCGAGCCGCAGTACCCGCCGCCTTCCTCCTCCCCCTACTATTTCCCATCCCCTCCGCCTCCTGCATACTCGGCCCCGCCTCAATATGGCTCGGAGCAGTACTACCGTTCCGGTGGGTACTACTCTGCGCCACCGCCCCCACCTCAGTATGAGTACACCGCAGGGCCCTCCGCACCAGTGGAGTACAGCAGGCAATACGATCCCAGAGCGGGGAGTGGGAGGTATGGAGTAGGCACTGGGATTGCAGTGGGAGCGGTGACTGGGGCCCTTGGGGGGCTTGCGATTGATGAAGGTGTGAAATACAAAGAGGAGAAGTCGGCAGAGCGGGTTGAAGATAAGGTAGCGCCTGCTGTAAGAGACGACGACTCAAGGGGGTACCGTGAGTATTGATTAGGAGTTCGTGTGGGTGAAGATGCACTGTGAGTTGGTCCTTCTCCATCCCTGCCAGTGTGGGAATAAAATTGCAGGGTGATTTTATGATTCGCTCTCTTGTATATATTTTCTTCAGTGCTTTGAATTATCATGTTACTTATGGCTTGCGTCTTATGACAAAACTGGTGTGTATTATGAAGGCTATATTTACCACTTTTAAAACTGTACATGTAACTTAATGCCTCGTTCTATAGTTTATCTTCCCTGTATCTGGTGTTTGGCATTTCTGATACTCCTCCACGCCTTTGTATATCCAAGTGAAAGATATTAATATATGCGCGATATTGATAATTTTGTATAGCTTTTCCCCGAATTAGGTCACACCAAGTCTTTGTATATCCAAGTGAAATATGCCAACTTCAGTATTATGTTCATTCCTCAGGTGTGTAATGAGGCTGCTTAGTTATGTGGTCAAGCTTCTTGTGATAGGCAATGGTGTACTTGGCCAAACCAAACATCAGATTTTCTTCTAAATTGCCTTTACTGCGACTGTAATCCTACTTGTGAGTGTAAAATATGAGCTCTTGTTTCGGAAAAAAAAAGTATATCAACGTTGTTCATATCCTTGCTCTTAAATTTTGTATTCATGCTTTGCATTATGGTGCACTAACTGATAACTGTTACTCTCGTCTGAGCATAGTACTTGGCACTTTAAGAGCAATGATATGTATGAATTTGGCATACTCCATTTCAGATCACAGTTTAGTGGCATAGTTCAATAGTTTGGCACTAAGAGGGCCATTGGTCAAAAACAGGTTCTGAAGATTACTACAATGTATGCCTGCAATACTAGGCAATCTTTCTTACTGATTTCATTACCCTTTCTCCTATTGACCTTCAAAATACTTAAATGAACTGAAACCCAAATACCTAGTAAAGATGCACTTATTAAATTGCACAAACATTTGTTAGAACATCCACAGGTAATATATAATATGTTTTTAATTTACTTATTGGGTGGACCCTTTTGGTTTGCAAATTGTACTATTCACCGTATGTAGTTGCATAAGCTTCTCATCCTTACACTTCTTTGCTCATAAAACCAACGCATGCTTTTGGTCTTTAGAATTTATTTCTAGATCCCTGGAGTGGTCTTAAATGATTTGTTGACAAAACTATTGTCTTTTTAGAATCACAAGAAATACTTCTGTTTTTTTTTTTTTTGCAATAACCGCCTGGCTGTTTTGAGCAGAAAAAAATCCTAGTTATTCAGGGCCCAAGTTAGGTCATACCAACACTTATGTTAGCCACTGATGTTACCAATATCTGTGATTGTCCTATTTTATTATCTTTTCTACAATAGGACATGATTTTCTTATTTTATTGTCTTTTCTCTGATACACCAGGGAAAGTTTTTATTGAGGTATATTACAATTATGTAAGCCTCTCACTTCAGTACTATGACAGCTAGGGGTGGGCATTCAGTCAGACCAAACAATTCGGTTCGGTCTTTCGGTCTTCTGAAGAATTCGGTTAGCTGGAAATGAGAACCGACATTCACTACAAAAATCTCAAGGCCAAGCAATTCGGTCTCGGTTAATTTAGTTCGGTCTTTGGTTTTTGCCCGAACTAACCGATCTATTTCACAGGCATCAAATTGACAGCAAATTTCAGAGGGAAACTTACATTTTCCGGGATGTCCAGGATTTGGGGCTAGGGCTGCAGCTGTGCCGCTTCGGGATGTGAGGTAGGCAGCAGGGAGCCAGGGGGTCGGCTGCGGCAGCCATTGGGGCGCGGCCATACGGTGGTCTCCACTCTCCAAGGGATGTGAGGCATTCAGCGACGCTGCGGCGGGCCAGTGGAGACAACGGAGAGGTCTGCGAGTGCTAGGTGATGGGCGATGGCAGCGTAGTCACTAGCTTGCGTCGCGCGTGGGCAAGTAGGCAAGCAGCGATGGGGAATTTTCTTTTGGCCTGGTACGTTTCTTTACCCTTGCTTCGTGGACCATCATGGGCTTGACGTTCACAGGCCACAGCTAGATAATGGGCTTTTAGGTTTTTCGGTCTAGAGGGCCATGACTGAATTAACCGAACTTAATTCAGTTATTCAGATGCACAGACCGAATTTGTGACCGAAATCTTTGGTCTCGGTTGGTTCGGTTTCAGTCTCTATTAATTCGGTTTTGGTTAATTATGCCCACCCCTAATGACATCAGGTGCCTGCTATTTGTTTTCATTCCAAGGGACAAGGTTGTTTTATTATTAATATCTTTTAAAAAAACTGCAATAGAACTTTGAGATTGAGAAGTACTTTTTAATTTTTTCTTCATGTTCAGGTTTATTTGCTGTACCCACTTTGTGAAAACTGGAATAGTCATATTTACTGTTAGTATGTAACTAGATTCCACAATACCTCACGTCATCCTCAAGCTCCCTAATAAATTATAGAAGATAATCTGAGTTACTAGTGTCATTTTGTTAGTATTTGAAACTTGAAAGGCATCATTTTTTAGCTGAAGTACTCTTTGTTTCATAAGAAAAATTGAATTGGTTGATTCTTAAGTTGACAATTGATGCTTTCTTGATTCTATGGTTAATTTGTTGTCCGCAAAAAAAATTATGGCAGAAGGGAGTTGCATAAACTAATTGTGACTAGCCATATATCCTATCGATACATATCTGGTTTTTTCTAAACAAAATGGTAGTTGCATAAACGAATTGTGTTAAGCAGTATTAATACATCTGTTTTTTCTACACAGAATGGTAGTTGCATAAACAAATTTTATTAACCAGTATTGCAGTAAGAGCAAAATGGTAGATGGATGTGGAAATGTGGTATTATCATGCTTAGCTGTAGATCTGATGGTGTACTGTCTTGTTTGATCTTTTGGTGTCAACTGTAGAGCATCATTGCCTTTTGGAATAGGCTGTATATCCTTTCCTTTGTTATTGCTCGGTCGGAGACACTGATATGTGCAGCTTTCGATGTTATGGCCTGAGGATTGAATACTGGTCCAGTTTTCATGCATAAACCTTTGTGGGCACACAACGAACCATTTTTTACTTAGCCCTCCAAACCCACCCCCACCCACCCATCCAAACACAAACAGACCACTAGACCCTTCTTCAATTAATGGAAATCTTATTGATGTATCTATCGCTTGGCATTAGCTAAAACCCTGGCATGAGGTTGAAAGATAAAATTTGTCTGTTTTGATACATGCCATATGATGTCCGTGTGCAGAAGTGTGTAGATTGGTTATCTCTTAGTTTAATATATTCTTCTACTGGTACATGGAATGTATATATAAGTATTAACTGTTTGTGGTTCCAAACACAACCTGTCTTAACATGCCTGTTTTGTATCAGTGCTAGATTCTTAAATGAGGAAAATTGATAGAAGTTCAATTCTCTTGTATATCAATCCACTTTCTAATAGATAACTAAAATTGGATTTTATGGTTCCTCAAATTTTTGTTTATGTATATATCTTTCAGAGAATAAGGTCTTCCATCACAATTCATAAGCATTATTTAGTTATCTCTTCTTACCCTGAGCTTGTCAGGCCATATATTTTTCTCGTTGCCTCATGCATGATATCTACATTTGTTATGTGAAACTACTTAAACCTTCCTTTACTTTTCTGGAATCCCTGAAGACTCAAGCTATTATTGTTGTGTCAAATTTATGTTTACTTTAATCTTGTGATGTTCCTTAAACTTCGTGTTCAGCTTGCATCATTCTCTTTGAATGAAACCGTTAGTTTAACTATCCTTGAAACTTTGGTGTTGAAAATCGTTTAGGTCGAGAGCAACCGTACACTACTTGTGGCAGCTTATATGATCTAAGGATGCTTAAAGGTGAGTTTGAAGGTGATGGAAGAAGAAGATGAAGATTTTAAATAGATTTTATCCGAGGTATCTCATTAGTGAATGATTAATTAAGTATTAGCTATTGCAAACTTAAAAAATAGATTAATAAGGTTTTTTAAAGTAACTTTTAGATAATTTTTTTTAAAAAAGTACCGTTTAGCAGTTTTAAAAGCATGTTTATGAGAAATGAGGGGAGCTTTCACCCCATCCTCTAGATTCGAATGGAGCCTAAAGGATTCAACTGACCCAGTAGCAGTTATGTTTTCACACAATGAATTTCTTTCGGGAGAATTTGTAATTGAGTTTGACGGCAATATACTACAGATGTGGAATACTGTATCTTATTGAATTTAACAGCCAAAACTTTGTTCCCAGTGCACTTGTCTACGGATGGCTGTTAAGCCTACAGGCCTCGCCGGTAAAACTGTCGGGAAACATTGACAACTTGATGTCTTAATTGGTCAGCTGATAATCAAGTTCTCATGGTAACATATGGCATAGAGCATTTCTTTGAATAGTATGAGTTCAGAATGCCAGTTAGCGCCTTTGGTCACTACTGCAAAATATCAATTTTGAGATAATTGCGCCTTTAAAAATAGGCTAATTGTCAATTTGATCCCGTTCTCAATTTTGCTTATCTAACCCTGTTTTTCAAAAGTGAAGCTGTCATTTGACTATATTCTGTGAAGTCAAGTTAACGGTGTTAAACTTAGCGTAAAAACATCGATTATGCCCTTCCATATTTGATTCTACTTTCTTAATAGTTTTGTTTATTCGTCCTAGTTTTATGTAATTAATGTATATAGAATGTATAACAGAAATTTTGATATATTTGCGATAGATTTGACTTAGACATGAAAGATTTGTGATAAATTTGACTTATATTTGACATAATTTTTACCACATATTTTATATACAATAAGTGCACAAAACTAGGATAAATAAACAAAATCTTTGAGAAAGTAGGGTCAAATAAGAAAGGGCATAAACGATATTTTAGTCTTGATTTTAATGCTGTTAACTTGACTTTACGGCCAAATGATAATTTTATTTTTAAAAAGCAGGGTCAAATGAGTAAAGTTGAAAAACAAGATCAAATTAGTAGTTATCCTTCGAAATAGGTTCAAAAGCATGATTGCCCCCATTAATTTTAGAGTTCGTCATCAAGGCCAAGTTGTAGTTGCTATAAACGTACATAGTCTACTTAGCCTAATTGTTCTGTTCCTTAGGAACATTTAAGAACGGCGTGAAGGCTGACCGCTGATGGCAACATGCGAACCATTAGAAACTTGTTAATCAGGTACACATTAAAAACTTGTAATCAGGTATCAGTTACACTGTATCTTTAGTTTGGTGACTATCCCTGATCCACGTGTCGTAGTTAAGTCATTTTCAGTATTCCGTTCTCTAGAATCTATCATAGAGTACCTTATCCCTGGTTTTATTACCGAAAAAATTGTGAAATTGTTGCTTTCGCCCCCAACCTTTTTCTTGCTTTGAAGGCGACTTCGCCGTCAGAAAAGCGATATGTTTCGTTTCTTCGGTCCTGAACCGATCCGTTCCCTGTTAAACCTGAAGTCCTGAACCGATCCATTCCCTGTTAAACTGACAGGGATGGGGCAACAATTTTTATTCAATTTCTTCCATATTTTTAATACGATAGGAAACAATTATACTCAATTCGTTTCGATTCTTCCATCTTACTATTTAATATGATACGTCCCCCTGGTTGTTATATGATGGGGCGAGTTCTTCACGTGCTGCTTATCAGCTTACGCTGCCGTGGCTTGCATGCACCCGTCAGAGACCGGAATCGGCCTGGCTCGGCCATCCCGGCTTAAGATATTGCTCCGACGACAAACTGGTCCAAATGATATGGGTCGCCCTGCCTACATGCTGACACCGACAGACCTGCCTGTTCTGCCACGGAACGCTACTTGGTTACACAATCTAGCAGCTGTTTCTCGCGTTCGACACGTTGCCTCTGATAGGCACCAGATCACGCATCCCCTCTCTTGCCATTTCTCCAGCACAATAATGCCGCAAGTGACCTTTTCATGGCTAGTGAGTGAGGCTTAACAGGACTGGGACGTTTTGCACGCCCGATTCGAGCAGATCTTGTCCCTTTTCTCGCCTTTTGCTCGCCACCATCCTTTCATCTCGAGCTAATGCCTATGGAGAGCCGAAAAAGTTTTCAGTGAACGGTGAACCTGTCGGCACCAGGCGCATATCAAGATGCCTTTGGAGCAATAGTTTGCAGTCCAGTGAATCTCTTCGCACACTTGCTGCCACCCTTGCTGGCTATGGGTGATGCTCGTTAGTTGACCCGGCTACGCCAATTCGCCATGCCCGAATAGGTGGTCGCCGTCGTCTCCGCGTGACATACGCACCATCGCTTTTGTGCGTTCCGCTCAATGACGCACGGAACGAAACGCTCGTACTACACCAATGCTGTTGTGGCTGCACGACAGCACGAGTGCAGCACGGCCCGCCTCTTGGGAGCCGACACGTCGCTCCTCCGGGGAGCGGACACATCGGTGTGCAATAATTTCGCAAGTGGATCAGCGGTTTGGATGGCTCCGGCGCGGCCACGACGCCGTGCTCGTGACTGTCCGTTCCTGAGCGGCCCGGTGTCCACTCGAGGTGACCACTAGGCACCGGCTAGATCGCCCTCTACAGCGAGAGTAGGCAAGGTTCGTCGTGTGTGAAACGTGAAGCGCGATGCGTCCGTTTGTTATTTCACGTGCTTGATCGTGATGTGCTGTTTTACTGGTCGTAATCTCAACACAAGTGGTTTGCTTGCGGGTGTTGAGTTCGAGCGGCATTACTCATTACTAGTAGATTCTTAACTTTTACCGTGAGTACGTAAGCAATAACCCACAGACCATCGGTAACCAATAAATGGCCGGCGGTTCCATGTCTCGCCGGGGGTACAACAATCCACTCTTGGGCTGTTGCAACCTGGCCGACGGTTCTTATTCCTGCCCGATGGTTTCAACGTACACCGTCGGCCACTATTATGGGCCAGCTTCGAATAAACCATCATGTGAGGGGAGCCTGTATAATCTCCATTCACTAAAAACCTTAGCCGTCAACAAGGTCGAAGACTAAACGAAAACATTCCCAACTCTTCCGGTCCTCTCTGTTCGGTATATCAGATAGGTTCTCATACGTATGATTCAGCCGATCTAGTCTGCTGTGGATCAACTAAATGGTGGCACCGGTGAGTAGGTCAATGATCGATTTACACTTTCAGATCTATTTTACTACTGATGAATGATGATTATTTTGCTGGCACATTGATCGGTTGGCTCTTTGATTTAAGTACTTCCCGATCTCTTCGATTGAAGCCAGGTGTGTGGATTATTAATATTATTTTTTTTGTCTAGCGTAGGTTTGTTTATCCTTTCTTCTACCTGTGTTTGTAATTTTGATTCATAAATTCTTCCGTCAGATTGTTTCCCCAATTCCTGCAGGTCTGTGCTCACGAGAAGATTCCTGCAGTCATATCAACCAGCAAGTTCTGTAGAAAGCAATAATTTTGTTTATTAGGTGTGTAGCTGCGCTTGTAAAACAATTACAAGTGCAACCTTTTTAACTTTCAGATATGTAAGTTTCTTCCTAGAAATAATTTGTACGTTGTATTCTTAGATCTGGAAATAATTTATATGCTGTATGCTCGGATGAATAAATAAAGGTACTGTGTTGGATGGGCACGACAGTTTTCTGTGTGAGAATTTCTTTTTCGTGAGGCATCCAGTGTATATATTAATAGTAACAATTCTGTAAATGATTTAGTAGAAATCTGATGGCATTTATTAAATAAAAAACTAAATAAAATATTACCTCCAAACTCTCGGCTATTCCAATTAGTGCGAATTGTCATAATTGCACTGGTTTACAAATGGCTGAAGGTATACCGTCGGTAACATAACCCTCGGAAATCAGGTGCCCATCGGCCGTCGGCCACTCCATGAAGTCCCCGACGGTACGCGTCGGCCACCACATTTTCCGAAGGTATTTGCAAATGGCCGAGGGTAGGAAAATGTTAGGAACCTAGTATATGGGCGTATCTATATTACCTGTAGCACGTACGAGACCACTGATACTCTTATAAACCGAAGGTACTCTGGCATGGCATTGCGTATTGTTAGTGCGATTGCAGTTAGGAGCTGTTCCTCGTTTTAATTCCGGCAAGTTAAAAATTACGAGTCCTGACGCGACGCCCCCGTCAGTCTCGATGGATGATAAGTCAGCAAGCTAGTAGTCGCTAGTTGCTCTCGTCGCGACACCCACTAACCTCCGGAACCGGCGCTGAGGTCAGTTGAGACGGTGGCAGGGAATTGGGAGGCGCGAGTAACACACGGCGGTGCGTGCAGCGAAACGGCCACGCACACTAGGCCCGGCTGGTGCCTCCTCCGGACAAAGTGCTTCGCCTTTACCTGCCCGCGCGCGAGACCCACCACCACGCCAGGGCCCAGCGTCCAGCGCGCACCCGCAGCCTTACGCGGTCGCCATGGGGCGCCGCCCGCGCCCCAAAGACAAAGCGCTTTATAGGTTGCGATTCACCAACGGCGGGTGTTGCCGTCTGATCGATCGATCTCAGTTGTGATGTTTGCATCTCTGCCTTCTCGAAGGAACAGAAAGGAGCCTCTAATCGACGGATCGATCTGCAAACGCGACGACGAGTCGACGATCGTCTACGAAAACGAACGTTCCAGTACGCCGCAGGAAAATCGATTACGCATCTACAGGCCTCAAAATTCAGAACAAGTGATTGTCAAAGGGCATGCATGGCGGCTCGTTAGGGATAGGATGGATGCATTGTACGTACCGTACCTATGAGTTAGCTACTAGCCTACTACTACTACTACTAGAGTAGACTAGTAGTGTTTGGAAGATTCTTCTGCGGCCCCCGCGAGCCGAACTAATACAGATGAGGGAGGCTGCACCGCTGCGGAGCTAGGTATGCATTCGAATGAGTACCTGCGCGATGCTGAATGCAGGCACTAATGCAACTAGAATATTTTGACTCTTGCTCCCAGTCGAGAAAAAGAGCATTGCTGATTGATTAACCCCTTCACGTTGCTGTCCATGTAATCTGATAAAGATTTTCGCTAGTGAAGAGAGACTACTGTTACTTTTAGTCCTACGGCAAGATTTTTTTTTTTTGCGATGAGGAAATTTATTATTGGTGCATATAAAAGATGTTGTTCTTTAAAATATAAATTCTTTTGGGCGATTTCTGCGAGTCTGTCAACCTGAATTGCAGGACATGGTGAGCCTATAGCATGTGAATTTGTTGATAAAAAAATCACCTTTTAATGTTTTGTGTCTGACTGTCTCTATGGTGGATAGATCCTTTCGTCGTGTAAATCATGATTATATATTCCATATATGGAATAAGTGCACGTTGATTAGAAGACTCGCACTAGACCAAGATTAGTTCAATGGATTTGGTTTTGTCTGTTCCTACTCGGCTATTGCCTGATAGAAAATAAACTAAAAGTTATATCACTCTAATTTGTCGCGATGCTCTGTTGCAAATGCTTATCCGATTAGCAACACATGGTGGCTGCTGATACCTCACCGGATAGATTTTTTTTAGTATGTGCATGAACAATGAGGAAAAGCTACATGATTAGCAGAGAAAATGCAACATTGTTAGCTTTTAGTGTACGCATTGGATATTGTAAGCAACCACTACACCGTTTGGTAATCACTTTGGACTTTCCCACATGGCTATATGCATACAACATTTTTTACGATTAATATGCATATATCCTCTTCGCAAAACAAACGCACATATTCGTCTTTCAAGCGGCCGGGCTGGATGGCGTCGTCATTGAAGAGTTGCCGGATGATGGGTGAGTAGAAGTTAAGCTTTTAGCCGTGGGCGAGAGAGCCTTTTGCCCGAAGCTTAGAAGCTTTTTGTCGAGCCTCCCAGATCATGTTGTGGGTCGGCCACTAGAATGTCTCTCGCAACAACCATGTGTTGTTGTAAAATGTAACAAATCTCTCAATCTTAATAAATTTTGGCCGGGGCACTTCATCGCCGCTGACCCGCCATATATTCGTCTTTGCTTTCAATATTTAAGCAGGGGTGCATGACCTTCGGTTTAAAAATGCATATATAACTTAATTACTCCTCCATCTCAAAATACATGTTCCTTACAACTATTAAAATCTCCAATGTACCCCTCACGTTTTAGATATATACCATTTTAGATTAGTGCACATATATTAAGAAAACATAGAGATGGTCTATGTTGTCCCTACAATCATTGCGCATTAAAAATATCATATTTATTCATGAGAGTGGTAACATCAATTAATTAGCAACAAGAGCATAACAGGAAAAAAAATTGGACAAGCGCCTAAAAATTCTACAGTGATATACATTCCTAGATAAACTATAAAGTCTAAGGGGTGTTTAAATTAGTTTATATGTGTGGCTTATAAGCTACACGCAAAACGAAAAATATTATTAACGTATAATTAATTAAGTATTAACTATTAAAAACTTAAAAAAAATCTATTTGATTTTTTAAGATACTTTCATATAGAAAGTTTTTGCAAAAAACATACCGTTTTATATTTTAGAAAGCGTGCTAACGGAAACCAAGAGAAAAACTATAGGCTAACAGCCGATTCGAACAGGGTATAAAACGGTTTGCATTTGAATTTAGCTGGAGGGAGAGTAGTACTTTGACTGTAGATTGTAATAAAATGTGCAATCAAATATAATGAAAACTGTATAGTTCAAATGTATTATATTGCAAGACAAACCCAAAAAATTTTTTTTTATGTAGTCAACTCAACAATTCCACATGATCAAAGTATAAAAAGTTGACTTTCACATAATTTGGGTCTGGGATATAGGGATGGGATTGAGTTCACCCACAGACACTAATTGTGCCACTAAGGGCGAGTTCTTTATGATGGACATATTATGAAAAATTGCTTATAGGGTTTAATTAATATTATGTATTATAAATCTAATAAATAGCTTAAAATAAATTATCTAAGTAATGTCGATATGAAAAGTTTTTGAAGAAATCGTAGTTTGATAATCGTGGTACCACAATCCATAAGTCCATAAGCCCAAAAGAGCAGGCCCTGATTCAACTAGAAACGTTTTTTACCTCATTGCTAGTAAAAGGTGCAAGCACGATGGTGAACTGCCAGAAGTGGTGAAACACCAGGTTTGATATTTCAATGTCTATAAATATTACATATGTGGGTGCACTATTAATCTGATTTTAGTTAGGTTAGGGATTTACTAGATCGGTAGTCTTTATATCTTTGAGCATATGTTAAGAGGCACAATATATACGTGGTGTGCGCTTGTATGCGTCTTCACTAAATCAGAAAAAGTACATGCATGATGGTTTTACATATAGATATTTGTTAATTGAGAAATGCCAAGTTTAAAGTATCATTGAAAGCCGAGCAAATAATTAAGGTGTTGTTGAAATTGATGTGCATTTCTCATGAGCTTTGAGAGAAATGAGACATTTATTGCTTGATTTTTCTTATATATTTCTATCTTTATCAGTGGGGCATTACATGCTACCTTTTTTTAATTATTTGTCCGATTATTGAAACGGATTATTTATTCTATGCTTCAAAAAAATATATTTTTAAAATTTTTTTACTGTATTGTTTAAACCACTTGTTTTAACTTATTTTTTAAATTTATTTATTAATATAATCGAGTAGATAATTTATAAAAATAATTCACTCAATAATCTAAATTAAATGGGCCCTAAATTTGCATGCAGTACATTCCGTTATGCCACAGAATGCATGATGAGGTGTTGGCTGGCTCGCGATGTTGATTATTTTGCCGGGGAAAGTAAGATCTCACGCGCAATGCTAATTAGTGGGTGTGTGTTGGTGGGGAGAAAGGGCGCGAGCTGGGACAGACATTGCACCTCGAGGCACAGAGGCAGGCAGAGCAAACGGCAACAAGGCTGTCCATGTATCCCAGACAACGCGAAGGCTGCGCGCACAGGCCGGCAGGCCGGCCGGAGCCATCAGCCATGCATGCACGAACGAATGAACCACCCCCAGTACCAACTTGTTCCACCGTCCCACGACCGCTGAGCGCGCGCGTGAGCTGTAATACGTGCGTGTTGGCGTTTGACATTTGATCGGCAGGGTGGCCGGCCGGCCGCAAGACAGCGAGGACGCGCCGGCCGGCCGCGTGGGTGCGTCCCACCTTGCTATTGCCTTTCTTTCTTTATTTCCACCCGCACTTCTGCTCTACCAGAGTAGCAGGCCACCCTCTCCGAGTCCGACCCCGCCTCGCTCGCCGGCCAGATCGTTCGTGCCCCCCGCCCGCGCGCGCTCCCCCACTAATCGCATTGCCCGCTTGCCATTATATTATTCTCGGGCACGCGCGCGCTTAATTATCTTAAGCCTGGCGAGCCGGTCATTTCTGATGCGCCCGTGGGGGCTAATCACGTGGTCGGGGATGCTAAGCACGAGCTGGATTGCGAATTACTCTCAGCTATGCTGCACAGCTGCAGGGCGGCGCTCAGGTTCAGTGGCTGACGGATCGAATGATCGAGCTCCAGCTCACCAGCGCCGGCAGCCGGGAGAAGCGTGTTACTAGTTTACACATTCCTAGCGACACAATGCACTAGCGTCGTCGCCGCTAATTCCGAACTTCACTAGCTTGTCGGAGCGAGAAGAACATACATGCATCTACCAGTATCCCTGTATGTGCAGGACAGTAACGACGGCAGCATCGATCGATCTCAGTTTCTCTGTGCCCGGCCGGTCCGAACAAAGAAGATTCTTTGCAAGGACGGCGAGGGGCGGGCAGCAACTAGCTGGCTTTTACATCAGGCAGCAGGTTCATGAACCGTGAACGAGAATCCGCCGGGAACTGAAAGACGACCGGCCAGCCTACAAGGTACCACGTCTCGGCCGGCGGCGTCGACGCAACCGCTTGACATCTCGTGATCGCGAGGGAAAAAAGACCCAATCTCACGTCGTCGCGGGCTCGCGGGTCGTTTTAGCCCTGCAGCCGTAGGCCATCCTGATGCGGCTATGGCGATCGATGGTCACGCCATCCGGTCCCTCAACCGCGCGCTGAACTGAGGCGCTAACTGTCGCAGAGGGTGCCAGTAGTACTGAGTACTGACACTCCCGTGCGGCGCACAACTGCCGGCGGGTGCTAGTAGTACTGGCGCGCCCGTAGGCTGTCCAGCAAATTGTGGCGAAACCGACACGTCCATCGAACCTCGCGAGGCCGTGCGACCGCGTGACTTGTCAAGTTGTAACGCGTGCTACGAATTTTCGTTTGTCAGTTGTGTACTGCATGCGTCTGCATAGCATAGTCGTATTTGCAAATACCCTTCCCTCTATCCCATAATATAAAGGATTATATTATTTTTTTATAAAAAATTAAGTAGTAAAATAATAAATCATGATAAAAAATAATAATTAAAATAATAAACCAGTACAAAAGTTAATAAATTAATAAAAAACTAGTTAAATGGTCTTAGGATCCTAAAATCCCTTATATTTTAGAATAAACTATAAGAACAAATTTTTAGATAGTATACGACGAAGGGAGTAATCAATTATTAATGGTTACTTACGTGTGGTGACAGACCGTGCTGTTTTTCCATTATCCTCTGCATAATTTGATTGATAGTACTGGTGTGGCACTCGAGTACGATGAAAGAGAAGTTTCACAAGGAAAAGAAAATTACAAAGGACCAAGTAGGTTTTGGTTGCTATTCCCTCTGTTCTAAAAATTTCTCTGTGAGTTTATATTTTAGAACGAAGTGAGTACAAATCATAATGTTTACTTAGTAGTCCTACATTCCAATCAATGTGCCACCCTTGAGTTGCAAAAGTTTTACCTTATTACATGTTTGGTTCAAAATCACGCTTGTGACGTGCCACATCGTCAGGAGTATCTGGCTGATTTAGAACTTCTCCATGAGTTTGGCAAAATTGGCTTCTCAAGGCAAACATTTGGCCCTATAGGCTAAGGATTTGTGCCATAATTTTTAGCCTCGTGCCTATATACCATTTACTCTTGTTTGCTAATAAACTTTGGTAGACTTAGTGTCAACAAAACTGACTCCACTCGCCAATGTTTAAATCGTAATACCCATAACTATGCACATGCCGTTGACCTTTCAACAAAAATTTTAGGGAAATCAGGGAATTACTGTTTGCATCGTCGCTTTGAGTATGTATTAGGGATAAGACAGGGGTGGGGAGGGGGGGCGGTCACACCCACAGTAGTGTGTGCACGCCATCCATATAATCACAAGAAAATAGGTGTTTGTCCTAACATGAATAAATTTTTGTATTAACTTGTACTATGATAATAACATTCTATTATTACTACATTTACAACATTTTTTTTCTTTTGAAACTACACCGGCAGAAGGACTGCCAATTATATTTCAATAAGCAGGAGTAAAAAACCCGATGGGTTATGAGAAAAAGAAAAAAACAACTTAATGAGAAGAGTCTCGCCAAATATGCGGCCGGCTGAATATGCGCAGCACACACAACTCTGCCCATACCATCCCACCAAACAACTAACAACGACGGAGCACAAACACAGGGCATCATTGTCGAGCTTGCCACATAAGCAACATGGTAGCTTCGACTTCGCGAGAACTGTGTCATCGTTGCCGAGCTTGTCAGCTCCAGCGACACAGTAGCTCCGACTTCATAGCAAAAGCGTCATTGATGCCAAGTGTGGCGCCTCCCGACTAGGTGGAAGGCCACCATGTGCATAAGACACCCGATCCCAGGATCAGTAGTCGGGTACGCACAACAATGATACAACACAGAGTTACAATAATACATAACAGAGTACTTACATATACGTACAAGGAGATCCATCCAGGACAGACCCGGGATGGGCAAAATAATCAACTGGTAAACTAGCGAAACAGCAGAACAGGGCGGAAGCTGGACAAAACTACTCCATAGGCTCGGTTGGGAACTAGGCTCGAAACCTTCAGAGGTCTTCGTAGTCGGCCTGGTCTTGGAAGAACTCGGCAGCAGTCGGATCTTCGTCTTCCACTCCAAAACCTACTATACATATATATATGAACAAGGTGAGTACTTTCGTACTCAGCAAGCCGGAAATGATGCCATGTCGGTCAGACAAAAAGGGCTAAGGGTTTCATTTGCGAAAGACTGCCTTATTAAACTCTTTTCTTTGCAAACACTAGTGAGTTCCAAATTTTAGTTGGCAGACAGAGGCTCACGCCTCCATCCATTCCGCAAGTTGCTTTTCAACAACTCACCACTTAAAGAATCAAGCATATGTATAAATATATATATCATCTTTTACTTTGCATTTGTTGGTCCTGTATCTCCCGAGTAGCTACAACCACTCGTTGACCCTGAGACTCGGCTACAACCAAATCTCAGCTGTGGCACTTGATGCCCGCTACACTGGCTACAACCAGCTAGCTAGTCGGCCGCCCTGGCTACAACCCGGGGGCTCATCATCGCTGCCCTGGCTACAACCCGGGAGCATGATCATGGCACTGAATGCCCGCTAGGCTGGCTACAACCAGCTAGCTAATCGGCCGCCCTGGCTACAACCCGGGGGCTCATCATCGCTGCCCTGGCTACAACCCGGGAGCATGATCATGGCACTAAATGCCCGCTAGGCTGGCTACAACCAGCTAGCTAAAACACTGCTGCCCTGGCTACAACCCGGGAGCGTGCTCATCACCGTCTTCTGGCTACAACCCGAAGACTGAATTGCCGCCCTGGCTACAACCCGGGGGCTTAAACTTTGCTGCCCTGGCTACAACCCGGGAGCATGATCTTCATCCTGTTTACTTTTCATACACTTGTTTATGGTACTTAACACCCCGGACCACACAGATCCGTTTCTGGCTACACAGGCCTTCCGTTTGCTTACTCGGCAAACTCAGGTCACGGTTCCCTTTCCATCAAACACTTTTCACAAATCACTGGCAAACAAATCTACGCCATGGGAATCGATCCTTAATGATAATACATAGCCAAGCCACACAGGCACTGTCTCTGTACATCAAGATTTTCACAAATATTTCCTTTATTTCATAAAACGCGCCGATACACAAGGTATCGGGTTTTCCAAACTGTTTAGTAAAACCCATCATTTTTCCAACGACAAACAACGTTGCAGGGCTAAGCCTTTTACTCGGCATCGTATCCTCAGATAGGATGCTAGCGTGCCTTTTGTGGGGCTCTTCAAGGGAGAATATAACAACATCTACCAAATAAGTGTTACTACTGGGCGGGTCATCGGTTGCGCTTGCATAACCGAGGCCAACAGTTTAAAAAGGTGTAACTAAGCATGCATATATTTTCCAAACAACATAGTTTTGCATATATGGGAAACAATATGATCAAAGAGGCTTGCCTTGTTCCAAGGAGGGGTCTTCTTCGGCGAAGGTGGCTTCGGGATCGTCCACCGGTTCAGGTTCTGAACAAGCAGAAAGAAACACTGATAAGCAGGAGAAGTAAAACACCAAGAAAAGGATCAAGAAGTAGTCGGCTGCAGAAAAGGGGGCAGTCGGCTGAACCAGGCTTGCGAACCAGGCGACAGAGCTCCAAAGCTTGAGAGGATGAAAACTTAGCAGAGCGGGAACTGGCCGGTTTGCAAAACAAAGGAAGAAGGGGGCACGGTTGGCCATATATATATAGCCGACGTGCAAGGTTGAGGCACGGTGGAGCTGGGCAACGGGTGGAGCAAGGAAGTCAAGATGAACTGACAGGGATATGACAGGAAGTGACTTTGGAGTCCAACTGGTCAGAGGAGTTGGCAGGCACTGTAGCTGCGATGAGACATTAAGGTCAAGGCTAGGACAGGTTGGAGAAATCTCACTGACCGGGCTTCGGACTGACCACTGGTCCAAGCGATGCTGCGGTTAGGTGAAGATTGATTCTTCACTACATCGGTAGTCGGCGTCCAACGGGTGGGTGCAACTCGGGGGACAAAGAAGCAACAGGTCTCAACAAGGTAGTCGGCCACATCACAGTGCTCACTCGGCAGCAAAGGGGTCCGAGTAAGACAAGGATAAGGGCAGGATACAAGGACTGAGTAGCAACTCTACTCGGCACAAGAGAGAAGGAAGTCGGCTGGCCGGGGAGAGGGAAAACGGAGGCACAGCTGACAGGATGGGAAAAGATTAAGATCCAGAAAACCAGTTACAACAGGGAAAAGGAAAGCGGGTCGTTACACCAAGCCCATTACAAAGCGATCAAGCAGCTCCGACTTCCTATGTGGGCATCAGCCAAAGCCACCGAGATGCCACTGCGTACATACGGCTAGCACCAGCACCCCTAGATGGAGACCGCGACGTGTCATCGTTGCCTAGCTTTGTCGCACCCCAACAACGTGCAGCTTCGGCTCCACCTAGCAGAAACCAACGAAGAGAGCAAGCCACCTGCCGCAAGCAAGAACTGGAACCAAGGCAGGGAAGGCCTCGTCAAACAACCTAACGCTTTGAAGAGGAGGCAGGAGGCCTCAAGTCGAAGTAGGAGCCAAACAACAACCACTGTTGCACAAGGAAGGTTCTCTAAAGCGGCACCCCCACAGAGGACACGATGTGAAACGCCATTGCCACTTGTCCGAAAATCTGGAGCAAGGTTTTCACCTGGAGTCTAGTGTGGAAAGAGTAGGGAGAACAATGCCATAACGACGCCTCCAAGGAGGGGAGCGGCGCCATAGAGCATCGCCGTCGTCAAACCGGGCAACACCCCGACAAGGCTTTCGCCAGCATTTCCCCGTCCAACTCCAGCACCCAAACCAACCCGTAGAAGCAACAACGTCATTGGCCCATGCCCGAAAGCAGGCACACAGGACCTCTTTGATTCGTTGTCTCGTCGTCGTCCGCCCTCAAAGCGCAAGCCACCACATCCACCCTTCCCATGGAGCTTCCCACGTTCGATCTGGAAGCAAACCAGCCATAGAAGGCGAGGAGCTAAAAGGAGGAGAGAACGCTAGGCCGGCCGAAGAGAGGACAACCCACCGTACGATTGGATTGTCGTCGTGCCACCACCAACCCATGCAGTCCGGCTGCCGCCTCCCCCATCCCATGAAGGGAGAAGGTGCCCGGCTAACACGAGGGAGACGGCCCGCCGTCACCATCCCTGCCGCCACACACCACGTGCCGCCGCTCGCCGAACCGCGCTGCCCAAGCTGCCCCGCGTCGGCCTTACTCGTGCCACCACATGACCTACCGTCCAAATCCTGGCACTGTAGACAAATTCAGCCAGATCCAGCCAGGGTGGCCATGGATCCGACCCCTCTTGTTGAAGCCCATATCGCCGACATCGGCCTACCGCCACCACACCACCAACCAGGATGCTGCCATCTGGGATGCCGTTGTTGCCGCGTGCGCCCATGCGCCACTGCCGCCATTGTCACGTGCGCCCACGCACCACTGCCTCCGTCGTCGTGTGTGCTCACGCTCCACTGCCGCCGTTGCGTGCACCCCTGTCGGTGTGGAAACACCTCTAGCAGGGATCTGGAGGGACCCCCTTTGTGAGTTCGGCTCAAGGGAGTAAATGTGCTTTGATCAGTCATAGGTTGTTGCTGAAGTAAATGAGACACAAGGGATTATACTAGTTCGGGCCACCCGGAGTTGTAATACCCTACTTTTGTTGTGTTCTTGGTTCTCGGGGGTCTGTCCCCTCTCAAGAGAGCTTACAAGACTTAGGCTGGTGAGGGTTTGATTTCTCAGGATCTCTTCCCTATGGCTTTTCTTCCTCCTTCCTCTCCCACTATGGCCTTGGCTCTCCCCTTATAACCTTTGGGGAAATACCACAGTGGTTACACAGTGGGAGTTAGAGAATTAGGTATGCTACGTCTTGTCTGGTGCAGGCCGGTAGGCCTGGCCGCTTTTCCTTCCGGAGCCCTCCTCAAGCTGTGAGAAGAGGAACAATGTTTGTCGGCAAAATGGGACTAGGGGTCCCCCAGTCCTCGGGGACGCGAAGACCTTCCGCCACGCGCCTTCTCCGGAGTCCACATCTTGCGCAAGAGAAGGCCAGCTACGGCCGCTCTCCTGCCAAGTATCTAGGGGCCCGGGCACTTGCCGGGCCCGGGCGCGCATCCCCCGGTCCCGGGCGCCGGTCGCCCCGGACCCGGGTGCCGATTGTCGACTGCTCCCAGGAGCCGATGCCCGGCCCCGGGTGCCGACTGCCGACTGCCCCCGATCGCCTCGGCCCCGAGTGGCCCCGAGCGGCCCCGAGTGCGGCCGAGTTTGCCGACCCCCTCGGCCCCGAGTGCGTGCCGATCGCCTCGGCCCCGAGTACCGATCCACCCGAAGAACTCCAGCGGACCAACTCTCCAACTACCCGCATTTAACGACGGGGCGACGGGGCGTGACGCGCCTGTCGCCCGCTCCTGTGCAGTCAGAGCCTTTTTGACTATGGAGGCTCCTTTCACTGTGCAATCGCTATTCACAGTCAGAGGCTTTTGACTTGGGTGGCGAGGGCGTACGCCGGAGTCAAAGCTGCAGACGACTAGATAACCTGACGCGCCGTCACATCTCCGCGACTTCACCGCCCGCTGCATACCAACCCCGGCATGGACACAGCAGGCAGGCGAGAGTGACTGGACGTTCCTCCAACCCCGGCGTGGACGTCGCAGGCAGCCGTGGCTATAGGAGAACTCACCAGAAGGTCTCGCTCTCCGGGTAACGGCACTGTGGACTCCCCTCGCCTATAAAGGAGGATCCATGCCACATTCTAGAGGACAAGCAAGCTTCAGCATTAGCAACCACTCTCTGGCTAGGAACGGCCCTCTATCGCGCACACTCGCCACTGTCCTTCTTCCTCGGCTCCGAACTCCTGAGCTCGTCGGGAGAATCCTGTAACACTCAAAACCATATACACATTCTCCCACATAGCATACACACAGGAGTAGGGTATTACGCTTCCGAGCGGCCCGAACCTGTATAAATCCTCTCGTCTCCCTTGTGCGTCGATCGATCCTTTGAACCGTCCGCTGTACATCGTCTTCCCCGCGCGATCTCTACGGTTCGGACGGTCCGGACCCGCATCGGACGGTCCGGACCCTCCTGCCTTTGTTCACGGATCGGACGGTCCGGACCCGCTTCTGACGGTCCGGACTCCTCTGTTTCTTCTACGTCTTCTTCGCGCATCTTTCCTCGACGCCCTGACGCCGGCTTCGCCTGAGAACTACTCCCCTGGCCGAATCTCAAAGGGGGGTCTCTTGACTTCCCGCAGTTGGAGCTTCATCCTCCGACAATGTTGGTTGGCCATGCGTCCGACGTGGCTGTCTGGGGCTTGCAAAAGAAGGTTAGGCTTGTCCCGCTGATCGTGGGACTGCCCGATTGCCTCTCGCCGAAGACATAGGGGCTCGGCGAGTTAGAGTAGGCGGCGCAGTACTCAACGCCGCCTGCCATCCCACGTCCCTTATCAGAAAAAGGGCAATAATGGCATGAGGCGTGGGATACAAAGCCGTCTTGTCTCCCATGCCTCACGCCAGCTAGATATACGTCCCATCGCTTTTAATGGGTGAGGCGTGGGGAGATCGAAGCGAGGAGGTGGGCTCTGTTGCATCATCATTAATGCTCCTGCCCCCACGCGCTCCTCAAGCCGCTTGAGAGGAGCCTATCCCGAGGGCAAGACGAGGTGGCGCCCCGAGCTTGCTGAAGCCTGGAGCTGGAGGGACGCCCTGAGCTTACCCCGTGGGGGCGCGAGCTCTGGTCCGTGCTGGGGGAATTCCCTGCACGACCTCGTGATGACTGAGGGCGACCCACGCCAATGTAGTGACGTGGCTTTAGGGCACTCCGGACCGCCAGCAATGGGGAGCCTGGTTCCCCTTTCACCGATAGCCGCCGCCGCCGTTGCTGCGCACGCCACAGCGCCGCCACTGCAACCGGCCTCTCAAAAACTAGCCCCGCCACCGCCGTCCTAGCAACCATGCGGACTACCGGCGGCACGCTCAGGCGGCGGCGAGGCGGAGAGGAGGGGGAAGGGGAGGGGAAGGGGTGGCGGTGGCTAGGGTTTCGCCGCCCGAGCCGCCCCTTCTTGGAGCGACGCGCGGGCCTCGGATTAGTATCCGATTTCCTTTCACAACATTGTTAAGCCCTATTTCTTCTTGCTTTTGGTTCTAGATTCTTCCCCCACAATCAAAAGCAAAAAAAAAAAAATTGGTTCTGAAAGCGGGTTCTTGGAATCAAAATCCATTGTTCTACTAAAATAAAAAAAGTAATGTAACTGTTGTGGATCTTAAGTGATGATGTTCTAAAACTATCACCAGCAGTATTAAGGTAGTACATTCTGTATGTATCAAGACCGAGCCCTTTTACAGTACTCCATCTTCCTCTCTAGAGGTAAGAGAGCTATAGAAGATCAGAACCGTTGATTATAGATGGTCTATTTTGCCGAATAAAAATTTATTGGCTATTTCCATTAATAAATTAGAGAAAAAAAGGTGAACTGACGATGCACATAATTATCCTTCCAAATATGGCATTCGCATGCTATACTTGCCAAAGAATGCAAACTCATCCAAACATTAGTGCACACGGGTAAACAATTTCACCAAATTTGTTATGGTCAAAGTTCAATAAGTTTTGCCAAAAGTTTTATGAAATTCAAAGTAAATTCAATGATGACCGCTCAACATGGGAAAAATGGTTGTATCTTGATGCTTCAAACTGCTATATCTGAAGCAAAAATTAGATGTAACTCAAAATTTCAAATTTGTTTTAATTCTTTCACTGCAAACTAAAAGTAAGAAGAAATGAAAAAAAAACACTCTTTTAATTTGGTTGTGGTAATTTTCATTCGAAACTTGAAATTTACTAGCAAGATTTTATTGTATTAGTAATGAATTTGTAGATTGCTAAACATTGCAAAACTTTCTTTGTTCTGTTATAATGATTGATATTAATAGAGTTTTAATGGTAATAAATGGCACCTGAGGTAAGAAAAATACTAACCCTTATATCAATGCATGAGGGATGGTTCAAAAAAGTTTAGGTATACCATAAAAAAGTCCATCAAGATCTAAATCCACAAATGGCTTTTAAGAATCCAGCAAAGAGAGAAACAAGGCCTTAGATACCGGGAAACAAATTAAATTCAAGCGACCCATTCTCTCCCTCCCTCCCTGCAATTCAGGGAGACAAGATCAACCTATTCTGTGACACAGATGTAGACCACGTAACAGGTGACGGAGAATAAAACGCTAATCCGTTCATATTAAAGGTGGATGTGGACGCCATGAATAGGACGCTTCTGGCTCTGTAGCTAGCGCCTACACACGTTGCTGGAACCTAATTATACCGAATGCATTCAAAATGAGCAGATAACTCTGAGAAACTGAGGCTATTAACATGACAGCAAACACTTGTGACGTTACACGTTCGTTTTTATAAGGGAAGCCGTTACGTGTTCACCGTATCTTTTCGGATAAATATTCAATGCACTTTTCATTGTCTCGGCAATAACTACGTTAATTAGCTAAAGTTGAGACATCTTTTCTTTCATGTGCTTACTTTCAAGAATTAAAAAGATAACCACGTAGTATGTGGTACATGAATTTCGCGTAGTACTCCAACTCGTAAGGAGCAGTTCAATTTCCACGGGAATCAGTAGACTCTCCAATCTTCATATCCAAACCTGACCTAACAAGTGTCTGCACTCTGTGGGGAAAATCAAACATGTTCGTGAAAGGAAAACAGTGAAGATAGAAATATCTCTAGTGGATAAATCATTGCCGGTACACTTGTTCTTTTCTAATTTGATGATTATTTTTTTCTGATAAAGGAGGGGACAGTTGTTTGTCGTTGTAGAGCCCTCCAACAAGCAGATTTACGCAACAAAAGCTATGCTGGTGGTAATCATATTCATCATCAGTATTTCAAAACTGGGCCCTTTTTTTGGCTAAACTGTTCACAAGCGGAGCTCACATCTCTAGCCGTTCCTTTATCTGATTTCTCCTCATCTGACAACCACAAAACCTGCAAAGCTCAGAGAGAATATCCAAAACAGTACTGCTGGTAAAGAAAAGGTTCGAGTGCTACTGATCCAGGTGCATGCATCTATCCCCTCTTCGTCGCCTATATAAATCGCCCCGGACAGCCGAGTGTGTCCAGCGCAAGCAGGCAGCACTGCCCAAACCACCAATTTGGCCTGAATTGCGCGACGCTAACGACAGCACACACTCCTACTACTGCTCCATTAGCAGCGGTGGTAGCGAGCAGCCGGTGGCGCACAAACGCCAAGCGATCGGAACGCATGGCTCAGATGCTCTCCGCCGTGGCCATGGTGGGCGCCGCCTCGGCCGCGTCGCCCATTGTGACGAAGCAGCTCGTCGGTGTGGACGCGCCGGCGTCGGGCATCACGGTCGTGTCGAGACAGGACGTGCGCCCGGACGGCGCGTCGGCAGTCGGGGACCTTACGCTGTCCGTCTCCGACCTGCCCATGCTGTCGTGCCACTACATCCAGAAGGGCCTCTTCTTCCCTGCCCCCGACGCGCCCATGGCCTCCCTTGTTTCGTTGCTCGTGTCTTCGCTGTCTCGGTCGCTTGTCATCTTCCCGGCCCTCGCCGGCCGCCTTGTGACGCTCCCCGATGATCGCGTCGTCATCCGCTGCAACGACGCCGGCGTCGAGTTCCGCCACGCCGTCGCGCCCACCCTGTCGCTGGATGACTTCCTCGTACGCGACGCCGACGTCCCGACCAAGCTGACGAAAGACCTGTTCCCCATGGACCGCATCGTGAGCTACGACGGCCACCGCCGCCCGCTCACGTCGTTCCAGGTCACCGTGCTCGGCGACGGCGCCGTCTTCATCGGCATCGTTGCGAACCACGCCGTCTTGGACGGGACCTCCTTTTGGCACTTCTTTAATACATGGGCCGCCCTTTGCCGTGGCGCGTCAACCAAGATGCCGGACTTCCGGCGCAACTTTTTTGGCGAGTCAACCGCCGTTCTCCGCTTTCCAGGAGGCGTGGGTCCCGTTGTGACCTTCGACGCGGACGCGCCTCTCCGCGAGCGCATCTTCCACTTCAGCGCGGACGCGGTTCGCGAGCTCAAGGCAATAGCCAACCGTCGCCCAAGCGGCGGTCAAGACGCCGAGGTTTACGGCAAGATGGCGCATGATCCGAAGAAACCCGGAGGACTCACTGTGATCTCGTCGTTCCAGTCACTGTGCGCGCAGATATGGCTCTCGGTGACGCGTGCGCGGCAGCGGCTGGCGACCGACGCGACGACCACGTTCCGCATGGCGGTTAACTGCCGGCACAGGCTGCGCCCGGCGATCTCCCCAGTCTACTTCGGCAACGCCATCCAGAGCGCAGTGACCACGGCCACGGTGGCCGAGCTGGCGTCCAACGACCTTCGGTGGGCGGCCGCCAAGCTCAACGCGAGCCTGGCTGCGTACGACGACGGCGCGATACGCCGCGCTGCCTCGGCGTGGCAGGCCGCACCCCGGTGCTTCCCGCTGGGCAACCCGGACGGCGCGGTGATCACGATGGGAAGCTCAAACCGGTTCCCCATGTATGAGGGCAACGACTTCGGGTGGGGCCGCCCCCTCGCGGTGCGGAGCGGGCGCGCCAACAAGTTCGACGGCAAGATGTCGGCGTTCCCGGCCCGCGCCGGGGACGGCAGCGTCGACATCGAGGTGTGCCTCGCCCCCGACACCATGGCGGCGCTGCTCCGCGACAGCGAGTTCATGCAGTTCGTGTCGTGATCGGTGCGCCAGTGCGTTCGCGCGCGACTATTGGTCCATCGTGACACACATCCCGTTGCGCTGCGGCTTTGGTCCGGCAGTCCGGCCGTTCCTGCCTAGTTGATGCTAAGATTGTATCCGTTTTCCGGTTGTGCCAGTGTGCCGTGGCAGCAGACAGTGGTAACCAGTACTTGGATTGACTAGCTGTTTGTACTAGTTAAGCAGCAATCGTTGCTAAGGGTGATGGATGCCCCGTGGAGATGAACAAATTAGCCCGTCAAACCGCTTGATTGCAAAAGTGTTCCCGGCGTTCAAGTACACTGAACTGATTTGCGCTTGATTATAATGGATTTACCCTTTTTCTTAACTTTATTAGAATGATTTACAGGTATTCAGCTTTTGTTTCGCTCGATAGTAACTCAGTAGTGCAATGAAAATGATTTTAGAAAATGCAGTTTATGGTTGCGTCTTGTTGACTCTCTACACCATTTAGTGCAGTCTTATGCAATCCTAGTAGTATTTACCTTCCCTAGATAATCGTCCAATGTGATATGTATGCTTTATTTCTAAGTAGCAAGGACAAAATTGTTTTTTTATTTTTTATTATATAAAATACGCGTATGAATAAACACCACTACATACACACATCATACGCAAACAACTGCAAATACATCCCAACCCCTCAACAAACATTGAAAGAGACGAAAGTCAATTACAAATCATTGACCATAAATTCCTATTGAAAAAAACATCTACATGTATTAAATTCGCAAGCACTAGGATGCCATATAGAGTCATATACCCATAAATCCACAACCACAGTTGTGGTACTTCCCAAAACTGTTTTATTTAGGATGAGTTTATCGTCACTGGGCTATGCTTGTTTATTAAGTTATTATGAGAATTAAAATTTATAATCATTGTTTTGTTTCTGCAAATCGAATTATAATCAAATAAAATATGTTATCCAACTTTCATGTCTCTTTTAGTTGTTATTTTCACACCAAAATAATATTCTCGTTTGCAACATAGATTATAAAAACGGTTTTACTATGTAACTGTCAACAGTTTTTTTTGTCCCAAAACTTTCGATTTTTGGACCGTCGAATGTGCTTTGAGATTTGTGCACGAGGGAACAAAATTCTGCACACGCACGTGGCTGGGTTCAAACCGCCAATCTGAGGGCCAAAAGCAAGCGGTGCTAGCCAAGGCAGTCGGACACATTTTCATTTTAACTTATATATAAGTTACAATGTAATTACGCTAGAGCTATACTGTAATTACACTATAGTTCTATTTGAAATATTTTGGAGGGGTTTTTTTGTTAAAAGTTATATAGGTAGTCCCTTATAAAAAAAGCAATTTACCAAACGTCAAAATGTCTAAAAGTTGTTGCAACAAATAAGATTATCAGAACCCGCCACGATGCCAAATAGTTTTAAAAATATGTGACATATCCTATTACCCTTTTCTTTTAGTTTCTGTTTTATTACCGTAATAATTTAAAATCTATGTTAATAAGCGTCATGTTGTTCTTATGTTGGAGTTTCCCTTTATTATTATAATAGTTAATTTAATATTTTCAAAATTCAGAAGTAGTACCGAGTCATATTCAGGTTTAAAATATTTGAAACTAATAAGTATTTCCTATTCAAAAAATATAAGGGATTTTAAGTTGTTTTGGAGACATAAGGATAAAAAAAGATCACGATATCTCTCATTAAATAAGGATGATGGTTTTGGAGTGGAAGGATGGTTGAGATAAGATCGGGTGAAATTAATTGAGATGGTTTTGTGGGAAAAGTAGTCCGTACAACCTCTTACATTTATAGACAGAACTTAAATCTAAAATCTCTTATATTTGTAGACAAAAGGAGTAGATGTTGTTGCTGTGTTGAAATCTCAAAGTGGTGTTTTTCTTAATTTAGTAGTTTAGAATTTCGAAATTATAAGTTCTACTTATTATGAATTACTATGACCGTCTTAAAATATACATCAATCTGTTATATTTTAAAACATATGTTGTATTTATTATACCTAAACCGTTATAATTTGAGGATGTATAGTCATACCTATTTCTTTGGTTAAGGCCGTTTTTTTTTGTCCAAACTACTCGTTGTTGTATAAAAATATAATATACGAAAATAGGTAACAGTACATTTTTGCAGTTTTGGACTTCACCACATCAAAGCACGTGGTCACCA
This sequence comes from Oryza meyeriana var. granulata, assembly GCA_003991445.1. Lineage (NCBI taxonomy): Eukaryota > Viridiplantae > Streptophyta > Magnoliopsida > Poales > Poaceae > Oryza > Oryza meyeriana. The sequence goes on from RYFJ01001375.1 coordinate 73,982, forward strand.
CGTGTCGTAAAAATGTGCCACGATGTTAACACTTGCGCGTAGGCACCGGAAGCGGAGGGAAAAGGGTCAACGACAACTGCTACGGTCTAGTTTTGCAGCCCATCTCCAAAACCTGGCCATTTTGCCCGGCAGGCCGGGGTGATGGATATCTTGGGCCGCGGCCTACGTTATCCGTTGCAGTTTCTATATTGTGGATCATGATAAATCTAGTGCCTTCAGAATTTCAGAAAACCAGACCGTCATTTTGCCGAGGCTAGCCAGGCCCCTCAAGGAAAACGGATGTCCGGTGCATTTTGTCGTCAATTTGCTGGATGCTTGCATGCCATTACGGCCTCATGGGCTTTAAGCACACAAAAACGCCGAGGATCTTTTCGATCTTGCCTGGATTATTGTTCCTCATTTCATCTCCTCCCAAAAGAAATGTGGACAGTACAACTCCCTTGCTCCCATGAGGTTCTTGACTGTAATAATGGCGCTTTCTACCACGTGCTGTTAACCTGTGAGACTGCGACTGATCCTGCATTGTTCCCAGAAGAAGAGGGAAAGCCCAGGGGAGTGAATTTTCTTCTTATCCGGCATCCGCCAGACGACAGGATGCTTTAGACAAACTTGTCTATTAAAAGACTTGCTGAAAGAATGGTCCAGGTCTTCAGATCTAAGACTGGTCAAGCACCAAAAGAGGTGATTCTACGGCTAAGAATAGCTTTACCAGTTTCGTAGTACTAGTGCCCAAGTTTAAACTTCGTTTGTCCTAAAATATAATAATTTAAAAATTTTAAAGAAATTAAGGATTAGAATAAAAAGTCTAAAATATACTCATTAATATACGATGTGGTGATGAGATTAAGGATAGTATGACTAAGTGCGGGTCTCAAGAGCTAATGAGTGATGGGAGCCACTATAGATAGCATGGGGAATGATGAGGTAAAAGTCACCTTTTATATGTATTATGTAGTTATATTTAAGACAAAATTTGAATATAAAGATAGCTATATTTTCGAACAGATGAAGTATATAATTAGTGCTCCAACTTGACTGAGTGAACTGTGTTTTTTCATTAAAGCACAATACCGTGTTATACTTGAGAGAACTAGTTCACCTACTCCCTCCATCCTTAGTTGTAAGGGATTCTGGTTATGAATCTAGACATTACCTTTAAGGAAGGAGGGAGTAGATACTATCATTTATATCGACCATCATAACTTATAAAAAAATACTAGACATTTCAATATCTTTTTTTCAAATAAGAGAGACACTTCAATATCTAACCATGCATGTAAATAGCTTGATAAAAGATAATGTTTCTCACAAATATTCCCATGAAGGAAATACGTGCCGGCATGCACTGGTGATTTTTTTTTTTTGTGAGTCGAGGCACTGGCGATTGATACTAGAACAACATCTGTTTTTCGAAGCCCCCTTTCAAATCGATGCTTCCAGGCATGCTTTGGAACCTTCAAACCAGAACCAACAAGTATTGTTTCAGCTACAAATTCGAAAACTTCAACGACTTTAAATGCACCGAAACCAAATCTATGGGGTTTGTTCTTCAAACAGGGATAGCCACATGGCCTTCATAACTTTTTTAATAATAGAAATGGCTTATATCCCCGACTTCTAGCATAAGTTACACCACCAATAAATTTGATAAGAAAAAAAAAGACATAAAATGATGGAATAAACTCCCGACTCCTTTTATTGTTGATTAGGTTTGATAGAGTCACGTAACTTCTATTTAGCAATTTTAATGGAACTACACCACCCATAGTGGAATAAGAGACCCTCGGTTACTAATTTTAAAAGTGTAGCACTATTACGCATAGTATCATGCTACTTTTATGATAGTATAATAGACAAAAATCGACCCAATAGAAAGATATGAAGATAACTTGCATAAGGTTAGAAAGTTATTTACCATTAAAAACTTTATCATTATGACAACGCCAAATTGACCAACATAACACATGAGCTCCAATTTGTCGATGTTTTACACCGGCAATAAATATATGGGGCTACTCGGCGGATGGAAACTCGGTGGATTGCAAAGGAACACAAGGAAATTTTATACTGGTTCAGGCCCTCGATGTGAGGTAATACCCTACGTCCAATTTGTATGTATTCCTTTGAGGATATACGGTGGTAGTTCTGATGAGCTGTATGGCCGTGTGCTTCTATGAGCTCTTCTCGTGATTGCCCTCAGGGGGCGCCCTGCCTCCCCTTATATACTGGGGGACCGGGTTACAAGGTAGGAGTCCCCATCGGATTATGACTAGGAGATCTCCCCTTAGAGATATAACGTACCCGACTAGAACTGTATATTCCTTTCTATACAAGGCGAAGTCTGCCGAATCTAGCTATATCTCTAATTACAAGGCTAGGCCCATCCTCTATCCGAGTGGCCCATATGCTTGTCCTGAGGTACCCGGGGCCCATGGCACCCACAGTAGCCCCCGAGACCTTCATAGTTGAGTCACAGCTGATGCCGAGTGCTCATCCTCCACGGTGAAGTCCTTCCCGAGTGCATTGCTCCCGAGTACTCTTTGTCTGAGTGCCTGCTTTCCCGAGTCCTGCTTCATGTCAGCTGGCAGCGAGGCTAATGAAGGTCTCGATGTAGATGTTGGAATAGTGTGCGCCGAATAGGCGCACCTATTAGGTGTAGCCCCCGACTTTGTGCTTAATTGTGAAACAATTAAACATGAAGTCAAAGATCTTTAACCTTGTAGTCTTTCCCGAGTAGATTACTACTGGTACATGAGATCTTCGGTATCATGTCAACCGGAATATGATTTATAGTCTTGCCGAGTAGGGAACTACTCGTATATAGGACTCTTTCGACTTCATGTCAGTCGGAATGTGCGTTTATAGTCTTCTTGCCGAGTAGGATGCTACTCGTATATGGGACTCTTCAGCGTCATGTCAGCTTCGGGAAAGGGGGTGTTTGTAGTCTTTCCCGAGTAGTATACTACTCAAAATTAGACTCGTCGGCATCATGTCAGCCGGAAAAGGTGTTTATAGTCTTTCCCGAGTGGCGTCCCATTCGGAAGTTAGACTCTTCCGCATCATGTCAAGCGGGAATGAGAATTTTATAGTCTCTCCCGAGTAGTGCACTACTCGAAAGTTTAGACTCTTCAGCGTCATGTCGGCTGGAGTAATGTTGCTCATGGCAACTGGTGGCCGCGCATATAGGCCGAGTACCACTGTATGAAAAATAAATCATTACGTGGTTAGGTGTACTCGAGAGAGATACCTGTATCTCCAATTTCAATGAAGACCAGCTTGTGATCCTTGTAAGGATGTATCCTCGAGACCTGGCGGGATAAGACAGATAACCCAAACATATATGTTTAGCAATAAGGCTCTCCATGAAGCATATCTGTTTACCTCATCGGCTCCTGTTGGTAGCACAGCGCTAATTTCAACTCAGCCTGCGGCGGCCCACTCATGGAGCATGCTACCGTAGGAACTCATATCTTGGTGGCTGCTACCAAATAAGCCGGCCTGAGCCGACGTATCCAGCATAGCTCTAGGGAAGTATCATCCATGCATGTTCAGGATGAGTTTTTTGGTGTTGGTAACCGCAATCAGCCAGAGAAATCCTTATTCGCAAGCCTTTCCGACTTACGTTTTGGATGCAAACTGGTTGCCACATGTACCCGAGTAGGTATGTTGCAGGAATCTGCTTGCCCTCCTTCGGTGTGACGCAGTGCATGAGAACTCCGGATGCGCTTTGACGATGTAAGTCTTCTCTGACTTGGGAAAAGCCGAACAAGGTACCCGAAACCTTGCATTAGCAGAGGGTTCGGCTGGTGACCCTCATGGGGCGTACCCTATCCAACAGAGTTTATAGCCAAGCTAGGCACCCGAATCTTGCATTAGCATAGGATTCGGCTGGCGACCCTCATGGGGCGTACCCAACCTGACAGAGTTGCGGCCAAATAAGGTACCCGAATCTAGCATTAGGCGTAGGATTCGGCTGGCGACCCTCATGGGGCGTACCCTACTTAGCCGAGTGGTACACGCCCCGACTGGCGCCGGGGGCCGATTATTAGCTCGCATGGAGCGTAGCCGAGGACGAATGACGTCCCGACTGGCGCAAGTACTCGGTAAGTAGCCCTCATGGAGCATCCCGAGTGTATTTCGGCAGACTTGTCCAGCCCCCAGAGCGTAGGAGATAGGCTCGAAGCCCTGAAGTTCCTGGTCACGCATATCCGGAGCTGGGCCTGCAATATAAAAATATCGGATGAGTAGCATCTGATGATGAAAATAATCACCCGAATAAAATGTATTTTACAATGTATGTAAATACGTGTTCTTCCTCTTTTTGATATTAATTTCCTCGAGTAGTTGACCCCTTTTACGTTTAAGCACTCTGCCCGCTAGTCATAGCCCCCGCTAGCGTCGGGAGTTCGGCTCATGGCTCTTTCCCTGGAGGCAACGCGTTTTGGGTGACTTGAGTTCGTCTTAACATGGAGCAGAGTTTCACGGATCGAGATTTATGCTACTCGAGTACTTTTGTAATCATTTAGAGCAAAAACGGAAAAAAAGTAAATGCGCAGCTTATACACCTATTAGGTGTAAGCGGCTGTGGCACAACTAGGGGCTTACGAATGAGTAGAGCGCCGAGTGAGGGAGATGTTTATCAGAGGTCGCAACTGAGCGACTTAGCTGCTCGGTTCCGATTTGGTTGGGTGTGAGTGGGGTGCGCTGTCGCCGCCGCGCGCCTTAGAGCCCGCCCCCCTGCCATCCCGGGGCGCGAGACTCGGCCGCGTCATGAGGCAACATGGCGGCTCACCCTGAGGATTGGATGTCAGGTTGTGAGGCCTCCGAGCCCGCCCCGATGTTCACTTTGTTCTGATAATCCTCAGTTGTTTGAAAGGTCGAAGGCGGTCGTGATTGGGTTGACCATGACTGCCACAATGGTGAGCCGTCTGACTTGCGTTTGCAATTCCCAGCTTTAGGATTGGGACCGCGTCGTCGGGTATATTGGGCAAAACGGGGGAATGTCGTCGCTCGTCGTGGTGTCGGTACCCTCGCTCGTCTTCTGTCAGGGTGACTTGTTGTCATCGAGGCGCTCTCCCGGCAACAGGTGGGCCGAGTCGGCGTACTTGTTTGCCATGTCGAATAGGGCCTTGACAGAGTTGGGAGGCTTCGCGCGGCAGAAAAAAAACGCCCCTCCGCTGTGAATCGATGAACGAGGCCGTCTTTGACTCCTTTTCGAAAGCGGCGATGACGACCTCATCCTTGATGTTCGGGATTGAGTTTATCCTCTTCTCAGAAAACCTCTTGATGAAGTCACGAAGAGACTCGTTCTTCACCTTTGACGCAACTGATATAGGTCGTACTCAGAAGATGGCCTCTCGTATGTTCCGTGGGAGCCGGACGTGGAAAGTTGGTGATGAATCGTTCCCGGCTTGCCAGTTCTCCAAGAGCCGATTGATCGCTTTGGGAGTCCTGTTAGCCATGTCCTCGAGGAGCTGAGTCGGCTAAAGCGACTGGCGAGGTAGTTAGCCATGACTTTTGTGATTTCCTCCAGCTGCTCGGATCGCCAGAGTGTAGACCGTGAGCCAGGACTCAAGGATTGGTCTTGCCGTCACATATTTGTCGATGCCTGTAGGCTTGAAACCCGGCGGCCAGTCGACCCGTTGTAGCTCTGGGAGTGAAGGCTGGTATGCCTCGTCTTCATGTGGACTCCGACCCCGGGCGACTTACGGCGGCGAACCCTCGTGTGGAGGCCGAAATGCTCGTTCTTGATACGTCTTACAGTTGGCGTTGCTCGTCTTCTTCTCGTTCGCGGCGCCGAGCATTGGTGTCCGCGCAAATGCCATTCATCTCTCCCAGAAGATCACGCCATACGTTGGCCTCGGAGATCCCGGTTGTCCGGACGACGGTCACTTCGTCTTCTTTGTTGCCGGTTGTTGTTTGGGTTACCGAGTGACGTTTGGCGTGACTCCCGTGTGTAGACCGACTAGAGCCGGCCACTCGGCGTCGCTTTGAGGTAGACGAGACTGCCATTGGGGATGCACGACCGGTTGGTCAAAGGGTATGAGGGTATCGGCGCGGTCCCGGCGCCGACTGTTGTCTGTTAACATGCAGCAGCGGTATAGCATGGCTTTTATCCTTGCGATCGTCGGGAGATGGCCCTGATGATCAGGCCCAAGCTGGACTGTGTCCAGTAGGGTTATGGCAGCGGCCACGATGTTCTGTTGTGGCGGTGACAAAGGCGTCGTCGCGACTTGGTTGTTTGGACTCAACACACTCCATAACTGGGTTTGCCTTCGGGTTTACTATGCTGAGCGGTCCTTATTTTGTCGATGTCAGTCCTGCGTAGGCCGTCGTTGCGGGCCGTGAACGGTGTGAGCAGGCGTCTGCTTCTTCCTCCTGTTGTTCTCGCAGCAGTCGCAGGCCTCCGTCCTCTTGTTGTTGCGTGTAGTCGGCGTGACTCCTGAGTAGGAGTAGAGCCTTTTGGATGCCATGAAGATTTCTCGTGGCGGGGAGAAGCTTGCCAAAACTGTTGTCCCGACTTAGAGTCGGAATCCGACTGGGAGTCGTAGTCCGACTGAGAGCCGTAGTCGCGGGAAATGGTTAGTTGATGGAGGTGATTTCAAATAACTCCGACCTCCCTAGATCCGATCTCGAGCGGCTCTGGGCCGTATCCGAGTCGAACTCCAGAGGATCGGGTTTGCCGCGTTGGATGTAGATTGTAGATATCCGCGGCGTCGCCGAGTCCGAACGGGAAGTTGACGATCTCTTCCCTTCTCGGCCCGATCTCGGCCAGCTCAGAACCGAGTCCGAGTCGAACACTGGAAGGAAGAGTTGTCCCTGGACTCGGGCGTATTGGAGATCGCCGCAGCATGTCGTCGAAGATTGCCGCAGCGTCGTGTGGGCCGACTGGCGCGGAGTCAGCTGGTTTCTCGACCGGTTGGATCGGGTCCGTGTCGGCCTGGGTGAGATTGCCGATCTGGTCGGTGACGAAGTCAAGGCTTCTGAATGCGATTGTATCTCCGGGGGAGAGTTTGCCGCCGTCGACTTCGGTTGCTGGATCCATCGAGCTTGTAGATGTAGATCGCGCCGGAGCCCCTACCTGGCGCGCCAACTGTCGATGTTTTACACCGGCAATAAATATATGGGGCTACTCGGCGGATGGAAACTCGGTGGATTGCAAAGGAACACAAGGAAATTTTATACTGGTTCAGGCCCTCGATGTGAGGTAATACCCTACGTCCAGTTTGTATGTATTCCTTTGAGGATATACGGTGGTAGTTCTGATGAGCTGTATGGCCGTGTGCTTCTATGAGCTCTTCTCGTGATTGCCCTCAGGGGGCGCCCTGCCTCCCCTTATATACTGGAGGACCGGGTTACAAGGTAGGAGTCCCCATCGGATTATGACTAGGAGATCTCCCCTTAGAGATATAACGTACCCGACTAGAACTGTATATTCCTTTCTATACAAGGCGAAGTCTGCCGAATCTAGCTATATCTCTAATTACAAGGCTAGGCCCATCCTCTATCCGAGTGGCCCATATGCTTGTCCTGAGGTACCCGGGGCCCATGGCACCCACACAATTAAAATCATCTTTTTGATGGACCTAGTTACTCCCCTAAACCAGTTACCAAAAATATTTTTGGTATTACTGGGTATGGGATATTAAAAGTAAAAAAATACACATCTCCAAACAAATCAAGCAACATGACACTCAAAGAAAAGATGCTAGATTGTCTCTTCTACATAGCAGAATCAATAGTTGCTCTCCCTCCCTAATTTCTTTTAGCCAAGTTATACTTCGTTAGGATTACTTTATTGTGAAAAAACCACATAAAGAGTTTGATCTTCAGTGAAAACTCTAAATCCCATAGAATCCTCTTTTGGATCCTGACATTGGTGTTTATGGTCGCAATATACGTAGAATTAACCTTACGAACTTTTTTTTACACATATCTAGCATGCCAGCGTTGTGCCATACTAGGTGATGCGTGTTTGAACTATGCGAAATGTGTTGTATTACAACCTTTTAGACTTTGTCTCCAATGAATGCACACCCTACTTCTATAATCACATCCTACAGACTGGACCGGCATATATTTTGAGATTGACTTGACAAAGTCATCACATGTGTCTTGCTATTTACAATTGAAATAATAAATAGCCATAAATACGAGCACCTATACAAAAATCTATAATTTAAACCCAGGTGGGCAAGTTTCACCATAAAGCACCAAACAAGCTAAGAGTTAAGCTTTGTTCGCTTCTTTTAAGTTTTAACTGATTGTACTGTTGTAAGATTTTCAAGTTCCTTTTTTATTATAAATTGGATTAACTCTATTTTTCTATAGCAAACTGTAAGAAGTCCTTAATATTTTTGGAAGGTTGTTCAGGAAAAGAGGAACAATTTTTTAGACATTAACTTTTGTGTTACAATTAGCCACGTACTCCCTCTATTCCAAAATAGATGGATTCCTTGAATCTCAATACAAATTTAGTGGACGAAATACCACAATACTCCTCATTAATAAAAAAAGTTGTATTAGTGAGTGGGTAGATAAAAAGGTATTAAAGGGATAGAACTTTTTTATTTATGAACCCGATGATAGGTAACATTATAGTAAAAATTAATTTATTTTAGGATAAATTTTAAACTGTAGTAATCAGCTTATCCTGGGACTGAGGGAAATACTAATGTACGAGTACATGGAGGTTTTGTGACATTTACATAAATCATACAGCTGGTGTTAATTTATATTAGTCTAACGGTTCTTATCGCAGTCAAAATGTTAGATGCCGTGAGCAACAAAAACCGTAGGTCCCCATTTACAGTACGAGCCGTCACACCCTGGAACCTGTACCAAGACAACTCAGCCGGAACAATCAGCATCCGAAGCAAAAGAAAACGAAAGGAAAAAGCGCGCGCGCAAAGGGAGACGGCAGAGCTGCCGTACTCCGTTGCCAGCAACGATCTGCACAGGCCTGCACTGCCCTGCCAGTGATCAACGACGCAGCCTCCCATTTCCCCAGAAAACGCCCCCCAACTGCACAATGATTGGTGCCCCTCCCGCCGCGCTCGTCCATGCCACACACGTCGCGTCCCATGTCATCATGCCTCGGACAGCGCGCACGCCGGCCGGCCCCCACCCTGTCCCTCCCGGCGAGCACCGTCGCGTCCTGGCCGCACTGCCCCGTCAATTCCATGTTCCCCCGTCGCGTCGCCTTGTGCGCGACGTCGGCCACCGTCTTTAGCCGGAAAAGAAGAAGGGAACCCCTCCCCAGCCCGATCCCCTGCCGCTCTGAAAAGAACTGCTCGGCCGGTCTCTGCCCGGTCCAATGTTCTCTTGTTGCATCAACTGCTTCCTTCTTTTTTTCTTTCTCGCTCTCTCTTTTCCTCCAGCGGCGTGCCTGCGTTTGTACGTGCTTCTGCATCCGGTTTATGAGCTCGTATATAAAATAAAAAACATTATTAATATATAATTAATTAAGTGTTAACTATTAAAAAATTAAAAATAAATCTATTTGATTTTTTAATACTACCGTTTAACAGTTTAAAAAATTTCTTACGAAAAAAAAAATAGAAACCATAAACAAAATCAAACAGGACATTAGCCTCGGTTGGGAGGTTAGATCGATCCCTTGCAAGATCTGCTTGCTGGCTTCCGCGCGAAATATTCTCCGGCCACCACCACCAGCACCAGCGCTAGGCAACAAGGATATATCCCACAGACACACATGTCGTGGTCTCTTCTCCTGTTGCCTCTAAATTAAAGCTGCGAGTCGTGGCTTAATGAAGGATTAGAAGAAGTGACAGGTACTCTCCATGCATTGGTTTGTGTGATCTGATCGATACTGTCCTAGTGGTCAATTAGACCAACCTTTTCTTTCCCTTGCTTGTCTCTCCCTCCTCTTCTTTATCTTTTCTGCGCTGGGAGACTTTCATGCTCTTGTCACGTAGTAGTACTAGCTACTACTAGTAGTAGTCTGCTTTTCCTTTGAGCAGGGAGGTATCACTAGCTCTTCACCGTATAAAAACGTGTCGTGGCTAGGCCACCTTGGTGATACGCGCGCACACAAAACACATTACATTGGGCTAGGCATCCCGGCGATGAGGAGAAAGGGCAGTGACTGTACAAGAATTACCCCGGAGACCACCGGCAGCAAGCCCGTGATCTCGCTGCAGGCATCCAGGTCCGGCCGGATGGAGCCGTCGGATAGGGACCAGCGGCCGAGGCAAGCACGCGGCGCCTGCGGCTCTCGCCTGCTGAGGAGCGCGCGGTGGACGGCCACGAGATTCTACCGGCGCGCGAGGGCAAGCGTCGCCTGGGCGTTCCGGCCGGCATCGACCAAGACAGGCCCTGCTAGTGTTGCGTCGCGTTCCCCCGACTGTACGCCGGCGAGAAATAGCAGTAGGCGGCATTCCTTTGCGCCAGTGGTCGCTGGTGACTCCCACAAGAGTGAAGCGGTCGAGGAGTGCATCAGGTTCATGAACTCCTCGTCAAGGAAGTACCGGTAGACTTTCTTCTTTTTGGTTCTACAAACCTACACTCGTGCGCGGATGCTAGTGTCTTCCATTGTATTTTCCCCATTTGGCCTTTCATCTATGTGCGCATTTGATCTAATCTTGTACTCTAGTGGAAAAATCATACGGTAGCTACTCGTTTCATTCTCTTTGTTTCTACTTCTGAAATCTCTCCCCCCCAATAGTATTTGAGTTTGTGTATAAGCTAGTCAGTATTGCAGTAGCTCAGTCATCAACATAAGCTAGTTTTTGTGATGTTTCCCAAATCGCAAATTTTTTTGTACTATCGATTTATATCTTTTAATGACTAGATATGATGGTACTTGTAAAATACAAAAAATATATCCAATCTTTTAAAGCACAACCTGAGGACTAAGCCTCATAAGAAAGTGTATTTATTAAAGTTATGAAAAGAGCGAGTTTTACAATTAAAGCCCCTGAGAGCCAAATTACATTTGAAGCACAAACTGTGCAAAGCACTCAAGAACAAAAAAGCAATCAGCTCCTTGTCTTTGCTTCGACCACAAAGACAATGGCCGGATCCATGTAAACAACGACGACAGTAGCAAAAGAACCATGCCAGGTTGCATAGGTTGTAACCAAGACACATACCCTAGCGGGACCTCTCGAAGCCGAAGGTTGAAGGCACCTTGGCTCAACGAGAGAATCATGTCACCCCATGTCGATCTGCCGCCGGACACGACGACGAAGTCTAGCGCAAAAGCGGAAAGCTCGTCTGAGAAGGAACAATTGGCCGATGCTACCTACCTAAGTGAGGTGAATGGTAGCCCAAGTCATCATATCCTCGAATCTCAACTTCTCCTAAATTTAGTCTTAATTCATTATCAACCATGTGTTCTTTGCCCTGAAGCAATACCTTTGAATATAAACAAACAAATAAATCATATTTAAGCGTGGGTCACAAGATTTTTGTACAAGTTCAGATTTCTAGTGTGGTTAATTGCCCCACTCATATTTATATGTATTGGATGGGATATACACACCATGTATAAAGATATATGTAAGATGTCTAATCTAGCCTATCAACTAATATTGGTGAGATACCGTAGTCGACGACTAGCGAGAGGCTTCTCCTTAGCGTAGACTTGGTGTCTCTTAATTTGTAGTCTTATGATACGATGTTTTTTCTCTTGTGAGATCTTATATTTATACCGGATAATGGCCTCCTCTTTAAGTAGAACTCAATACTCTAAATAGGACACGGGCAGACTAGTCCTTATCGTCTCCGGATCGGACTATAGTATCCTTTCATATTCGAAGTATGTTTTCTTTTTTGACTGTAAGTTTATCCATACCTAGTTATTATCTTCTGCATCATATTAGGTATGTAGTATTCCCGATAATATAGGTCCATGTACATAGGGTAGTACATCACACATATATATATACCATTGAGCATCATTTAGTAAAAAAACACATGGAAACAACACTTGATTCCTCAAAGCCCAACCGAAATCAAGTCTCACTGGGTTCTGCCGATCTAATAGAGACCACAACAGTTGTCTAACTAGCCGTCCTACTGATTTGATCAGACATTAGACAACCCTCCGGTTGGATACGAATTCACTCTATATCCAAAACAATTAGGTCAAAACCAACTTTTTGATTACTGCATCAGCCGATATTGGACTGATGGCACCATCTAGAGGTCAGACTATCCATACTTCTAGTCTAACCGCTGTCCTCTTAAACCACAACGACTCTCATCTTAATTTCTCAGCAAATATTATCACAACAATCAATCATCACTATAATTTCACAAAATTAAATCATGCATAACTAATCAAGGATTAAATGGGACGAAGTCACCCATTAACCTGCATATATTCAAGTTCCGCGGCATAGTCCGCGCGGAGCCGTTGGCAACGACGGAACCGTCTGCCTATCTCGCTGGCCGCTGGGCGGAAGACTAGTCGACTAGGCCGAGCTTGTGGCGGCAAGGCAAGGCTGCAAGGGCGGGTGGCGGGTGCAGGTGCCAGCCGTCCGGCCGTTCGGGGAGCGGGGAGGCACCCTGACGTTAGTTGTGATTATTGCGGTCTCGTGACTCTCCTCGCGACAGGTGGTGCGGAGATTCGGAGAGCCTGGAGTACGATGGGCCGGTCTAGCTTCAGAGATTTCTGAGCTGCTGGTTGCCTCGGAGGACATGGGCTGTGACATTTTAGGCCCATACAGCCCACTGTTTCAGACAAGTGTTGGTCCGGGATCTTTTGGGCCTTGGAGGAAATGGTCTTCAATAATCTCATCCAGTATTGCAATTTGCAAATTTGCGGCGAGTGTTAGTGATTAGCATGACATTTTGTAGAGTGCTAGGCTGGAGTATCAAAAAATATAGTTTAGTTTGTTGTTGAACAATTTTTTTCTTGTCTGAAATACAGTAGATACACACGTCCACTCCTCTATAAACGTATACATGGAGACCCTACTTATATGAATATCTCTATAAACTAGGTTGATAAATCTTAAAATTGATGAAATTATCGCAGACGTCTCTCAGCTGATGGCTATGTACGTCACCGACTATAGAAATAATATCTTCAAAGACAGATTTGGGCAGGCAGGTTCTACCACGACAGACCTAACCGAGGATATACGTTGATTCAGATCAATGAATTAACAAGAGAACAAATGCTACATGCGTTAAGTCTTTTCGATTTATGCACCTTTGTTATTGACGTTAGAAAAAGATATACCATTGATAATCAAACGAGGAAGAAACACTTTAAAGATCTAAATGTGATGATAACACCAAGACACGATATTTATTAACGAGATTTAGCCGGAACCTGCATCCCTATGGCACTGATTACAAGCGCTCCTCCCCAATCTAATATAATTATAGCATATTAGAGTTACAACAATCTTCAACCGGTACACCGTTGGCTAGTCATTCTCTCTCGCACATGCTAAGTCATCATGCGATTACAATATGTTCGCCTCTCTATTTAAAAAAGAGCCTAGAATAGAGTTCGACTCTAACTCTATTCTATATGTTTTACAACTCCAAATCCTAATTAGTAACTGACTTTGTATACATATTTGACATAAACTCTAACAGTTTTTGACTTCAGCTAGGTAGGTAGCTCTGAAACCAACTAACTAAAATATTTTGTGCGTGAACATTCGGCAAATGGGGCTTCTACAGTCCACAGTTACAATCTTTCGCATTATTGCAAAAAAGAGGGCATACTATCCGTGCCATTATTCAGTGTGTGGAAGTTAACAAGCAAGAAGGGATGGATCAGATGGCCGAAAAGTTAGCTGCAAACTTTGAAACTCCATGTCCAACAACAAGGTTCCAAAGCAGCTGATCAGCCAACAATTTCCTAGAGGAAAGCAGGTAGCCGTTGACTATCAGTCGACACATGCAACGCGCGAGGAAGTCAGAATTCCTTCCTTACAAAGGACAGGGACAATGAACACTCCGGTGCGACAAGGCTACGGTTAAATATTAGCTGGCTTCAGAACGACATTTGAATCGTGTACTGTAATATCTTCTGTTCCTACTGGGGTTCTCACGTAACTCCGTGCATGCAAGCATGAATCACAGCCATAATACAAATAGTTAAAAAAACTTCAGTGTCCACATATGCGAAGGAAAATTCAGAGCATGCGCATGTATAGCAATAGCCAAAGGTATGCATGCATGCAAGAGTGGAAATCAGAGGAATATGGAACAATTAATGGACATATCATATATCAGCAGTGACCATGTTAGTATCCATGTAGCAGAAAAGAACAAAAGTAAAAGGCAATGGAAATCTCGTTTGCGTGCTCTTTCCTGATCCTCCCAGATACTGCATGCAACAACGACCTTTTCCCACAACACATGCCGTATCTCATGACATCTCGCACGTACTCCTTTTGATGTGGGGGTGGCTAGAACCAAGGACTAGACACTGATGCGTACAGCGGACAAGGCCAGCTACAATCTCTGGAAGCTGCATCATGCCATATATGCGCGCGGCACATCAATGCACGCGTCGATCTAGAGGCCAAAGCTGCAGAGCCTCAGCTCCAGCGGCGGATCCCGGCTGGCCGTGACGTCGAAGAACGAGATCTCCCTGCACTGATGCTCGCCGCCGCCGCCCCTCACGTACCGGACCTTGTCCACCTCCAGGTCATACGACTTGAGTGGGAACAGCTCCAGCGTTTCCACCTCCCTCGTCGGCCGCTCCCACATCGCTTCCGTCTCCACCACGTCCCTCACGTAGCCTGCACGCGCGGAACAGCGCAACTTGATCAGATCAGTTGTTCTGAGGACCACTGCGAACGTATGTATATATGCGAACTAATCAAGTAAATATGCTTACAAGTCATGAGCCGGTGATGGTGGCTGTAGCTTCTGGCCTCCCGCTTGCTCTCGGGAGGCTGCAGGACGAGGTCTGCGTCGGTCTCGTGGGCTGCGGCGCGGCCGTCGTCATCGTTGCTGCCGCTGTCGGGGGAGGAGGCGCCGCGGCGGCGCTTCTTGTGGTGGTGGCGCTCGCGGGCCTTGTGGTTCTGGAACCAGTAGAAGACGTTCTTGCTCTCCACCTTGCCGAACGCGCTGAGGTGAGTGGAGATGCGCTGGATCTGCTCCGTGCTCGGCGTCCGCAGCCCCGCCCGGAACAGCTCCGTCAGGACCTTCACCTGCTCCGCCGTCGGGTTCCACCGCCCGCACTTCACCCCAACCCGCCCGCTCAGTGCCTCCATGACCGATCGATCGATCGATCACTACCTATATGTAGACAAACAGATTTGGTCCTGAGCTAGCTAGCTGCTACGTAGTTTGATCGATCAATCGAGCGGCTTCCAGCAGTATAGGTTCTGCTTCTGATTTGGTCTCTTCCGGGATCTTCTTCTGATCAGAAGCAATGCTGAAATCAATAGATGCGCAGAGGGGGGCACTTATATAGTCGGGCAGGGGCAGGGCCGAGGCGGTGGTCGTGAGAGTGGCAGTAGCGGCTTCGAAGGTCCCGGTGCGTAGTTTCTTTCTTTCTTTTTTTTTTTGTTTTTTGGAACAGTGAGAGCGAGAGAGAGGAAGAGGGGGAGGCCGGAGACATGCGCAAAAGCTGCCACTGTTTGCAAGAACGCTACTCCTAGCTCGTCTCGTGAGATACGCCCGACATCCTTAAGGTGCGAATTAACAATGCGGTTTTGGTCGCCCATGCATGCAAATCTAAGTGCCATCGTGTCGCGTAGCATCATGTCTTAGAATGACTGAATGAGCCCCGCTTGCGGAGTTGATGATTAGAATAATGCGGTGTGCTGATCTGATTTCTGGGGTGCATTATTCCATGGAGATCTCTGGCTCCTTGCATGGGTCGCGACTAGTTGAAGAGAATCGTGGTGAGGACCAGGCTCATGGCGCATGGACAGTCCAGTTTTGGAGTTCGCCCATCTGGTCTAGCTTGACCCATCGAAGTGCCTGCGCGCATTGAATGAAAGGTGTAGATTTCTTGAGTAGCTTCTGAAGAGGTTAAGATGCAACAAGACAGAGACCTGCAATTTTTCTCATGGCGAAAGTACAGCCACCAAGACTCATGCCAATTTCCCAGAATTTACATTTCTTTTTATTTATTCCTCACCCGAGTAATGCATTGCCACTGATACGTCTGAAGTCTGAAGTCACATACTTGTATTTGGCCATTTGCACGCTGCTTAAATTATTGGTAGTTGCGCGCATGGAGATTTGCTATATGCGCGGCTTCAGTCAAACTTGTCAGTGTCTGCCAAATTTAAGGTGTGATCATGCATGGAATTCAAAAGAGATGTCAGGACAGTAACATGCATGGCTATTTCGATATGCAGCTCAAGTCAAACACAGCCACACAGGACTACAATTCATCAAGCTCTCTCTCTCTCTGTGTCCAACTTGTTCGATCTAGCGAACAGCTGGGGACACATGATACAGGAGCCTCCGCGCGCGCAACTTCCGTTCGAGCGTGGCAACTGTTGGTCATGCGAGGAGTAGCTGAGATAGCCACCAACTTGCTGTCTGCATATCTTCTTTTTTGACACTTCGCGACAATCACAAACGCGCCGGTTAAACACACCCAATCATCACGACATGCATACGAGTTAACGCTAGACGCAAGCACCGTACGTGAATGACACTCGATTCGGCTGAATTCCTGTCTGCTTTGCATGCACGGACTCTGCGCGCCAGCGAAAGGTACGGTGCAGTCACGGTCCAACCAGAGCCGTACGGGCCTAAGCATATTAAGGCATGCAACCAGTACTACTACGGACGAACAACGAAGCAAGAGCCGGTACACAACCGCCTAATTAATTTGAGTCCTAAATTGCGCTCGTCATCGTTCCGGCTTGTTCGGGGATGCCTCCACTAGTGGTATCTAAACACCAACCCGTTAAGTCCGCGTGAGGCAAGCTTTTGGACGATCGGCCTCCTGAAAAGTTGAGGAAGATGTCATACTTTTGGGGCGTCGTCACGGCAGATACCAATGATATGGCCACACCCCCCGGCCGCGGCAGGGGCGGGCAATCGGAATGAGATCGCGAGCGGCCGCCCCGGAAAGCGACGGCACGGTCACCTCATTCCTTTTGCTTTGCCGTGTTTTTTATGCCTTAGGCTGGAAAACTGCCGTGCCGTGCATGCGGTTTGAATAATGGCACAACGGTGCGCTACCTGCTTGGTCTGTCACTGACCGGCCGCGCGCTGCGTTGCTGCGTGCAATCCGTCGCGGTCGTCGCGGCTGGCGTCGGTCGCGGCGCCGGCCGAGCCGGCTTTACGGCCCTTTGGGCGTTCCCGAGCGCCTCATGCACGGAAAATCCGTGCTGCGTGGGAGCCAATTCCCGAGGCGGACGGGGTCGTTGGCGCGCGCGATCGATCGATCGATCTCTCTTTCGCCCCTTCGGCTAGCTGCAGATCTCGATCGATCGGGAGCCCGAGCGTGGTCCACGCTGCCTACGAACTGAGCAGAGACGTGCAACCTGGACGGGATTAGTTAAGTCTATCCCGTGACCACCCTTTCTCGCGTGGCGAATGGATTGGACGGACGAACGGGACCGGGCCATGATTGGATCGACCTCATCGTATCGTTTACGTGTGCGTCTTTTCGTGGCAAAAGTGATTGACGAGGGTGCATGCATGCATGCCATGCATGGGGGATCGCTATCTCACTCATGCACAGGTGTGCGTGGCTCTGCGCCTTCAAAGGATCGTGCATGCATGGACCGGCTCGAGGGGGTTAAAGTTGTTTTGGAGCTAATTATCATGGCTTTGGATGATTTGTTATGGTTTATTTGGTCGGTATCCTACGCCTTGGGCATGACTGCTTGGTTAACCAGGGGTTACTTTTCCCCCGACAGAGCATCATAAAAAGTAAAGCAAATTGGAATTTGTGGAGCTTAAATGCATGTGCTTAAGGTAAGATTCATGAGTATATAGCTCATGTAGATGCCCTGAAACATGATAGATCCATGCTCGTCCATGGCCCATTTTACTTCCCTGTGTCTCAAAAATATATTAACAAATTAATGTGTCTCCTGAGTCCCGAAATATAGGACAGTTTTATGCGTACGATTGACCATCTACGAACTGCATAATCTGTACAAGGTCAATACAGTAACATGACATGGTCATAAGCGAGTCTAGCGGAACTGCACGGAGGAAGACACATTGTCCTCACGCGTTCATCCAAATCAGATTCGATCTTCTCAACTTAATCGCCGCCAATTCTTTTATCCTTGTGCGCACAACAACCTAGGACTTGGTCTCGGCATGCAACTATGCAAGAGGCGCCCTAGCTTCTCTCTCGCCTTGCATCTCCATATCCGTTCTCCCTTGTCTTCCTGAAAATCCACCGCCGATCTTGATGCAACACCGGGGTACGCCACCTTGCACGCGCGCGCCAAATCAACCATCTCCGATCAAATCAACGCCACCCCTTATCCACCCAAAACAACACAAAACTGCTACATATCTTTTTTTAGATAATGAAAACTACTACATATTTGGAGCTGCGTGAGCCCATGTTGGTTGAACTGATTGACGCCGTTTGACTCCGTCGGAAGAGTTGGCGTGGCTCGGTTTGGACGGTTCCATGTAGCCGTTTCTACCGGTAATTCCTAATGCAGGGTGGCGAAATGGAAGGCGACCGATCCGTCGTCACCCGCTTTGGATGTCAGATGCCTATCTTTCACTCTCCATGAGCTGAGATGATCCGTGCCCATGTACATCTCGATGCATTGGCAACACACAAAGACGTATGGTGCATTGGTGCTCGATGGTTCGTTGTAATGCTACCTGGTCTGGGCCATGTCTAATGGCCCGTACAGCCGTAGTGTGGCCTTCTATTATTCACACGGAGAAAATGTCTATCCCTTACTAGAGTTAAATTTTATTTCAGGTCCATTAACCACAAAACAAAACAGGATATAAAGCATCCCTAAATCGAGTTTTTTTGGTGGTTTAGATAATAGTTTCGTCCTATGTAACATCCATTTGACGTGTTACTTAATCTTCGTTTCATGTGACACCTATATAGCACTTAGGTGACACTAAAAAATAAAATAAAATAAATAATATCAGTCAGACAAAATTAATAAAAATAGTGAGTCCACATGTCCGGCCCACTCTCCCTTTCCCCTCTCTCCTCTTTCCTCTCAGCTTCTCCCCACTAGCGGAGGAAGCCACGAGCTCATCGCCGGGCGAAGCGGCGGCGGGGCGGCCCCGACGCGGAGCGTCGACGGCGTCCTCGAGCTTGGCCCTGGCACCGGTGCCGTCGACCTCGCCCTGGGCGGCGCTCTGGCCCCTCCTCCTCGCATCTCCTCCACCCGTCCGGTGCGTCGCGGTCAACAGCGGCGGTGCTCCGCGAGCACGCCCTGCTTCTCCTCTCCCTGCTCCGCCACGGCTCAAGCTCCTCGCCAACGCCTACGAGCTCCTCAGCGCCGTCCCGTTGCAGAAGCAGGTCTTGACTAGTTCCATCTGGCCCAGCAGCTCCATTCGCTTGCTTCGCACAACGCAGCAAATCCATACGCTCTTTCCAGAATTCAGCACCCCTACATAGAAGCTTCATTGCAGTTAAATGAAATTCGATTTGCACATTAAGCATTCACACTAATTAAGCTGGAACAAATGGTTCAACTAGTAGTTGCATAAGCTCGTGAAATCATAATTTGCAACACTTGTGGTGATGGAGATGGAGACCTTTAGGTGAGTGCGGGTGGAGAAGCCTGCCGGAAACGCCCGAAGCGCCTTCCCTGATCCCTTTCTCGCCCGAAGCGAGGTCGAGTAGGCTGCTGTTGCGGCGACCGCCGATATGACGGCCTTCCTGCAGCATGAGACAAGGTTGGGGAGGACACGGAGTGGAAGGGAAGACGACGGCGGCGTAATGGCGTCTCTGTCTCGTCTTCGGCCGTGGGGAGAAGAAAGCGGCGGGCTAGCGACTACTGAGCTACGGAGGATGTGGGCGCGGCGTGCGTGGAGGGAAAGAAGACGAGGAAAAAGGTGAGGTGGCCACTTATACTTGGGTTCCACGTGGGTCTCAATATTTTTTTTATTTTATTTTTGCTGACTAGGAAGTCACGTAGAGAAAATCACCTCAATACTGTGGAGGACTCAGTATTGAGGACTCTATTATTACGAGACGCTCTATACTTGATTTTACGATTAAGAGACATGAATAAAACTTAGCCAAGTATAATGTGGTGTAATAGTAGATACTTCTAACCTCCTTCCCGGCTACTGGATCACTCCCCAAAGTCGAGGGATGTGCAATAGACTCTTCCTTTCACAGGGCGACTCGAAAGAATTTTTACTGTTACTAATTTAATTTTTTTTTAATTTACAAAACTAATTTTTGATTTAGATCATTTGCAAAACTAACCTCTTGCCGCCCTGGGCCACGGCGGTATTTAAAAACCGCCGTGGCCCAGGGCGGCGAATGACATCCCGTCACCCGGGGTTAACGGCGCCGACGGCTGTTAGCCGCGGGGAGGCCACGTGGATTCGCCGTCCCCCACGGCGGTTTTTAGCATAGTGAACGAACGGTCCGCACAAGGATCGGACCGTCCGAATCCAGGGGGTCGCCTGCAAAATTTTTTTTCTTTTTTTTTTGATATTTTTTTCTCAACTAGCAACACGAGAATAGCAAAATCTCGTGAAGGTGTAGCTTAAACCGATGTAAGATGTGGCCTGTAGAAAATTATGAGTGTGCTTTAAAAACCGTGCTGAACCTTCGGACCTCAAAAACTCAATCTTCCCGTCCGAATTTCGTAAAATTTTTTTAGACAAACCCAATGAAGTGGGGGGGAGAAGCGGATGTAAAATTTTCTGTAGATGTCCGTATAGTACTTATTTGTCCGATTCCGAGACCGTATGTGAAAGTTATGACTGTTTTAAGGTAGTTAGCGCGCGTTACAACAATTTGCCATGGATTCGGACCGTCCGATTGCTGGGCGGACGGTCCAGTGGATTTGCCGCCCTGGGGGACGGCGGCGAATGCCCCCAGGGGGCCAAATGCCGCCGTCCCCCAGGGCGGCGAATGTAATTTTGCATTTGGCCCCCTGGGGGCGGCGGGGGCATTCGCCGCCATCCCCCAGGGCGGCGAATCTACGTGGCCTCCCCGGGGCTAACGGCGGCCGGCGCCGTTAGCCCCGGGTGATGGGGATGCCATTCGCCGCCCTGGGCCACGGCGGTTTTTAAATCCCGCCGTGGCCCAGGGCGGCAAGAGGATAGTTTTGCAAATGATCCAAATCGAAAATTAGTTTTATAAATTAAAAAAAATTAAATTAGTAACAGTAAAAATTCCGACTCGAAATCCAGACCAATTAGGTCTTGTTTGGATAGGCCTCGATACCGGCCCATCGACGTGTACGGCTCCGTGGTTTTTAGTTCAACAAAATGGCCCATGCGAGTGGGCTCGTCGGCCATGGCGTCTGCAAATTCGAAATTTGTCTCTTTCTTGCATGTTACTAGTCGGTTGGATGAATATTGGTAGAGAAGATACCATATTTCTCACCAACTACTTTCGCTGGCCAGTTGTACGAAACAACATTGGTGCACTGCTTGCGCTGCTTCTAGTGAAACACTTGGCGAAAAGGATTGGTAGAAGTATGGGCAACCTTCTCCCTAGTTTGCACCAACAGCAACAAGAAAGGGAAAACCAGAGATTATTATCAAGGCGCCTGAGTTTTCTGCAGCAAAACCAGCCCCCCAATAGTCCAATACCCAGGGCGCTCCTTTCTTTCTGTTGCGATCTTTACACAAAAGCACCAACCACAATTAGTTTACTGACTTTATCACTACTGGAGTGAACAACAGAACAACGTCGCTAAAATTTCTTGTTAGGAAGAATGGCCAAGAAGGCAAGAAGTATGAACAAGAGCAATGAATTTTATTTCCCATTGTTGAATTCAAAAAACTTGAGAGACTTAATCTTGGGCCGACAAGGGAAGCATCGCCACACGGCTCGTGTGAGGTGCACATATATATACACGAGGGCGCCAAACACATTTCTCAACTCATCAGGCACATTGCACCATTTCTTAATCACATAGTGCTAAACCCGCACCTCTTAATTATATCACCAGTTAGCAAGGTGTGTGGTTGCGAGATTAAAACGCACCCACGGACGGCCATGGCGATCGATGGCGGCGTGTTGCATTTGCACCCCTACGCCGTGGCCGCGGCTGCCGTGGCATTGGCTTCGGCGTACATGGTGTGGTTCTGGGCGCTCTCGCGGCGGCTATCCGGGCCACGGATGTGGCCTCTCGTCGGCAGCCTTCCCAGCGTCGTGCTGAACCGGGCGCGGGTGCACGACTGGATCGCCGACAACCTGCGCGCCACGGGTGACGCCGCGACGTACCAGACGTGCATTCTGCCGCTGCCGTTCCTTGCGCGGCGGCAGGGGCTGGTGACGGTGACGTGCAACCCGCGGAACCTTGAGCACATCCTGCGCGTGCGCTTCGACAACTACCCCAAGGGCCCCATGTGGCAGGCATCGTTTCACGACCTCCTCGGCCAGGGCATCTTCAACTCCGACGGCGAGACGTGGCTGATCCAGCGAAAGACGGCGGCGCTCGAGTTCACCACCCGGACCTTGCGCCAGGCCATGGCACGCTGGGCCAACCGCTCCATCAAGTACCGCCTGTGGCGTATCCTCGACGACCACTGCGACGCCGCCGCAAGCGTGGACCTCCAGGACCTCCTCCTGCGACTCACCTTCGACAACATCTGCGGCCTCACCTTCGGCAAGGACCCAGAGACGTTGTCCCCCGGTTTGCCGGAGAACCCCTTCGCCAACGCTTTCGACGAGGCCACCGAGGCGACGATGCAGAGGTTCCTGTTCCCGACCTTGTTGTGGCGCATTAAGAAGGTGCTCGGTGTCGGCAGCGAGCGGAGCCTCCGCGAGAGCCTCGCCGTGGTGGACCGTCACATGACGGAGACCATCGCGACGCGCAAGGCGACGCCGTCGGACGACCTGCTGTCCCGGTTCATGAAGAAGCGCGACAGCAACGGCAAGGCGTTCCCGGAGGACGTGCTCCAGTGGATCGCTCTCAACTTCGTGCTCGCGGGGCGCGACACGTCGTCCGTTGCGCTCAGCTGGTTCTTCTGGACTCTTATGCAGAGGCGGGACGTGGAGCGCAAGGTGGTGCTCGAGATCGCCTCCGTGCTAAGGGAGACGCGCGGCGACGACACGTCGAGGTGGACGGAGGAGCCTCTAAACTTCGACGAGCTGGAGCGTCTCGTGTACCTCAAGGCGGCATTGACGGAGACGCTGCGGCTCTACCCGTCGGTGCCGCAGGATTCCAAGTACGTCGTGGCGGACGACGTGCTGCCCGACGGCACAGTGGTGCCGGCCGGCTCGGCGATCACCTACTCCATCTACTCAGTGGGAAGAATGGAGAGCATATGGGGCAAGGACTGCGCGGAGTTCCGGCCGGAGCGGTGGCTGTCAGCCGATGGCAGCCGATTCGAACCTGTCAAGGACGCGTACCGCTTCGTGGCGTTCAACGGCGGGCCGCGAACGTGCCTCGGCAAGGACCTGGCCTACCTGCAGATGAAGTCCATCGCGTCCGCCGTGCTAGTGCGCAACTCGGTGGAGCTCGTGCCGGGGCACAAGGTGGAGCAGAAGATGTCGCTCACGCTGTTCATGAAGAATGGACTGCGAGTGTACGTCAAGCCGAGGGATCTTGCCGGCTACGTGGAGCCGCCGGAGCCGGCGCCGCCGCAGGGCTCCGTCGTGATACCGACCACCACCGCAGCCGCTGCGTAGTCTCGCATACGCGCCCGCATTGGCGTCTGATTCCTGCTGCCTGGGGAGGTTGTTCTGCTTGTGCCACAGTGATTGTCGTTTTCCTCCTTTTCACTTTCTCCCTGCATTATAGATCGAGCTTCTTGCGTACAATTACGATTGTTAATCATATTGGCTGTACGGAGACCATCTTGTGTGATAAGGGTTGTTTACTTTTGTTGAGATCTGTACTGAATGGACAATTACACTTTTTATGAATCTAGTGGAGAGGAACTTTTGTGCGTGCATACGACCTTAGAATGGGCACAATAAACATAGTCAGCAGGCTACAATGAAATTCACTTCAGATAAAGGCTGAGTTGGAAAACGAGAACGAGAAGACAGAGAACTTTTAATCATCGCGCTACACGCTCGCTCCGAGGCGGTGAGCCCAGCGCTGTGGGCCTAGCCTTTCTCTCCCCGAGGCAAAACTGCGTACAGAGAAGTTTTCTCATTTTGTTTATGCCAGCTGAGAGAGTATTGGAGAGAAACAAGATATATATAGAGAAGAAAATATGTCAGCCAAGAAACAATAAACAAAATAATATTTAGAAATTGAAAAACGTGTTAGAGCCAGATATTGTAAAAGCTATCTACTACTTTTGCTGTAAATGACGTGGAGGATATTTATAGCCAACACTAGACTATACTATTAGGCTTGCTCTTACACACCTCCCACTCAAAACGTCATAGGTTAGAAAAATCTAATTTGCATAAACATAATAGTTTTCTTGGTCTATATATATGACCACCTAAATGCTTATGTGAATATGGTGATGAACTGACCGGAGCTGGATAAAGAAGCCATAGGTCCGTTGAGCTTGTCCTAGTGTTGTAAATGTAGTAGTACTGGACGTCAACTCTTGGCTTGACGCACTTGATGTCTCACTAGCACATAGATTAAAATAAAAACCGTCACATAGATAAGTTGAACTAAATATTTTTTATAAAAGAATTTTTATTAACTTTTATTTCTGAGCTTCTGCTCAATTTACCATTGAATAGCATAGAAGAAAATCTCTTAATTATTTCGAGTACGTTTTTGTCGTGAATACTTTTTCCAACGATTTGACACCCATTATTTTTCTCACATCGGATACGTCCTTATCGTGAATACTGTTTTCAAGGATTTGGTATCTATTTTTTTTCTTATGTAAGCTTTTTTTTACTTCAGAAATCTCTAGAGCATTTGAGGAATGAAAATTTCAGCAGGCATATATATGAGCATAAGTCATTTAAACAAGTACTAGTGTCAATATTGCATATTTACTTAATTCAAGTAAAATAATTATGTGTCATGCATCATATCCCTCAAAAGTAATAGCAAAGACTTATATAAATACTAGAACGCATACAAGCTAAACTAGTGACCGAAATACCTCACTTATATTGCTAGCAAGCACAAGAATATATACTAGAGGTATAAAATAAAGCTCCACTTTTCTTTTTTATTTTCAAATTAAGAGCAATACAATAAATTAAATATGAATGCATCGAAAAATATAAACTTCCCCTCAAAACAACCTCCAAACCCTCCCGACGAAAAAACAAAACAAATCGAGAAGATATCAAATGTTTTGAAAAAGACAACCAATTGCTAACGATATCACCAAGATTCTCATTAATTGACATATATCCACTTGTATTATTATCAAAAACTACTATCTCCATAACTAGCGAGAAAAAAGCTAATGAAGAAGTAGATATTATATTGCCAATTTATAAGTAGATCAATGTTACCTTAAAAACAATGATGTCTCAATCATTTAATGTACATAGGGAGTATGCCGTCAAAAGACCTATGCACAAGAAGATGTCGAGGCCTTTGTGTTGGGATTAGAAATAAGAAATTTAAGAATCCAACACTGAGACACATGACCAATAGAACCAGTAGGTAAAGCACATGTATATGCATAAATAGAATCAATATCAGACTTATTTGAAAACTTACGTTAGGGCTTTACCAAAAATTTACCGACCAATGCTGAAAAGTCGGCCTAACCACTGTCAGCCATCGGTCTGATTGCTGACATGCTTGCGGTCTAACTACCCATGGCCACCGATTGGACCTTCCTGGGGCTTGTGATCTGACCGGGCCACTTGAAGCAAAGCTCGACCTTTGCCACCACAATCTTGCAAGTTCACATCCTCTATCTTTTTTTTTTGTTTTCTTGCAAGTCTAAAGCAAAACTGAACCAAATGCCCATCCTTACTACAATGAGAGCAATTGCACTTTATATGTGTTTTTTCCTAAGAAGAAGAAACAATTGAACAAGTTGTAGAAAGCTTTGACAAACTTTCAGCGGATTTGAAAATCGTTTTCTTTGGTTCGGGTTTTGTCAAAATTTCACTACTTTTAGAAAAATCAAGAATACTCGGTGGATGATTAGTGAAATAAGCATGTGCATCAAAACCTATTCCTCTATTATGTGTGTTCACTTTAGAAGTATCCAAAATCATATTGAGTTTCTTTTTTCCACCAGAAAACATTTGTAAAGAATATTTTAAATAAGCAACCTCATTTATCAAAGAAACACAATTTTCACAAGATTTTACAATCCCTTTTTCTTTGCGACAATTTGAGCAAGAAAATACTTTGTAAGTTTTCATGTTGTTTTGCAAAAACTCAACATGACCAAGAGCATCTTTCAATTTCATCTCATTTAAAAAACACTTTGAGCAAGCTTTAAAACTTGAAACACCCTTGTGTTGTTTAATCCTTTTAGCACATAAAAATTGAACAAGGAACTAGCACCAAAAGCAACTTTGTACTTTTTCGAAATATTTTTTTGTTAAAAACAACTCATCAACAACACGAGAATACAAAGTGAAACCAAGAGTAAAAGATAACTCAAGTTTTTTAGTTTTATCAATTTCAACTTCCAATCTTAGAGAAGTGTTAGTATTGATATTTCTTAAAGCAGTAATTTTAGAATATAACTCTTCACAAGATTTGCAATTATCATCATCAGGAATTAGAAATTTTAATCTTGCAATTTCAGAATTTAGAACATTAGCAGTATAATCACGTTTTCTAAGATTTTTAGTATATTTATCAAGTTTATCAACGAGATCAAAACAACATGTTGTAATTGATCATAAGTAAAATTTATCTTGTCATCATCGTTGTCACATTCATCTTTATCGGAGTTTGACACACTACGAGCAATGAGAACTAAACTTGTAAAATGCTTACCTTTGCCTATGCTTTCACTGACACTTTCATATTCTTCATCGCTCAACTCAACTTGCTTGAAGGCTTCTAGTAATTGACGTATTAGTTTGCGTTTGTTGTTTTTTCTTTTGTCTTTAAAAGTTGAGCGCTTGTTATCCTTCTTGTTCTTCTCCTCCTCGTCTTCCTTGTTGGATCTTCCGAGCTTAGGACACTTGGAACGAATGTAGTTTAACTCTCCACATTCAAAGCACCAGACTGGGCCTCCTTTTTTTTTTTCTATTCTTAACATTATTCAAAGCTCAAAAAAACTTATTAATAAGCAAAGCCAAGTCCTCCTCAGAGACTTGCTCGAGTTGTTCATCGGATATGACTTTCAAAGAGTAAGAGAAAATGATGAAGAAGCATCCATAAAAGAAGCCGAAGAAGATACCAAAGCTGTGGATTTAGAATCAATCTTATGAGAAAGAATGTTTATCTCATGTGTCTTTAATTTAATATAAAGAGAATCCAAGGATAAAGTATTCATATTAACAGATTGTTGAATTGATGTAACCTTCATCTCCCAGACAGACATATCAAGACCGTCTAGCAATTTCGGACTGTGTATAAGTAGTATCAAAAGAATCATCCACAGAACGAAAGTTGTTAAGAACTTTATGAAACGTGCAAAATAATCATCCAAAGCTTCGCCAGGTTTCATCTTAAATTTTATATAGTCCTTTTTAAACACATCTTTACGTATTTCTTTGATGTTAGAAGAACCTTGATGAAAACCACATAGGGCCTTCCACATTTCGTACGCAGTTTCAAAATGAGAAATCTGATCAAAATCTGAGCGAGAAACACCACTTAAAATTATATTTCTAACTTTACAATTGTTTTCATATTCAACTTTGTTTCCTGTAGTTATAGCCTTAGGAATATCATAAGGATTAAAAACTTTTTACCAAATATCATAACCTGAGACTCGTAATAAATGATTGCTTCTTTTTTCCAAAATTGAAAATCAACTCCATCAAAAACATTAGGCTTGGTTGAAAATGGTCAGCCATGGCTAAATCTCAAGATCGGTGAATATCAAAAAGAGAAAACAAGACTCTGATACTACTTGTATGATTGAACACAAGAACCAAGCCTATCAGAGTAGGGGTGAATGGTAGGAACACCAAAAACCAAAATCTTTTGCGGAATAAAAGAAACCCTCAAATCTGGATGGAGTGCACCGGTCAGACCGTCTCTGTTGCGTCGGTCTGACCGCCGTATGTCCGCCGGTAGAACTGCCGCCTCACCGCCGCGCTCTTGTCGGATGAACTATCGAAATTCAAAAGGATACACACCGAAGATGCTCTTCAAAGTAGATTAACTTTATTGCATCAAGATGTATTTACAAAGCGCATACAAAGCACTCATCTTTCTCAAAACTAAACCCTAACTTTTTTCTCTTTCAAAAGTTATTCCTTTAGAGTCTCAACCCCTTATCTATTTATACCTAAAACCTCCTACACAAAGTAGTAGTAGAACTCCTAATCCTATTAGGACTCAACTCCTAGTCCTACTAGGACTCCATTCCTAATCCATGTAGGACTCGACTCCTATCCAAAATAAACTCATCTTTCCGTACACACATAATTTCTCTTGTATGCAATATAGAATCTTCTTCTCCACGTGTATTGATCCCTAGCCTTTAGTATCCCGCGTGATCTCCTGATCATCCGGACATCAACTTCTCCAAAGTCGACTTCCGATCCATCACCGGCAATACTCCTGAGACCTCAAGACTCATCTACATATGCAAAAACAAAGGAATCATATCCGAGCACAAGTTCTTCCTAGCTTGACTCACATTAGTCACACACACTCACACCAACATCTACATATATTTTCAAACCAAATTTCATTAAATAAATCATTTGTAAAGCCAATTGTTCATCACAAAATATTAATCATGACAATGATTTTACAAACTCCGGATGCGCTTCGATGGTATAGGTCTTTTCTGACTACAAGGAAACATTTGCTTTGATGTCTGATCCGCTCGCTTCACTGCGATCTTCTGGAGAGTTCGGTCGTCCAAAAGAATTTGATGATTAGAGTTCGCCAATCTTGATTAGATAATTAGTACTTCATTTGTTGCCGGGGTAGGTTCTGCCCCTGACTACTCAAGCACTGGTTTGTTCTTGACTGATGGCTCCAATAGTTGTTCGATAAAAATCCCTGTCGAATCACTTCTCGTTTGGATACCATGTTGGCCAATTCGTCTGCAATTTCATTGTATTGGTGTAGCACATGTGTTAGTTCCTGCCCGTTGAACTTGTTTTCTAGTTTTCGCACCTCCTGACAATATGCCGCCATGTTATCGTCGAGACATGTCCAGTCTTTCATGACTTGGTTGACCACAAGTGAGAATCCCCGCGAACTACTAGTCGCGAATAGCGAGTGATATGGCGATTATGGAGCCCATGGATGAGTGTCCGTACTCAGCAACACGTTGTGGGATGCTAGGAAGTGAATCTGGAGGACGTACTTCAATTTTTCACCAGTAGGTGACTTCAGAACGACGCCAGCCCCAGCTCCGTCGATCCGTAGAGAACTGTGAAAGTACATCGTCTAGTACTACTAGCATGTCTGCATTTGTAGCCGCTTTGAACTTCTGTCCACTCGCCACGAAGTTGCCAGGCTTGTGACTTGATTGTTGTCCGAGGTTGAAAAACGATGTTAAACCCATCAGCTCGAGCGCTTATTTAGCAATTCTGCAGTAGCCTCGTGGTTGTGTAGGACGTCCCTGAGTAGATATGACGTGACTATTGTTATCTGATGCAACTGAAAATAATGCACCAACTTTCGGACAGTGATGAGTAGACCATATAATAGCTTTTGGACTTAAGGATATTTCATATTGGAGTCGGCTAAGACTTCGCTGATGAAGTAGATTGGCCTCTATATTCTCTGTATGTGCCGAGGCTCTGCCCTCTCGACAACAAGCACCGTGTTGATTACCTGAGTAGTTGCCGCCAGATACAATGTTAGTGGCTCTTGGGGCATAGATGATGCCAACACTGGTGGTGATGTGAGAAACTTCTTGAAGTCCTCGAAGGCTTGCTAGGCTTCGGGTGTCCATTGAAAATTGTCCGCTTTCTTCAGCAACTTGAAAAAGGGCATGCCCCGTTCACCAAGTCGGGAGATGAATCAGCTGAGTGCCGCCATGCATCTTGTCAGCTTTTGAAAGTTCTTCTGGCTAGTCGGGGTGCCATGTTCATGAAACATTGAATTTCTCTGGATTGGCCTCGATGCCTTGGTGTGATATGATGAAGCCGAGTAATTTTCTCGAAGATACTCCGAAGACGCACTTTTTTGGGTTAAACTTCATCTTGAATCTCCGAAAGTCTTGAAAAGTTTTTTCTAAGTCGGTGATGAGGTCTTCCTTGACTTTGGTCTTGATTACCACATCGTCTTCATACACCTCCACACTTGCGCTTTGAGTTGAGTGTGAAGGACCGCTGGATAGCACGTTGATACATTGCACCAGCGTTTTTCAACCCGAACGGCATAGTGACATAGCAGTTTGCTCCAAATGGCGTGATGAAAGAAGTCTTTAGGCAGTCCTTCTCCTTTAGACTAATCTGATGATATCCCGAGTAACAGTCAAGAAAACTGAGTAACTCGCATCCCGCAGTGGAGTCGACCACCTGATCTATCTTGGGTAGACCAAATGGATCCTTGGGACACGCTTTGTTCATGTCAATAGTTGACGCACATGCGCCACTTACCGTTCTTCTTCCGGACCAAAACTAGGTTTGCCAGCCAATCCGGTGGTAGACCTCTTGATGAACCCGACATGCAAGGAGTTTGGTAAGCTTCTCGCTTCGAATAGCATCTTTTTCGCCTTGCTAAGTGCCCGCATCCTTATTTGACATCGGCATCAAGATCTGTTATACTTATGTGGCACACCACGGAGTAATGGGCAGGTCGGCGTGCCAATGCATGTCTTATAGGTATCAAGACTAGGGTGTTCCACCGACTACAACATATACCGGGGCAGTGGGTAACAAAGAACATTCCCATCTGTTCTCTGGTCTCTAAGAACCACGTTAGGATCGGGCAACAAGGCAATCCCCTTCTCTTCCTAGTCTATGTGATGAGGCCATGGTTACCAACCGAGTTAGAGTTCGGCTCTCCGCGAGTTCAGGCCCACTTAGAAGACAAATCAAACGAAGACCGACTGGTTACAGTCGATCAGTTGGAGGAAGCAAGGGACATCGCAACTATCCAGTTGGCAAGGTATCTTCAAGGCCAGATTAGTAGTTATCACAGTGGAATGTTTCGTGGCCGCATCTGTTGGGCGAGATCTGTCTTAAGAAAATATACAACCACCAAAGACAGGTATAAACTATCCCCTCCTTAGGAAGGCTGTTTTTATCACTGAGGGTGACACATCGGTGGCCTACCACTAAAGTTACTGAGACAGCGTCTCGTCAGCAACTCATGTATATAGAACAACTACAGTCCTTTCTATACCTGAGTCTTTTATTCTTCTTTATAAATAAAGTTGTTTTTTCTTTGACTCATTATACGCTTGTCCCAACCGAGTAGTGAGTCGGAGGCTGCATGTATTTTGATGTGCCTTGTTAGAAAATATCCGAGTTTGTTTTATGCTAAGTGAGAAGTTCTACCTAAATGGGACTATACTAGTTTGCTCCGGAGTATAGCTCTCAGAGGTGAATTTTTTTCTTAAGTTCCTATCGATCTAGCTTGGCGCAATCTCGGGGTCTAATCGAGGCTCAGAAGATAAACAAGTACTTGCAGCACTTCACAAGATATTTATACAAGCTTTACAAAATTCTATATGACTTATCAAAGTAGTTCTAGAGGTCAAGCTGCATAATCGTTCTGTTCTTGCAACCCAGTCCTTGCTATTGGCTATTTCGCGGTCGGCCTCAGCATCTGGCTGATCAGCTCTAGCGCCTTTTTTGCGGGGAGTTGTCCCCTCGGCAA
Source organism: Oryza meyeriana var. granulata (assembly GCA_003991445.1). Classification (NCBI taxonomy): domain Eukaryota; kingdom Viridiplantae; phylum Streptophyta; class Magnoliopsida; order Poales; family Poaceae; genus Oryza; species Oryza meyeriana. Next base: position 105,907 of record RYFJ01001375.1, read on the forward strand.
AAAAACCCTCACTGACGGCCTCGATATCTACCCTTGGGCGCTCTAGATCGATTTGGTCATGCAATGAGTTTGGCAGATGCGCAATAAGCTACAGGAGAGCCCAGTTCATCCTACCGAGTACTCTTCAGATACTCTGGGCTTCGCTTAGCGTGCCTGCACCTGGTAATGGTACTAGAGATATCCCAGGGATAGTGAGGTTGCAGCAAAGTGCCACTGGAAATCAAGAGGGAGACGCCTTGTCACGGATCCAACAAAGATTTCCCGTGCTCCTTGACTGTCTGATTTCCTCTCCTGCGAAGGCACCAAGAAATTGAATCTAGGCATTGGCTTATCTTGAAGCTGTTCAAGATGCATCAACAAGAATATTTGTTGCTGCAAAATGCAGTCGGAGTGACAAGCAGTTGAGCCAAAATCATTGTCAAGCGGGTCGAGACTTACTGATAGGTCAGCCGACAGCCTCCACCTTGGCTTTGGCCTTCTCCACTATCCATCAGCTTTTCATCCTGTTTTTCCCGTCTCCTTTTGTCATGGGCTTCTAGCTCGCTCGAGGGCTGCAAATCAAAACAGTCAAGAAACTCAAGATTGCAGTCATAACTCAACAAGGTAGTCGAGAATCAACAACGCTGGATAAATCTACTCGGGATTCACTCGGGAGGATAGCACAGAAGACTTACTTATGATCTTTTCCGCTAGGGCCTAGTTTTCATCCTAAGTTTGTCTACTGATCCTGCCTCAGCCATGTCTCCCTCTCTTGGCTAGTCCGCTCTAGGTCGTCCTTGGCTACCTGGAGTTGGCGCAGTTGTTGGAGCTGGGGGGCGAGCTCGGTCAGGACCTTATTCATTTTCTATGAACGATCAACGATCTTCTGCTCGGAACGAACCAGGGGAAATTAGAGTCAAATAGCAGAATACCAGATCAATGGAAACTGTTAAGAACCTAACATGCAAGATTCGTTACATATACTGGACTCCCTTGGATGCAGCGATTACAGCATGAATAAGATTTTAATGCTCCCGCAATGCTGCTTGCTCGTCGTGCTCGTAGCTCTCTACAACTTCCTTGAGGGTAACCCAATGAAAAGTCCTTGGGAAGTTGCATGGAAGGGCTTCGAGCCTGGGGAGATCTCCTTCATCAGAGGACGACGATATTGCTGGCGATGGGGTCCTGGCTCTGAACTCGGTAGCTGCAGGTGCTTCGATGATCTTCGGCTACGGCGTAGCTTTAGCATCCGATCCCTGGTCACCGCCTGGTAATTCTGCTATCAGGACTGCTTCAGCTTCAACAGCTGGGGCAACCTCTGGCTCGGCAGATGACGTTACTAGTTCTGGCTCGGCTGGGATGGGCTCGGTGGCAAGAACTAGGGGCATAGTCCCCTTGGGATCTTTGTTAACTCGCTTCTTGCACAATATGTCAAATATCAAGAGACTACCATATCATTCAAGATTCTCAGAAGATTGAAGATTGCTTACCTTTTGGAAGTCTTCAACTTCCACAGGGGAGATCCAGAAGATATCAGCAAGGGGCTTGATAGCCTGCTTGGCGGCGGAGAGCTGCCGGCTGTCGGGGCCAGTCGGCACGCGGTTGTGGTGGTAATCTGGCCCTAGTTAGCTCTGTTCCTGACGCGGGAGCCCGACTGGGTGTTGAGGCACTCCAACAGTGCTGTCCTTGGGCTTGGCGGCATTGGCCTTGGGCTCGATGTTGCTAGCCTTGGGCTTGGCAGCCTGGGAGCTAAACTGGTAGGATCTTTGATCTTCAAGCTCCCCGATGCTGCACTCGACGAGCTTGCCTTCTTCTTGCCCGGGTCTTCAACTGGCTTCTTCCTAGCCCTCTTAGGGCTAGGTTGGGCAGAAGAAGGGCTGGCTGGCCGTTTCTTCGTTTTAGTGGCCGACTGATTTTGGGAGTCAATATCGAACTCCACACAGTCCTGTAAGTATTTCGATAATATACATCACGCATTGCAGAACAATCCAAGACAAAAATTCACAGACATTCATCACAGAAGGACGACAATCCGATATCAATCTTTCAAGATTACCTGTGGCCGAGGCCTACTCCGGCTATAGGGTGTGGGGGCACGTTTTGTGTTCTCAATCTCCACTACCCCATTGACAAAGAAGCCGAGCAGGGTATCAGTGACCTTGTTCTTGTCGTCTATGTCAGGGTATTCACGGCTGGGATCATCTTTGCTCTGGTAATCCTAGCCAAAGTGGCTCCTAGCCTTTAGAGGTCTAGTGCGGTGGTTTAGGAAGCAACTCGCCACCTAGGGACTAGTCAGCCCCGAGCTCTTCAGGAGGTCAATTTTCTCCATTAACTAGTATACTTGTCCCATTTCTTTGTAATTTGGCACTGAAGACCAGCTGGGCAGAACTGTTGGTGGAGAACTAGTAAATGGTGAAGATGGAGATGTGCAGGATAGAGTTGGGATTCAGATTCACCAACTCTATTTGATAAAAAGACAGAAGTTGGCGAAGTAAATCCGAAGAAGGGAGGGTAAGACCGCGATCAAAATACAAGGTGAAGACAACGGTCTCACCAGATTTGGGCGCTGGCATGGATTCCTCCTCAGTGGTATACCAATGGATGACATCTTGTTGCTACAGCATCAACCGCTTCTCCAAGAGCTTTAGCTTCAACGGACTGTAGTCCGACATCAGCCAAACTCTGGCAGTCATCTCTGGGATCTCAAATGGGGCTTTCGGCATTGCTGGAGGTGAAAAGATTTGGGAGAAAGACTTGTAGAGGCTTGGAATGGATGCGGCGGAGCAGAATCAGGCGAGTCTCAAATGGGAGACGTAGGCTATAGTGAACCCTAGCGAGGCGGAGCACAAAAATTAGGCGCAGAAGCTGAAAGACGAAACGATTGGCAGATTAGAGAAGATGATGGAATCTTTTCTCTCTCCCCGCTTTATAAAGCCCGTGCTGATAAGTAGGCTTGGGCCGACTAATTCAGTACTGGGCCACAAGACATGAGTTTCTAAATGGCATGCTCTATTGAGCCGACTACTGGCTGTGTTAAAATCACAGTGCATATGCTATTTACAGAAACTGATTAAATAATTAGAGATAAATTTCATAAAAGACTAATTGGTGGACATATGTGTTCAGATATCTAAATTATTTACCAGGTATTGAGAATATATCGTTATAAGGATTGACAGTTGATCTCCATTAAAATTGGAGATGCAGGTATCTCTCAAGTACACCTGACCATATATTGGGTTAAAATCCAAGAAGTGGTACTCGGCTTACATGCTTAGCCAAAAATTACCCTAAGCAAAAATTCTTTCAGCTAACATGATGCTGAAGAGTCTAATTTTCGAGTAGTACACTACTCAGGAAAGACTAAAAGGTTAAAGATCTTTGACTTTATATTTAATTGTTTCATAATTAAGCACAAAGTTGGGGGCTACACCTAATAGGTGCGCATATTCGATGCACTATTCATATTTTTCCATAAAGCCCTTCATAACCTCGTTGCCAGCTGACATGAAGCAGGACTCGGGAGAAGAAGCAGCCGGACAAAGAGTACTCGGGAGCAATGCACTCGGGAATTCTTCACTGTGGAGGATGAGCACTCGGCATCAGCTGTGACTCAACTAGGAAGGTCTCAGGGACTGCTGTGGAGGCCATAGGTCCCCGGGTACCTCATGAGAAGCATTTAGGCCACTCGGACAGAGGATTGGCCTAACCTTATAATTAGAAATACAATAGGACTCGGCATACATTATCTTGTACGACAAGGAAAGGATATAGTCCTAGTCGGGCACGTTGTATTCCTAGAAGAAAATCCCTTGTTCAGAGTCCGACTGGAATTCCTACTCTATAACCTTGTCCCCCGGTATATAAGGGGAGGCAGGGCGCCCCCTGAGGGCAGAGATAATCATAGCATAATCTCAACAGAGAAACCTCAAAGGCAATACACCATAACTGGACGTAGGGTATTACTTCATCTCGAGGGCTTGAACCAGTATAAATTATTTTATGTTCCTTTGCAATCCATCAAGTTTTAGTCTCATGAGTAGCCCCATATTATTATTACTGATACAAAACATCGACAAGCGGTGGGTGCAAGAGCTTCCATCCGTTCTCTGGTCGTTAAGAACCACGGTTAGTCGGGCAATAGGGCAATCACCTTTCTTCCTAGTCTATGGTGCTGAGGCTGTGTTACCAACCGGGTTAGAGTTCGGCTCACCATGCGAAAACTACAGTCTCACTAGATTGGGGTGTCGGAATCGATTCCCCTTCAACCGGATGCCAATAGATGACTTCACGGCGCTGCAATCTCAACGACTTCTCCAGATGCTTCAACTTTGTCGAGGCACAATCCGATGTCGGCCATGTCTCAGCAAACACCTCTGGGATTTTCGAAGCTCTCGGCATGGCTAGTGACGAGGAGATTTGGGGGAAATGCTATTTGGAGCTTGAAATTGATGCAGTGGAACGGAATCGCCCGAGTTTCGAGCGGGAAGTGCTAGCAATGACGAACCCTAGCAAGACAAGATGCGAAAATTTGGCACGGAAGTTGGAAGACGAAACGATTGGTGGAGTGGAGAAGATGAGGGAATCTTTTCTCTCTCTCCCCCACTTTTATAGAGCCTATGCTGATAAGTGGGCTTGGACCTACAAATTCTGTACTGGGCCACAAGATATGAGTTTCTACACGGCACGCTCCATCGGGCCGTTCGCTAGCTGTGTTAAAATCACAGTGCAGGTGCTGTTCACAGAAACCGATTAAATAATCAGATATGCTTCATGAAAGCCTAATTGCTGGACACATATGTTCAAATATCTGTATTATTTACTAGGTATTGAGGATATATCCTTATAAGGATCGACAGCTGGTCTCCATTAAAATTTAGGATGCAGGTATCTCTCAAGTACACCTGACCACATATTGGGTTAAAATCTATAAAGTGGTACTCGGCTTACATGCTTAGCCACCAATTGTTACGAGCAAAAATTATTCTAGCTGACATGATGCTGAAGAGTCTACATACCGAGTAGTGTATTACTCAGGAAAGACTATAAGGTTAAAGATCTTTGACTTTATATTTAATTGTTTCATAATTAAGCACAAAGTCGGGGGCTACACCTAATAGGTGCGCTTATTCGACGCACACTATTCATATTTTCTATGAAGCCCTTCATAACCTCGTTGCCAGCTGACATGAAGCAGGACTCGGAAGAGGAAGCACTCGGACAAAGAGTACTCGGGAGCAATGCACTCAGGAATTCTTCACCGTGAGGGATGAGCACTCGGCATCAGCTATGTGTAACGCCCCGGTTTCCAGGCCATTAAAAACTATTTTAGTAAAAACCCTAATTTCAAAAATTTTTGATTCTTTGTGTGTGCTTAAGGACTAAGTACCATAGATCTCATATCAAAGCCTCCCTTGAAACTCTAAATCCTCATTCCAAACTCTCTCTAAAAATCCGAGACTCGACTTTTGCAATTCGACTCTCTCTCAAAGTTCCTCTGAAAATTCAACACCGAAATACCTCTCAAAAATTTTCCATCGAATACTTGGGTTCGAATTTTGCAATTCGAAGCCCTCCAACAAAACCCTTCGAAAGTGGTCTTTGAAAGCTTTCATTGAAATCTCCCGATTTTGTTCCTCTCAGAAAGTCTGAATTCCATCGAGAACTCCCTTCCCAAAATTTGCCAATTTATATCTTCTAAAAACCCTCAAATCCCAAGAATTTAATTTAAATTCTAAAATTCCCTCGAGGTCCTCCAATTTTACTCCATTACAAAAATTCCCAAAATTGAAAGCAAATCCGAGATTCAATCTCAAAATTACCCTTCAAAAACTCTCTCTAAACCTCTCCTTCATATACAGAGTCCCTCTGCCAAAATTCCCTTGATTTAATCCTCCAAATATATATATATATCCACAAAAATATCTCAATCTTGGTGGAAAAATCCTCCCCATAAAATCTCAAGAGTTTTTGTGGGCCCAAGGATAAATTTTGAAATAAATACCTCTAAAAAATTCTCAAAAAGTCCTAGAAGTTCAAATCCCAAAATTAGAATCGAATCCAAATCTAAATCTCCAAATAATCCTTTTGAAAACTCTCTCTAGACCTTCCTTTCAAATATATATATATGTATATGTATATATACATGTGTCGGCGAAATGGGACTGGGGATCCCACGTTCTGCGGGGACGCGTGGGTCTCCGGCCACGTCAGCTTCCCCGGGGCCTACGGTCAGAAACAAGCAACGGCCAACAATGCTAAAGTGCCTCGGGCCCGGGCACCGCCCGGGCCCGGGTGTACCTTCCCGGGCGCGTCGCAATGACGGCCCGCCCCCTCCTCAGGCCTCGCCGCCGAGGACATTCCCGGCTCCGGTTCTACCTTCGGGGCCCGGGCCAGCAATCCCAGTCTCGGCAGGCGTCCCCGAGCACGGAGCTGGAGTATTTCGGTGCTCGGGCCGCACCCCCGTGCCCGGGACCCCCGTCCTCTGTCCCGGGTCTCGCCTCCCGGACCCAAGGACCGCAGCCTCGGACCTGGGCGTTGAGATCGGGTCCGGGGCCTACATGTCGGTCACCAAGGAGCTCGGAGCCTAGCGCGCGCGCGGAGGGACGCTTTCCACCTGTCGCCCGCTCGAGCAGGCGTGAGCTCCTAGGATGGCCCCCTGTGGGCCCACTCCCTGTGTAGTCAGAAGCTCTTTGACTATGGAGGGCTCAATTCGCTGTACATCTGCTGCGCAGTCAGAGCCTTTTTGACTTCGGTGGCAAAGGCGTGCGCCGAAGTCAAGTAGTCAGAGATGCTTGACTTCGGCAGTGTGCCCCGTCACGTCCTCACGACTCCACCGCCCACTGTATACCAACCCCGGCGTGGGTTCGGCAGGCGGACGCGTCCAGCAGGCGGCAGCAGGCGGACGCGCTCGTCAAGACGGCGACAAGACAGCGATAAGACAAGCCATACCTGCTCTCTCATGTAGCTCTCTCTCCCTATCAGCATATATCCTGGCACTGTGCAATCCCCTTGCTCTATAAAAGGAGGACCAAGCCACGGACTGCAGAGGGGACCGCTAGCCCCCAGCTCTCAGCATCCGAGCTCATTCTCAACCTACTGCTCTTTTTCTCCGGCTCCGGCCGTGTGCTGAGCTCACCTTGTAACATAGCAAACCACATTCATCTCCACATAGCATACACACAGGAGTAGGGTTTTACGCTCCGGCGGCCCGAACCTGTATAAATCCTCCTGTCTCCCTTGTGCATCGATCCCCTCTTCTGACCGTTCGTTATTCATCGTCTTCCCCGTGCGATCTCCTCGGTCCGGACGGTCCGGACCCGGTTCGGACCGTCCGGACCCTTCTGCCTTCGTTCACGGTTCGGACGGTCCGGACTCCTCTGTTTCTTCTACGTCTTCTTCGCGCATCTGTCTTCTGCACCCTGACGCCGGCTTCGCCTGAGAACTACTCCCCTGGCCGAATCTCAAAGGGAGGTCTCCTGACTTCCCGCCGTCGAGGTTTCATCCTCCGACAACATGTATATATAAATTAGAATCCCTCTTCAAATCCCTTGATTAAATTCCTAAAAATATTACAAGATCAAATATCCAATTTAAATCCCTAATCCTCCAAATATCCTCTAAAAACAATTCCCTGGAAAAAAAGACAAGATCTACTGTTCCTTTGGGCCTCCCCCTCCCTCTCTTTGGCCCACAGCCTGTACGCTGCTCGGCCTTCTCCCCACGCCCGCTGATGATTAGGCCCTACCGGTCAGATGCCTCTCCGCCCGCGCACGCCTCGGCCCCGGACCCACCTGTCATCGCCTCACCGAGCGACCGCGAGCGTAGCCGCCCGTGTGCGTGACACGCGCCCCGGCCCTGGACCCCGCTCGTGAGCGTTTCTCCCGGACTCCGTCTTCTTGATGCGTGGGCCCCAGTTGTCAGATCCGTCTCTCTCCTCGTCTTCTTCTTCCTCTGTCTCTCTCTGCTCTCTCTCTCCCTCTCTCGATTCTTCTCAGCTTTTCCCGACACAAGCCATCCGCGCCCATACCTCTCTGCTCCTGAGGTCAACCCGCGCGTCCTGTCCCATCTCCCCCTTCCCCTTTATCCCTCTCCCCTCTCTCTCACAGCAGCACGAAGCAGGGTGATACCAGCTACAGTGCTCAGCCCGAGCTCCGGTCATGTCGCCCCAGCCATAGCCTTATCCTGTGAGCTCCACCGCCTCTGTCCGTCGTCGCGATGCGCCGCGCCCGCGCCTATAAATCCGCCCTCGCGCCGTGCCATTGCCCCCAAGCTCGAGCTCTCTCTTTCTCTCTCCGCAACCATTAACACTGCTCGGACTCGCCCCAATCCCGTCGCTCCCGAGCCCCATCGTCCCAGCTGCCGCCACCGTTGTGCTCCCCGGGAAACCACAATCCTTTTCCGTCCCTCCTCGATGCCCATCCTCACCGAGGCGAGAAATGCCCAATTCGGCCGCCGCCGCCCCGCCATTGCCGCTGCTACGGGATCTCGTTGTCGTGCCAGGTGAGGAACAATACCTCCCTCTAATCACTATCTCCCTTCGAACCGCATCCAGACCTGACCTTTTCAGCCTGCTCCGCCACCCAGACTGTCGCCGGCGACGACAACAGCCCGCCGCCGTCCTCTGGATGCTGCTGTCGTCGGCCACCCTAGCCCGAATCCGAACCGTTCATCGCACTCGCCGTGCTTCCCTCATCCCGTTCCTGTATCTCCCTTCCGCCGACGAGCCCCCGACCGCCGCATCCTCTCCGGCCACCGTGCGCCGTCGATGCCTCCGGCCGTCTTCTGTAGGCCATCCGGCACTCCTCTCTCTCTTTCGGCCTCTGACTTACGAGCCCCGCTCCCTAACCCCTCCTATACGCTGACATGCGGGCCCGGCATGAGTTAAAAACATAATTAATCCTCCTTTAAAAATTGTTCCACTTACAAGTGCGCTCCGTCCCTTAAGTACACAGTAATCTCGATTAAATACCGCCACTGGTCAGTGGGCCTAGTCCCATTAACTCAATTAATTAGTCATCAATCAAATAGTGGGACTTACTAGTAGGACCCCACTGTCATCCATTCTCTTCCATGTGGGACAACCCTAGCATTCCCCTTTTTCCTATGACATATGGGCCCCTACCTCATCTTCTCTCTCTGTGTGTCCCTGACATGTGGTCCCCCCAGTTTCTCTCTCATAGCCACTGTCCATGGGCCCCACCTGTCAGCCCTTATTCCTCAAAATAATTCTTTTTCCCAAAATCAAATAGTTCTTTTTATTTTTCTAGAAAATCCCTAAGACTTCCAAAATTCATATCTTTTCAACCGTAACTCCATTTGAGCCCATTCAAGTCTCTAAATTTTTCTAAAAATGAGATCTACCTCATGGCACTATTAGTTATTAATAATAGTATATTATTTCTAAGGTTTTGTGTGTTTTTCTCTCGTTTCACGCGTAGTCGACGCTTCGGAAATTCGTTGGACGTCGAATTTTCGCGTGGATTCAAAGACGAAGACTGAGGCACGTCACTCCTTCACCATATTGCTCCTAAATTTGAAATGTTTTGTTTACAAAATTACATTGCTAGTGTGCACGTTAAATTGATCGGCCTCGGTTTGCATGTCGAACCGACGGACCTGCCCGGTAGTTGCATAAACCATGTAGGTCTTTGGTATCCTATTCCTTGTCATACAACCTCGTGGTACCTCGGTGACCATGCTCTCTGAGCATGGATTCCGATGGTTCCACCTCCAGCACAACTGTTTGTCAATTTGGGAAAATAGGGTTTCCAAAGATTTGAAAACCCGACACGTGCTGTTGGCGGAATTGCGAAACAAAATTTATTTGCGAAAATCTACGGTGCAAAGTGATCGCCTGTGTGGTGGCACTTTGTATTCGCATATAAGGACCGTTTCCTTGGGGAATTTCATCCGAGCATCTCACAAGTGCGACCACACGGGTGGAATGGCACACCCCTAGACAAGTAATTAGTGTTCCCAGGATAGTTTTCGGTTACTAATAAATGTGGGACTGGTTGGGTGCCAAGAGGGCGATATACCCCGTCCCTGAGTATAGAAAATGAGTTCCAGGTACTTGGTTGAGAGAGAAAACCCATTTATAGGGCAACGTGCTATCGTGGGAAGGCATTGGAAAGGCCCTGTTGCGAACCTCCCCACCTGATTAGTGTGGGTGTAAGCTCGCGTCGTGTGGGTAAAGCGTCCACCATTTGCAAAGGTCTCTATAATCTGTTCGAACAGCCGTGCCCATGGTTACGGGCAATATGAGGTGATTCCTCTAGCGTAGATTTGTTTACCAATGTTTTACGAAAGAGATTTGTGGTATGGGAACCGTTACTAGAATCGGCCTTAGTGACTGATGGATGACCTGAGTGGTCTGAAACGGGGCTGTGTGACCTGGGATGTCGAATGGCATTATAGTTTAGGCTTCATGAGTGGAAGCGATATATGTTTTGAGTTGAGATTATGGATGGCTCGAGTAGCCACTGAGATAAGATATGAGATGAAGTCCTGGATAGGACGAAAGTGAAAGGAAAATAATAGAGGAAAATGAGATTACGTCCTGGAGTGGACGAAATTAAAAATAAAGTAATAGATAAGAATACAGTGGGAAGCTGCTTGTGAGCAGCTCTCCTGAACCGTTGTCGTGACCCGACAGGTGGTAATAGAATACCTAAAAACAATTAAGATCTGTTTTGTTCGCTCGAGTTGTTGAAAAGCAATTCGCGGACAGGATCGAGGCGAGAGCCTCCTTCCACTCACATTGAGACATCTCACACTTAGGTTTTCGAAAATGTTTTCAAATGAAATGGTTTGCGAAATAAACCCCAGCCTATCTTTGATAGCCTGCATAACTCATGTTTTCCGTGACTTGCTGACTACGTAAGTACCCAATCTATTTCTTTTCTCCCTCATTTAGGAAGAGTGAAGTTGAAGTGAATATTAGGGTTTCTTTCCTATCCCAAGCCGTTGCTTGTGGATTGGTTCTCGATGTGCTGTCATTCTGCTGCTATTGTTCTGTTTGCAGGTTGCTGCTCAGGACTTACCTAAAGTCGCAACTTATAAAGGTATAATATATACATATTTATTTATTTAACTAATTGTTGTGGTACATCTCCGTTGACCGCGGGTACCAGCAAGGTTTCCTGGGACTGGTACCGGCATCGCGGTTCCATGGGAGTTGGTTCACGCCAATCTCCTGCGGCGCTTCCTCTCTGGTATCACTATAGGTGATGCCAGGATGGAAAGCGCTACACTGTGACTCAACTATGAAGGTCTCAGGAGCTGCTGTCGGTACCATGGGCCCGAGGTACCTCATGAGAAGCTATTGGGCCACTCGGACAGAGGATGGGCCTAGCCTTGTAATTAGGGATACAATAGAACTCGGCAGACTTAACTTTGTACGACAGGGAAAATACAGTCCTGGTCGGGCACGTTGTACTCCTAGAAGGAGATCTCTTGGTCGTGGTCCGACTGGAACTCCTACTTTGTAACCCTGTCCCCCGGTATATAAGTGGAGGGAAGGCGCCCCCTGAGGGCAGAATCACCAAGATCAGAATCATACAATCTCAAAGACAATACACCACAACTGGACGTAGGTTATTACCTCATCTCGAGGGCCTGAACCAGTATAAATCATTCATATTCCTTTGTAATCCATTGAGTTTCGGTCCGACGAGTAGCCTTGTATATTTATTGCCGATACAAAACATCGACACCTAGTTTATGGTGCTGAGGCTGTGTTACCAATCGAGTTAGAGTTCGGCTCACTATGAGTTCGGGCCCACTCAGAAGCAAAATCAACCGAAGATTGACTGGTCGAGTTCGGGTACTTCTGTTTCCCCGTGTTCAGTCTCTGACACCTGATCCTCGACCTGAACTTCCTAACTGGCCTAAAAAACGAGACAGTTTGGAATTCTGACTGTACGGCGCAGACGGCCGGCGGTGTCCTTCTAACGGCGTCGGCCTACCATCTAATCTCCTAGAAAAAGGTGGGTAAGAGCGATATCAGCACTTAAGGGAAGAGAAATAAATAACATAACAACAAATGACATGCACTAATCATAAATTAGTTTTCTGAAACTAGGAACATCCCTAGTACAACCGTTGTGGTCAAGTTGTAAAGCTACACTGAGCTTGACTGAACACACACCATAGCAACACGGACTACCATGCAACACCCATACAAACACACTCACGCACTACCATGCCACGACTCCAAAAGAGTTGGCGGCGGTACAAAAGGTCTGACTAAGCACTCCGGGCTCACACACGCGCTACTACAGCTCCTCGGACTGGCCGGCATCGGTGGTAGGCTCGTCGATCGAAGAGACGTCGATCAGTGCACGGGGCTGGTACGTCGAAACCTATCGAGAGGGAGCCGCAGCAAGTCCTGCCAGGGTAGGAGTGAAACGGAACACCATGGTGGAAGGACCCACAACACTCTTGCGAGCAGTGCGAATTAGACGGAGTCCACGACGGCTGGTGACTGGAGAGTAGCCTAGGGTGTAAGGTGGGCTACGGCGGTGTGGGCGTGGCAAGAAGTAGGGCGAGTAGGGCACGCGAGAACTAGGAGTACGTGTCCCGCTGGGCGTGTCTGCGGAGCCGTGGGAACTGTAGAAGGACTGGGTGAGAGAGTGGCACAGGTGGCCTGAGTCCCAGGAGGTAGTGTCTAGGAAAGTGACACCCTCCTCAGTGAGGCGGCGCTCGAGAGCAGCACTGTGGCGAGCAAGGACGCAGTAAGCCTCTAGGAGTAGGTCAAGCTGGGTAGCCTGGGCGTCTGATAGCTCCACGAGTCGAGTCAAAGCAAGGTGCGACTCGTGGTAGGGGCAAGGGTAGTGAGTGTTTGTGCGGCCGCTAGGTAAGCGAGGGAACAGGCGGAAGGCTGAGCCGGTGAGATGACTCGCGTAAGTGTGGGCCAAGGGCGGAGTGCCATCCAAGCCACTGCCTGGTAAGCCAACTAAGCAATGGGAAGGGTCTTGGTGAAGGTGTGAGGGTGAAGGCCAATCCCGTGGGTGCCTCCATGAGGGTAGATGTGCATAGCTCACAGCGAGAAGGCTGGCCGAAGTAGCCAGTGTACTCAGGACGAGTGAAACCAAGGAATTCTACCATGTCGCGTAGCTGGTCGACGCAACCACCCTCTCCCGCACCGTGGGAGGAGATGGTCTAACTAGCGGCCATCTACAAATTTTGAGGGGGAGAAGAAGTCAGTAACTGTTTTTAAATAAATCTAAAGTAAAAGAAGCTGCAAGAAGATCCTAGGTTTTTCGCATATATATTTTTATGAATATATCATCCTTACGGTCTTTCTACGCGTAGGGTTTCATCCTAGGGCCGAGCTTGTGCTCTGATACCATCTTTAGTCACGCCCCAAACTGACCTTCCGAGAAGGACGAGTTTGAGCCATAGGATACACCTGCATATCTGTACCAATCCCAGGATTATAGTGCTGTCACAACAGGCGATGGAACTGTCATGGCACAACTTGTCTTTATTAATAGACATAGTCTTACATCCAGGTTGAAATTGCGGACATACCCCAAGTTCACAACGATACATTAGCAAAAGAGTAGAAATATAATATAGCTGAAAGCCACAAGCGCGACTTGGAAACTAAGCCAAAACCCTAAAACTCCTCGAAGACAGCTTGCTCCTGGAAGAACTCCTCGTCGGTTAAATCCATCTCGACTTCCAGCAAGGGGGGTAGATATATATAGAGCAAGGGTGAGTACTAGTGTACTCAACAAGCCATAGGAACTTAAGTGGTTAATGCAAGCTTCAAAGAATGGCTAGTTGTTTTATAATCCATTTTGTTTGAATTTCCTTTCGGAATAGCCTAAGTGTGAGCTTCTCAACAATCTGGGTGAGGTGAAGTCTCGCCCGGATCGGAGTGAGTTGTATCAATCTTTGATTCAACGCAACTCCCAAGAGTTGGCTTCCGGGATCAGCTCCACCAGCTGATCCAACAATATTAGGCCCACAGCCCTGCTGTCCTCAATAGCTTCACAATATTTCCGAAAATGGATTCCTATACACAACATCCTTTCACAAGCAGTAGTCAAACAAAACTACGCTAAGAAATCACCTCACATCCGCCCATGACCGCGGGCGAAGCTATTCAAATAGTTTAGACCTCTGCAGAGGGGGTACACTTTACCCACACGACGTGACTTACCCTATCACCCAGCTCGCGAAAGGGCGGGCATGACTAGTGACTAGGGGTTTCCGCGACATGACATTTCCAGAGTTGACACCAGGTTACCTCATGCCAACTGGAGGGGTCCACAACCAATCACAGGGTAGGTCCTCGACCATGCTATACTAGGAACCCAGGAGGCATCCCCGACGCCCTCCCGCACGATCCACAGTCCAATGGTATGCAAGGCGTCCCTAGGCGACTCTTTACTCAGCCAGAAGCTGTCCCATATCACCCATGTGGTTGTACTGTTGTATGTTCGAATGAAATTCCAAAGAAATCGGTCCGTAGCTGCAATGCGGGAGACTCGCCCTTCTGGCATGATCCCCGCACCGCGGTTTTCGCAAAATCATTTTATTTTCAAGGCACTAACCCAGGTGTCGGGTTTTCCAAGGTTTTGTAAACCCAAGTTTTGACCCATCGTAGTCATTTTAAATTTGATAGACGATCACCGGTACCATGCCCGTCGGCATAGGTACTAGGATCTATCAAGAGAGGTGACAAGGATGTGAAGGGGATCACAATCAATCAAGGAGGCAATGCAGCAAATGGGTTGGTGGCCTGCTGGTCAACTCGCAACCGCGGCTGAGAAATCATTTAGGTGTAACCTAGTAATGCAATTTTGGCAATTAAAGTACTTAGTTCCTCAATTATGGGTTCAAGATGATCAAAGGTGACTTGCCTTGCTCAAGTCCTGCAGCTTTGTCTTCGAGATCCACGTCCTAAGGCTCCTCCGACTCTTGTGCTACACACGAAACGGAAAGACTCAACGAAAAGACTAGTATAATAGTCCTATTAGTGACTTCTAAACGTGCCAATAGAAAGATCTCATTTTTAGAGGAATTCTGGTAGTGAAACGGAGTCAATCGGACGAACGGGCGAAGAGATATGAATTTTGGAAGGTTTTGGGATTTTTTGGAATATTGAAAATAGATTTAGAAAAGGGTTTTCTCATTTGATTCTCCTCTGGGCCGCTGACAGCGGGGCCCAGCTACCAAGGGGACCGGGTGGCCGTGCACAGGTCTGGGCCGATCGGACCGAGACGGCCCTGGTTGCACGGGAGCCTGGGGCGGTGAGAACGGCCGATAAGGCCTCACGGCCTGGCCAGAAGAGGGGTGCGGATGGGGCCTGACAGATGGGGCCCAGCCGATAGGCGAGGTCTGCTGTCATCCCCACGGTCCACGGGGGAACGGTTCTACGAAGGGACAGCGCACAAAAGAGCGGTGGATGGGGTGTTCCGAGTGGTTCACGGTACGCCGAGTGCGACGGGACCCATGCGCAGCCTCACGGTCCTCGGCGGACTGAGCATGTGCGAGACGAGGGTTTTCGGGTTCACTCGGCCACGCGTGTCTAGAGGTAGACGACGAACAATAGCAGGATCGAACGGCCCACGGCGGCACGGCTCACTGGAGCGACTTCTCGGGGTGAGGAACAATGGCGAGGGCACCGGAGCGAAGCGAAGGGCAAGGGGAACCGTGCTAACGGCTCGGATTCGCCAGAACGTGGCCGGAGACAGGGTATTGCAGCACTATCCCGAGGCGGCAAAGATTTAGGGATTCCCAGTATGATAAACCAGGGTCCGATTCCATGCGTCTGGGGGAGGAATGGAGAGGAAGAACGAGGAGGGATGGCTACCATTGGAGGAGATCGCAGTGAAGAACGCCAGTGGCATGAACGTGATCGTTCGTGCCTCGGCACGAACGGGCAGAGATGAGGGGAGACTGACGATGGCAGCGGCATCCCTGAGAGCGGTGCGAGCTTGGCAGGCTCCAAGACGGTACGGTGAGGAGGAGAAATTTGGGAGGGGAGGACCGAGGGCATGGCGGGGAATTATAACCCGGTTAGGTCGGTCACGGCAAGGGTTGTGAGGGGATTTCCCGTGGCGAGAGAGGGCAAGCTGGCTCGGTCGCGTGAGGACGGCGAGCTGGCAAGGGTGGCGTCAGCCGGTGTCCGTCCCATTGCGCTAGGGGACGAGGGACGGAGGAGGGCTCGGTAGAGCTTTGGTTAAAGGTGGCACAAAAGTGTGGGCGAGAGGAAGAAAAGTGAGGGACGTTGAGGGCGGCGAGGCAGTCGAGCTCGCGGGGAGGCGTCCATCGCTTGGCGGCTAGCGGCGGGCCACCGTGATGTGGGGTGATGACGGTGTAAAGCGGCGAGGCTAGGTTGGAGCAGACCAGGGACATGGCGGTCATCGGAGAAGGGTGGTGACGGTGGCGGTACTGTTGGTCAGCGCTCGGGCGGGAAGTAGAGGTATCCAAGGCTTGACCGGCGTGGATTCAAATCGGCGACATCGAGTGGCGGGCGGGAGCGAGAGAGAGGAGAGAGAGCTCGAACGAAGAAGAGGAACAGGAGAGGAGCGCTCCTGTTTCTCTCGCGCGCGTTGTCGTGACACGTGGGGGAGACGCGTGTCGGCTCGAGGAGCCGGGGGGGGGGGGGGTATGGCCGAGCGAGTCGGATAGAGGGGGAGGTGCAGAGTAACGAGCCGTAGGGAGGAGGCCCATGGTGCACAAGGGATTTTGGAATTTGCAGGAATAAGGGTATTGATTTTTCTTTGATGTGCTTGGAGGGATCCAAGGAATAAAGAATAGATTTTGAGATTGATTTCTTGGGGATGGGGAGTTGACCACAAGGGTTTGGGAATTGATCCAGAAAGAGGGATCAAGATCTCAGCACACAAGCACGACAACAATTTAAACCAGATTTCGCAATTAGGGTTTTTATTTAAATTAGGTTTTACGCCTAACGCTAGGGCATTACACTTCATCAATGCAGCTACACATTAATACACTCATAACTCTCATTGGCTCATCTTAACTAATTAAAGTTAATGGTTGCTTTAAAAATACAACTGTAATGTATTTAATGAGAGTAAGAATGTAATTTGCTATAGTTCCTTGATTAATGTGAGATTTGCTAGAATGACAAGTAATTTGAAATGGAGAGAATATTATTTTAGGACTTCGTATGTGTTACTCCCTCCATCCGTACCAAAATAAGTTCATATTTTATCTATCTTATTTACCCCACAAAGACTTCATATTTATATCAATTAATTTATTAGAGTTTGTTAAAGTGGGTAATAAATGCATTGAAGATTGTCAAAGTAGGTGACAAGACAAGTGGATAAGCACATTGGAGTTTGATAAAATTAAAGACATTCTAGTCTTTTTAGCTTTGTATTAGTACGTATGATATAGACTAAAGATAAACTTATTTAGAACGGAGGTAGTACTACTCTTGCTTTTTCAATAGAGATACCTCCAAACATTAAACATGCGTATATCAGTCTCTCTCTGTATTAAAACTAGAAGACCTCTTAAGTAACTGCAAAATAACTCTTCCAAGGAGATCCTTCCCGGAAACAATCTGTAAGTTACCAACTTCTTGACAAACAACAATAAATCATAAACAATGGGTAGAAGGCTAGAAGCCACGAGTAACATTGACACTAATCGGCTGGTGAATACGGAGTACTCGGATCGATCGGAGGTTGCGACTCGCTAATTCTTTTCCTTCTTGTTCTTGGACGGGATGCGGCCGTCGGTCCCGGCAAGTATGCTGTACTTCTCCTTGCGCGTGATGGCGGTGCACTCGAAGCCGAGCTGGCCGCTGAGCGTCTTCTGGATGTAGTTGGCCACCTCGATGGGCGACTTGCCGCCGCTGCAGGTGAGCTCCTTGGGCAGCTGGTTCAGGAAGGTGATCTCGTACGTCGGGCGCGGGTTCATGAAGAAGAAGTAGGGGTCCATGAGCTTGAAGCCCCGCACGGTGGAGCCGTGGAACATGCTCTCCTTGGTGTTGATCGCCACCGGGACGATGCGGTCGGTGAGCTCGGCGAAGAGCGCGCTGAACCGCAGCAGGAATGGCTCACGGCAGGTGGTGCCTCGGGCAGATCACCAGTCACCTCCTCCAGCAGCCGCCGGATGTTCTCGGCGTCCTTCTCGCGCTCCCGCGACAGCGCGACGGCCTTGATCGGCGAGATGAGCTCCGAGAACTTGGAGATGCTGTAAGTGACGCAGCTGACCTTGCGGCGCAGTGCCACGGCGACCTCCACCGGATCGAGCACGGTGCGGTGGTTGCAGACGAAGAGGACGCCCGGGTGTCCCTTCTTGGGGGGAGGCGGCGGGTTGCCCTTCACGATGAGGCGGATGCCCATAAACTTGTAGGTGTAGAAGACAATGCGCTCCGGGAGGGGCAGGTTGACGTACACCCGGAGGAGCGCGAGCGCGAACCCGAACGGCATCCACAGGAAGGTGACGAGCGCGACTAGCGGCGTCGGGCGCTGCACGAGGCGGCCGTCGTGGAGGATGAGCGGGCTCAGCAGCTGGTTCTTGGGCACCGCGCTGTACTTCCTTGACGTCACGAGGTAGGCCTCCTGCACAGACACCGTATCAGTATAAAAGCTCGTTCATCTTGCCATGTACGCCAAGCCTACGTACTAGTACTCCAAGAAACGGTACGACTGATTCTTCGTGCTTTCAATTACGATTCAAATACAATTCCAGACTAACGTCCGCTATCAGGTTTCAGAGATGAACAAACTTAAGCAAAATTAAGCACTGTCGGAGTTGAACTATTGGATTTAAGTTAACTCCAGCCAATCAGTAGCGGAATAGACCAAACCTAGACGTCCTGCTCCTCCCGGAGCAGTGGTAAAGAAGTACAGAAATGCTGATTACTACTGCAACAACTGCAAGATGGCGCCCATAAATGGGTGATCTCCCCCACCGAGAGAGAAATTAGTTATACCCCCGGGGCAGTGACAGAAAGACGGTCCCAGGAAGAGGGAAAAAAATGGCAAGGTAATGGCAGTATTTATTTCTCTGCAACACCGGCCGGAAGAAAGGAAGAAAGAGAAAGGGAAATCAGGGGCAAGCCGTGGATCTGGCAGGCACAGCCAGCACCAGCTTTGATGTCTCACGCGCCAGCCGGCCGATCTCCTTCAATGCGGCCGGGACAAGGCTTGATTTCTCACCAAACAACCGTAAATAATGGAGCACTGCTAGTCCAGCCGGCCGGCCGGACTGGCGCGACCGTGGCATACTGGCATGAGTGAATCCACGCATTCACTCCGGCGGGCCCGGGGGCGAGCGAAACCATCGGCTTCCATGCTCTGCCGCCTTCAGATTCCTTCTCTGATCGGGCGATGATTTGCTTGAGCTTTCGAGTGGTTAAGCTTCCACGTTTGTGAGTTGTGGTGATGACTTTGATCCTGATTAGTGACTGATTATGGATGTTGATTGAACAGAGTGGCTGGTCAGGGCAGGGGGCTTAAAATGGGGTTTTGCAAGCAACATCTGCAAATCAGTGTCATAAATGGCCTGGCTTCTGCGTAAGCCACTCGTAAATCGAGCTAATCACTGCATATAATTAATTAATTATTGACTCTTACAAACTTAAAAAATATATTTATTTAATTTTTTAAAGATACTTTTATATATAAATTTTTTATAAAAAAATATATAGTTTAATAGTTCGAAAATATACTTATAAAAAAGAGAGAATAAGCACAAGCCACGAAAACATGATAACAGGGCCTAAACACACTTGGCTGTTCACCTGCTCGACCACTGTTGCCTACTCAACCCTGATCTGAAGCCTCTGCACGTTTGTACAGGTAGCAAAATTTACTAGGCAGTGCCTCATCACAACAAGAACAAGTGTAACTGAGATGCTAATTCCACGTTATGGAAGTACTCTTCTGTGTGATGGCGACGAATACTAAATACCAGTTCCCATGTCTCTTGTTTGAAGTGCAGCAATTCTGAAAGAAACAGAGCATTCTATACGGATTTTATGTATAAGATGATCTAAACTGTTCGTAGTTGCCAGTAATTCGTTGCAGGACTTGTCGATGCTATTAAACAATCAATACGACAATACTAATATGATCAAAAAAATGATGAGGAGTCAAATTCACCTTGCATATGGACATGAAGTCGAAATCCGTCTCCCTGTCGCCCAAGCCGACATCTGGCACCGCGTCGCGCCACTCCTTGACGACGGCCTGCCTCTTGTGGTCGCCGACGAGCACTCCGGGCTTGACCATGAAGCCCGTGGCCTTGCCGTTCTTGCCGACCTCCAGCTCCGTCCCAACCACCTTGTCGGCGCCGAGGAACGCCTTGGCGAAGTGCTCCACCATGATCCTGGGGCTCGCCGTGATGATGTACCGCTTGCCGAAGGAGTTGAACACCCTCCAGCTCTCCGGGTGCACGTCCTCCGCGTAGAACTTAGGCAGCACCGAGCGCGCCACCATCTCGATGTTCCTCACCTTGAGCCCCGCGACAGAGATGTACACCAGCGTGCTGATGGCCAGCGACTCGGAGAAGAAAATGTAGGTCACGTAGACGAACGGCACGGACAGCAGCAGCACTACGGCCCGGAGCACGCTGCCGGCCTCGAGAGCGACGAGGAGGTAGTACGGGAAGGCGCTCCGCGACCTGACCAGCGTGCCGTCGAAGTCGGCGGCCACCGTCTGCTCCGACCTCCCATCCGCGCTGCACTCCTCCACGGGCTTGAACCTCTGCGACACCATCGTCGTGGCGCCCGTCTCGATCGATCTCACTAGGAGATGGCAGTGATGCGACCGCTAGGCGCTAGCTGATGGTGTGGGAAGTGGAGTGGAGCAGCGGGAGAGGAGTTAATATATCCAAGGTTGGTGGTGACATGGGAGGGAGAGGCTGCCCGGGACGGTGTATAATTGCAGGCTTAGTTTGCAGCTAACTTAAGAGGCTATTACTTCTAGAGCGCGACGCTAGTGCGATTGATGCAGCTAGCTTCACGTAACGTAGTGTATTTTCTTGACTGGCGAAGAGTAGAAGCAAGTTCCATAATATAGCCTACTACTAATAACCATATTATCTATAGTAAATTTAGAACTGATATGTATAATATGAAAATTTTTATTTACTGTAACACAAATATTTTATTATATTTTAGACCCACCATCTCTCTCCTCTCTTTTTTTACTTCCTCTTTCTCCCTCCCACCCATTCCTTTTCGTGAGCCAGTGAGCACGGACAAGCTAAAACTGCAAGCGCGAGGTGATGGCGGCGGCCGGCGCTGGCAAGGGCGGCAGCCGGCGTGGGCGAGGACGGCGACCGGCGTGTGCTGGCGAGTGCGCAGACACAGGCTCAAGCAGGCCTGTGCTCGTCTCGGTGCACATGTGGAGGCCGACTACAAATTAGTCACTAGCTCTTTCTCTCTTTCTCACTCTTCTCTAAGTTATTAAAAAATCCTATGCCAACTATTATACTTCCTTTAACACACAGAAGGTAATCTCCGCGGTAAACTAGGTACAGTAAACAAAAAAAAAAGTACTACTACTACATGTTTTCTCACCAATATGTTGAATTTATGCATGCGACGGATATGTTGCAGCATCACACTTTCACATGACGTGATACCGGCAATGTCTCTGCCTCTCTGGCATGTCTGCAATTCCCTTTTTCCCGTGCATCGCGACTGTTCCCTTCCTCTAACCCAAGATGATTTTTTTTAGCCCATCTTTTTTTTTTTTGGTCTCACAAGACTCTTTAGAACAATCCAAAGGTTATAAAAGTAGAAAATAAATATACTAAGTCTACTTTAAGTAGAAGATAAATAAATTAGAGTTTGTTAAAGTATAAGATATAAACAAAATACGTATTTTTGACTAATTTAATGTTATAAACAAAAGACGCTAAAAAGATGTTAGATGGAGAATAAAATAATACAAAGATAGTAGATAGAGAATAAATTAGTATAAAAGTTAGTTAGTGTAGAATAAACTAGTATAAAAATTGATAGGTGGAAAATAAATTAGTATAAAAGTTGGTAGGTAGAAAATAAAGTAATGTCTTGGGATTAAAAAATCTCTTATATTTTAGGATAAATTTGAAAGACAAAATCCCTTATATTATGAGACAGAGAGAGTAAGGAGTACTACTTCTAGGATTTAAATTTGTCCACAATACTATTACTTCTTCACCAACCTCCCTATATCAACCGATCATAATCTTATTCTATTTAATTTGTTTGTCTACTTTCTCACCTCAATCAATCACAACTATTTCTCAACCCAACTTTAATTTCTTTAAAAAATAGTATAAGTTGAAATATTTTGAAACGGAGAGAATAAGTATATTAAAATTTATTAAAATAGAGAACTTTTAAGTCTTTTAGCTCGTATTTAGTATAGGTAAGATGAACTTAAGACGAAGGTAGTATCCACCAAGAAAGCACACGGTTTTATATAAAGTTAAAAATTAAGAAATGTGTAAAGTGCAGCATGGAGCGTTGGGCGATTACCAGTGACTTTAATCGAGTCGGAATAGTTAGTTGGGAGGTAGCCTCTTCACAGCGTCCGCCCATTGATTAGCACGGCTACGGCGTACGTGGCCATTCGTTACCTTTGCCATGGAGCAGGCGCAAGAGTCAACTAAGCACTGGACAGCTGAAAGAGCAGGCTCATCATAACCACATTAGAAGCACATGCTCAACGTACATCACAAATATCATGTAGTACTCCATTATCTTTCTATTCTAAAATATAAGTATTTATAGATTGTTTAAGTAGAGATTAAAGTTATAAAAATTTAGTGTCCCTTAATAAATATGAAATAAATGGAAGTAGAAAGGTAGATCGGGATAAAAAAGAATAAATTTAAATGGAAAGTGATCAATAGGATAAATAGTATTGTAAATAGTACTAAAAATTTTTATATTGTGAAATAAAATTTAAATACTAAAAATCTTTATATTTTAAAACGGTATGATTTAAAGATCTTGAGAGACCGGACGCCGGAGTACAGACACGCACATCTGGATGGATGCCGGAGACGAAAATGAGCAAATTTTCGTTTCTGCCACATCCAGTGCGTATAAAAAGCGCAGTAGTGAATGCTGATTTTTTTTTTTTTTACTGAATGCTCCGAGAGGGCGCCCGTTATGCATGTAGACGGATGGTGATAGAAATAGATATCAAGTCCTACCTTGTACGACCTCAAAGGGGAAACGAAGGATCATCTCATTGTATAGCGCTGATGCACCTCATTGTATAGTAGCACTGATGCACGCCAGGCGAAGTGAGAACAGGGTACTGAATTCTCGCAACCACCAATAACTGGACAATGCACACTGATATTGTTTTTTTTATCTAGATGCAGTACTGTCGTATTGCAGTAGCACAAGGGACAGCACAAAGAGCACTGAGACTGATACCTATGCAAGCAGTTCTGCGTATTTGGTATACCTTATTACATCAATTTTGTCGCCAATGTTCAAACTGAGTGCTCCTACTAAGATAAAAACCTCACATGCATCAATTTTCTAAGTCATACTTTGTTAACGTTCCACGAGCCACGATCAATTTTACATATGAAGTCAACATCGCTAGCCATGATGTTTACGACACATTTGTAAAACCAGCAGCGTAAAGACGTGGCCGGTTACACTAATACTTAAGTTTTGCTTCAAATAAAAAGCCTTTCGCATTGTACTAGGCATGTCTTTCCCTTTGGCGATATTAATACAGTAAATGCAAACCCTCAAATTTGCACAAAACTAAGCTTCAGTCTATAACTAAAACATTATTGCATCCTGAAAATTTGAAACAATTGAAAGAAGCATGACTGTTAGATAACATATTTCATCCAACCTTAATATCTACAAAACAAGCTATAATTAATATAAGATTTAGTTTTCACAACAACTTAACAATAAGCGCAACGCATCACTTCTCCCCTGGCCCTGATAATACCGTCTTACTCAAAGGGCTCGCAGCTGCACAAATCCATTGCGGCAGAATGTGCACAGCGGCAAACTTCAACGGCACATTCAACAACCAGTCGTCATTTCTGTGGTGTTTTGGCAACTTTCAACTGTACTGGAAACCTGAACAAGAACCGCATGAGAGAAAAAGATGGTACCGTTGAACCCCCAAAAGTTTACTCCCCACCAGAAAGGGAAGCACTTACCTGCTTGAGTTGTGTATTTGTGTTTATTCTGTAAGATCGAGTACCTTGTTTTAACATAGTGCAGAATGCAGATAGAAATTTTACAGGTGTACTTGGTTCAATGTGGCAAATTTCCAATGCTGCTCCTCTTAATGGAATGACACACAAAGCTTTTGTGTGTTTCCCCCCAAAAATTCCAATACTGCTCCTATTGTCTTATTAGCGATATTTGACATGTCTGATACACAATGGTGCATCTCTCTCTATGAATCCCATCTTCAAACATGATCAGAGCCCTGTTGTCAGTTGAGAAGTTGAGAGATGAACCCACATCTTCAAACATGATTAAGGCAATGTGGTCAGATATGAATCATTAGCTGTTCTGAACATTGCCCCAATTCTCAATCCCCTAATAACAGTATTGTGAATTTTTTGAAATGAAATTATTATACATTTTAGTAGTTTTTCTATGGCATCTTTTGCTTTTGCTCCATATCAACACCCATTCAACAACCATAATGAATTATTGCTGTTTGGATTTATGCTCTGAATTCTTATATGTCACTGTCAATTTCCAACTCTACCTTTAACTCTGGTCCTCGGTAGGGAAGAAACTGGGAAAGGAGTACTAACACACTCAACCTTTTGTTGGGAAGGGAACAAAATTTCGTTATCATGCTGACAAATTAAGCAGTTCATAATGGAGACTCTTTACATGTCACAGTTATGGCATGATTGTTTGGCAACACAGAATCACAGATACTAGGTCTAGGTTGCACCTATAAACCCATAGCACATGGCCAAATCTTTGTAATTGTGCTTACAGATTAAACACTTGCAGGTTCAGGGATAATCTGCACCACCAAAGGCTGCATAAGTAAATGACTTAAACTGTCCTAAGCAAGGATTAAATTTTGAAAATATGCGGAAGCTATGCAGTCACCGTATTTTTTTCCATCAATTTCGGTTTGCTTATCCCATCTTATGTTCATTTTTTCCTTAGGAGTAATGAGTTTATTTCACATTATATTGGCGGGGTGCTGATAATAGTACCTTTCGACTCCTCCCTAATTCCTACACATATCTATTATTACTCCACCAAAATGCAGATGAAAGTGAACCACTGAGCCCCTGTTAATCCATCTAACTTTGATGCTCATTTATCCACATTAATGAGAGGATTTCTAAATCTTCAGTCGCTCTCTAGCAACTTTAAGAAAAGTGATACGACCATCTGTTTTCTTTTAGTACAGAATTGCTCATGCACTACCTTCCCAACAGAAACTTCTCGTAGCCAAATGCTTTATTCTTTCCTTGAGTTGTTAGTGCCAGTCTGTTAGATGGTGTCATATGATCTTGAATGCCACGAAAATATTGAAAGGCACATGCCTTCTAGTCTACGAATTGCAGCATATAACAAATATGAGCAGGCTAGTAGAACCATACCACAGCGCAAAGGAAGACTAGTTGGTTCTGCATTGCCCAACAGAGATATACACAAATTTGTAGTACACTACAAATTTCTATAATTGGCAAGTACAAATTTCTATAAGCCAGCCAAGTCCTTAGCATAACTTCAGCATTTTCTCAATGATCTGGTTATTTTTGTACTATAGGAGAATGAAAGCAACTGTACAGAAACAGCGATGGAAAAACTGTATTGGAAAAGCTTATCAAAATTAATGCTAGGTGGTCCGAAGAAGGAAGTGTGCTCGTAAACATACTTAACGAAGATTTTAAGATCAGTGGTCCTAAATACAAGCCTCCACAGAAAATAAAGATGCACGGTAACTATTTTAGCCACAGATTAGATCGGTTAACATTATGATGTACAAGTAACTAAGCACAGTGTCGTAAAATGTTCCACACAAGAGGCAACCTGGATGTTCATTGATACAATCTTCATATAAGCACAGTACTTACCATGCTAACTTCAAGAACCATCATGGTAACAAAAAAAATGAAGGGACGTCAAGTGTGTATTCTTTTTTGCTAGGCCGACCGAAGATTGGCCGACCAGATTTTATTAAGATCGAACGGAAAAGATGAACAACAGAATTATAGAGTCGACAGGAAGGCTGTCGATTGTCTCGGTCAATATGGCATGCCCTTCACCCCAGACGCACTATAAACACAACGCACTACAGCTTAGTGCCCCCAGGTGCCAAACAACTTGGATTCCTAGCCATTGTCAGATTTAAACACTCCGGCCTCCTTCCATATCACGATCTCCTCCCTAATGTCATTGAAAAAGTTGCCCTGCCGATCTAGCTCTCTGGTTGAAGATTCTAGCGTTGTGTTCTTTCATATCATCCAGCAAACCATAGCGAGTAACGTGTCGAACGCCTTCCTGTAGCTCGTCCGAAAACAAAGCCTGGTCTGCTGCCACCAGTCCATCAGGTTCAGTGCTCTCTTGGGAGCGGAAAGGCGACCCGGACCCAGCCCTTGAACATTCCCCATACTCGGTTGGTGTAGTTGCAGCTGACAAAGAGATGTAGACAGTCTTCGTCTTCCGTTTGGCAGAGGCAGCAGGTCGTTTGATTGGACCATCCTCGCTTCTGCAGGTTGTTCGCCGTGAGACATCGGCTCTTGGTGGCTAGCCAAATGAAGAATTTAACCCTAGAAGGCAATCTTGTCCCCCAGAGCAGCTCTGCACCCGGCATTCTTGTTCGTGCCATGAAGAATATGGCGTACGCCGAAGATACCCAAAAATGGCCATCACTTGTTAGCTTCCAGCATACCACGTCTTGTGCCTCAGTTTACGATTGGAATTCCTGCACAGCGTCCCACAGCTGGAAGTATTCAGTTAAAGCTCGATTGGTGAGACAGCCCTGGATGTCTCGAACCCATCCATGATATACTAAACCATCTTCCACTTTTTAGTCTTGTCCTGCCAATGAAGGTAGAAACTGCTGGCCAAGTCGACCTAATGCTGCCTTCCGGAAGCTAATGTACCCTCCAGAAATCAGTGTTTGCACCGTTCCCCACTTTGAAAATAACCGTTGAGTGGAGCATGCTCTCGACATCAGCCGAGGGTCTTGGATTGATCATCGTCCAGGGCCTGTCTTGCTGCTTTACTTTTTGTATTGCCCACTTCAGTCTTAACGCTTGCCTGAATAGCTCAAGATCTTTCTCTCCCAAACCTCCGCATTCTACTGGCACACAAATGTCCCTCCAAGCCACCAAACAATGTCTACCATTCACCTCCTCTTGGCCTTTCCACAGAAAGCCTCTGCATTTGCGATTAGTTTTCTTAATTGCCCACTTCAGTAATTGCATGACAGATAGCTAACGGACTGGTAGGGCCATCAACACAGACTTAATGAGATGCAGCCTCTGGTAACATTTTTTTATTATCCATGCTTTGCCAGCATTTTTTCGGTTTACTTACTGTAACGCCCCTATTCCATTAACCAATATAGGTTAACAAGAACGAAACGTCAATAACTGCATTACTTATACCAGTCTTAGAAATCTAACTGATAGATACAGGACATTGATGAATCATAGCCAAATCTGCTTTATTTATTAGATAGAGTTCTCTTACATAAGTTGCAGCCACGGGCAGAGCCTGGGCATACAACGATACATCACAAAAGATGATAGCAGAAGCACAAGCTAAGCCTAACAACACCCACAAACATGGCTTGGGACCTAGACCGAAACCCTAAAATCTTCATATTCCGCTTGCTCTTGAAGGTACTCATCAACGGTTGGATCTTCATCTTCATATATTTCTAAAGGGGAAATATAGCAAGGATGAGTACATGGGGTACTCAGTAAGTCACGGAAATAGTGTAAAGCGCATGGTTTGTCAAGAAAGGGTTTTGTTGGAGCTAGAACTTCAGGAATGACAGCTTGGAGAGGGGAAAGAATAAGAGGAATGTTGAAAACGTCCTCCTGGTAATCACTGGAAGGAGCAATCTGAACGCGTTTGGTCGAGCGGGATGGGGCCGAATCAGAGCATACTTTTTTCCCCTTGGTGGCTCGGAGAGTGTCTTCACGACTAGTAGGAGAATAGGAAATGTGTTCGTCGGCACCATCCGAACCATCATCTGAGTCATGGCCGTGGTCGTCGCCATCACTATCCTCAGGCTTATAATCTGCAGAAGAAGAAACAACCTGCCGTTTTCGACTGCCACTGGAATGACGATCACGAGTAGCGGGAAAAGTTCCGGCAGGAATCGAGCGACCAACGGCCGACATAGCATAATTTTGGCGGACGCCATTTTGAAACTTCAAGAATGCCTCATGTTCTGCCGAGCTGTACGGACCGACCAATTTCTCGGCATCCCTCTCGGCCGTCTCGAGGTTGAAAACTAAAAGGAAAACATTACAATTAGGAACGGAAACAATATGAATCCACAAGGATAAAGGGAGATAAGCTACCTGTGTCGTCATTTTCGACGATGATGAGTGGTGGTAGCACGGATCCGGAGTCGTTTGGGGTGTCACCGAGGAGAAGTTGCCACTCATCGGACAGAGGCCAGATACAGAGGAGGAGGAATTCCTCGATTAGGTCTCTGGCGCTGAAAGTACGGTGAATTTCCTTCGGTTTAGGACGACAAGAAATGAAGTCCTTGGACAAGGATATGTCTAGCTCAAGTTCGAATTCGGCCACCTTGCCAGTATAGCGAGAAGTTTATACGTCTCGGAACTCTAACTGGCCTTAATCTTGTTATAAAACCACCTAGACTGCTAGTTGACTCCCCATTTCGAGCGGATGGCAGGAATTGGCCAGTAAGAACTGCGGTTGGATCGGGTAAGGAAATTCATCCCACCGAAGTAAGGATTTCACTGGGTGTAGTGTCGAATGCTATTAGAGTATGCGAAATCTTCTTTGTGCGGAACACAACCACAGCTTCGGGCAATCCATTCGAAAACCCCTATGCGAACAATAGCATTGGGAGCGAGCTGGGGGAGTTTGACCTTGTATAGCTTCAAAACCTCAGAAACGAAGATACTACAAGGAAAGTGAAGCCCGGCTTCGAAATAAGCTTGGAAAACCACAGTAAACCCCTCATGGCTGGTGGATGGATTGTCTTCTCCCTGAGGAAGCAGGACATCATCTTGACTAGAAATCATGCCTTTCAAAATCATATCTCAAAGCATGGCTTCAGTCATAGAAGAAACAACGAGATTTCAGTCACTGTTGTTGCCTTCAAAATCAACATTCTTGGATTTTGAGCGTTTGCCCGATTTCTTGGATGACTTAACCATGACGAAATCACAAAGGGGTGAATAGAAGCGGGAAGGCAGAGAAGCGCGACGAAGTGGAGGAATTTTGATATGCAAGGAGGCAAAATAGAACGTTGGCGAATAAGGTTGTAGCCTTGCCCCCCCCCCCCCTCCTCCTCCTTATATAGGGGGACGGGATGGCTGGTGAGCGTGCTCGGGCACGGAAACCGAAACGACATAGAAGTCGAGGAGACATAACGAATAAAATATACAATGGGAAATATTGATTAGTAAGAAAAGGCAAATATAAAATCATAAATATAATTTAACAAATAATAATTAAAATAATAAATAATAAAATATATGCATATAATTCTAATAAAAAAATAATATACAATAGTGAAATAAGGACAAATGACAAAAGCAAAGTAATAAAGGCGTCTGGCATGAAAGTTACATCAACAGAGGAAAAAACCAAGCTTCGACCGAATAGGTAGACGGCGAGATCCTGTAAATTCTAAGACACGGCCTCGGCTGAAAAGAGTTTTCACCCTTATCCGTGAGGGGCTTGTTGGAGCAGGACTACGCGCCGTGCCCCCAATTCAACCGGCACTTGGGCAATTACTAATAATCTTGCTTGCCAAGTACAAGGACAACAGAAGTTATTCGGTCTGTCTGGAGGGGAGAACATTTCGCCAAGATGGAGCTCGAATACATTTCACTTTGGAGAAGGAGAAATACCGAAGTCGAAGACGAAACTTACGATGCACGCTAAGGAGGGAATATTCCCCCATGTGGCGTGGGAGACCAGTCTGGACCACTCCGAACAGTTGTCCTAGCGAGACCACGAAGTTAGTATATAATGTCCAATTTGGCCCAAGGGTTAGTGGTCCCTCCAGGGGCATTTCTGTAATCTCCTTGTATGGTCACTAGGTTATAAAAGGCGGGCAAGCCTTATTGTAAAAGACAGTAGATATTGAAGTAAACAGTACCTTGAGTGCATTTAGCATCCCTGATTGTGTTTTGCAAGGATAAACAGGGAAAAACTTTTCACCCGCTTATCCCCATTCTTGTCCATGACCGAAGGTCACAACAAGTTTTGGGTTTGTTTCGCAAAAGGTTTTGGGTTGAAAAACAAAAAGAATTCTAAGTGTTCTTTAAGTTGTCAGAAAGAGGCTCACGCCTCAATCCATTCCATGAGTTGCTTTGGGCGGAGGCCGGCAAACAGGCCGTGAGCCGCAGGAGCAGCTGGGCCGCGCTTGAGGAGGGATGGAGGGAGAGGGCCGAGCGGGCCGGGAAAGAAAAAGGTAGAGAGCGCGTAATGAACAGCAACCCTTAACATTTTTTCAGAGGAGGTTTTTAAATAGAAAATTTGAGAATTTGAATTTGGATTTAAATTTGGGTTTTGGACTCAGGATAATTTGGGGAATTTTTGGAGAGGTTTCTAGGGTTGAAATTTGAAGAAAAATTTAAGATCCACCTTGGCAAAGCACTTCAAAAATTCGAATAAGAGCCAAATTTTGCAATTGATTTTTATTCAAATTAATTTTTATCGGACACAAAAACACAGGCGTTACACTTACAGTGGCGGCTTTATTATCCACAAAAGTTGCAATAATCCAAAACAAGCACACGACTGGAAAAATTCTTGTCTATCCCCACAAGGAAATGAAAGGCAAAAGCAGGAAGGAAAAGGACTTTGGCACTTTTGCGCAAGCAAATTCTCACAGCATGGAAGCTAAGCAAGCAGGGCGGTGTAACTAACAGGAAAACAAGGTGCACGCGCCTTGACTAAACCTTCCAGCCAATAATTGCACAAGAGTCTGGCTGAGTATATCAGAATGATCAAGATCGCATTATTCAACATGTATTTATTTTCCAAACACACAAAATCCTCGTATGTTATTTCATTATGACAGAGGCAAGGAGAGTCACATATTCAAATACGCATTTCAAGTACTAGACACAGCAACTTGATTCAAAAAATTGGATACTACACGTAGTTGATAAGTACTTACAAACCAAACAGGCAACCGTAACTTTATCGTGTTAGTAAAAGAATATATTCAGTGAAGTCGGTATCAACTTGCCTAGACTATTTTGAGTAGGGGATCGAGAATTCGAAATCTGTTAAACGTGGCTCAAATTTGGGGCGTTGGAACAGCCAAGAAAAGAAAAACGAGGAGGGGTTTAGTTACCTTGCCGGACTCCGGGTGTAGATTGGCCGGTGTGTTGCCGACCAAAAGGCGAAGACGGAGACGGAAGAGGAGGAGGAGAAGAAGCCTTGGCCCTTGGGGAGAGGGGGTCAACGGCACGGGGTGCCGCCCTAGTTGCGTCCGCGCCGCTAGTGCGGGTGCCCTTAGGCCTCTCGCTGGCTAATTTTTAACTCGAGTGGGCTTTGGTGTGTGGCCTTCATGGCCTGTAAGGCGATTTGGAGTTCTCGGACTTGGTCGATGGGCCGGCAGGACAGCAGACGGAAATATCTGGGTCTCAGGGCCTTTCGGCGATCAGAATTACCGTCAAGGAGAGCACCACCAACATGGCGAATGGCCGAAGGACATCAAATTTGTTACAACTCATTTTACATGTGATCAAAATACCCAGGCAACCGCAGGCTTAGAGGGGGCATATCCCTCCCGAAGCAACGCCACTGTTGGCAACAGTTGCATCTCGCAACTGTTCATACAGTTTATATATGTAATCGCTACAGTGTAATCATCCAAGGAATCAACAGAGAGATCATTCACTATTCTCGATTTCTAATACGTTATCAGTCACTTTGCTCTTCACTGAAGAAGGCAAAAGCCGAGACAGAGGAAGAAGAAAGGAAGAAGAGGCAAATCAAGGTATGGAAGACAACGATTTTCACCTTTGTGAACACCACCGTGCAGCAATGCGCGGAGTCATGTCCTCCATCCAATCCCTCAGCGATATCCTTCGCCATCTTCTTCGTCGCCGTCTTGGAGAAAGGTTCGGAAGCCGACAGATGCGGGCTCGCCACCGAGTTCGTGCCGCCGTGGAGCGTTGCCGTTCCGGAATGGCACGGGTGATGGCGCAACCGCAAGTGGAAGCCGCCACTGTGAGAGCCGCCGTGGACGCCGTGGACGCTGTTCACGCCCGCACCGAGGCTCCCGTTGCGGCACCACCTCCACCACCGAAGAGGAACCTCATCGCCACCGGGCACTGGTCGACGCCGAAGCAACGCCGACCGTGGGCGGAGCACGGCGTTACCAAGCCGACGCCGGCAAGGCCGCGGGGGAGGACCGCGACACCGCGCGTCGCCCCCACAGCCCCGCGCCTGGCCGACTCCGTTGCGCCGCCCGGCGCCGGCGGCACTTCACGCAGAGGACCGGTGACCCCTCGCCCGGCCGACTACGTCGCGCCGCCTGTCGCCGGGACGTCAGCGCCGCGTGCCGTCCGTGCCGAAGGAAGCGCGCCGAGAGGAAGAACGGCGGCCCAAGCCACCGACACGCGCCGGACCCTGGCCGCTCGCCGAGGAGCGCGTCCCCTCTACCGCCGGCGGATCCACGCCGGCGCCGCGGCGAACCGCCGTCCCGGCCTCTACCGCCCGTCGCCGGTACCCAATACCTCCAATGGCTTCATTGTGGAGGAAGACTCCTCGTCGGGGGAGTCACCCTCAACGGACTAGAGGGAGACGGGGAAGCAGTGGGGGGAGGCGGCCTCTCGCCGGCGCCGGCGTTGGCCGGCCGCGCCGGCTGGAGAGGCCGTGTCCCATGGTGGCGACGGCGGCGGTTGAACAGTGGGGGGAGGAGCAGTTAGGGTTTGCTCCTCCTCCCCCCCGATCCGATCTATACGGCCGAATGGGCCGTCCGCCCAAGCCATTAACGCCCCCCCCCCAACTGGGTGCACTGTATATTTTGCAGTTTAGGCCCTATAGTTAAATAAAACTGCAAAATATCCCTCTGTTTTTAAGTATAAGTCCCTGTACTTATTACAAATTGTAACAGTTTTGTTATAATTACAATCCAGACCCTATGAGTACTGGATTTTATGTAAATGTTCAAAGTGGATGTCCATGTGCATTCCCAATAACATTTTACATATTTGGGACCATCTAATTGCAGTTTATTTACTCGCAATTTAATTATCGACCATGTATAAATTTTGCAAATTATTAATTTTGCAAATTTAAATTTTGAATTCCCATTAATTAAGTTATTTTACTTAATTCCATTGGAATTCATATGCATATATCAATAGAAATCTTCGACTTATTGAAAATATGACAAATGGCACTACTACAAAATATCTTAGATTATACCACCGACATCTACTACAATAATTTGTAGATTATGTCAACGGTATCTACTACACTTGTAGATTATGCTTTTCAGGCATCTACTACAACATTTTGTAGATTATGCCCTTTTGCATCTACTACATTTTGTAGATTATGCCTAAATTAACGAGACAACTCGTTCAAAATTGGTGTTTACCACCAAGACATGATTTTCGATAATACGAATATAACACAAAACTATGGAGACTAAAAGGCATCTACTACAAGTTTTGTAGACTATGCCATTAGCAACGAGTTATCTCGTCCATAGGGTTATATTCCATACTTGAAGTTTACGCTATTATGGATACAAGACACATCTTGTATTCAGATATTTGCATATTATTACAACAATTACCATACAAAATTAATTTACCACATGTAAATTAATCAATTCATGGTATTTCTTACATAGGACATAGATGGCCGCCAAAGAGTTTGAGATTCTCGCTCTTGATGGCCACAACAACCCTACATGGGCAATGGATGTCAAGGTCAGCCTAGCCACTCGAAGCATGTTGGTGGTGATACTTGATCCTCCTGAAGGAGAGGATCCGCCTGATATTTTTGCTAATGTGATGTATACTGTCTTATATATTATAAGAAGTCACATACATCCAGATTTAAAGGCGGAGTATCTCTTCGAGGAGAATCCACGAAACCTATGGTTAGCCCTCAAAAATAGGTATGAACAGCAGAAAGCTGTGATACTCCCAGAAGCTAACTATGAATGGGCACATCTTTGGCTGCAAGATTTTAAGACAGTCGGAGCTTACAATCATGCTCTTCATAACATTTGCTCAAAGTTGCAGTTCTGTGAAAAAGAACCCACTGATACGGAGAAGATAGAGAAGACACTCTCTACCATGGCTCCCGCAGACCGGTCTTACAGCACCAATGGCGTGCTGCAAATTACCAGACTTATTCTGATCTGATGCACGTAATAACTCAGGCAGAAAAGCATGATGAACTCCTATTAAGGAATAATCAGCAACGTCCTGTTGGGGCGGCACCCTTGCCTGAAGTACATACGAATCAGAATAAACCGAAGTTCGATGGTAATAAAACCATCCAAAGAACTTTAGAGGTAAACGCAAACGCAACAGAAAGCAAAGATCTCGTGGATTTCAAAAGGGGAAAGGCAATTTCAAAAACAAAAATAAATCTGACATTTGTCAGAAGTGTGGCTGTCATAGCTATACAACTAAGAAATGCCGGACCCCTAGGCATCTCATCAACTTGTACCTTCAGTCTGTGGCCAAAGGCAAGCCTGCTCAAGACAAGAGGATTGAATCACACTTCAACCTCCAAACCGACAACACCGGTGGAGCAAGCTGTTCTCAGAAGTTTCTAGAGGAACTCAAGAGCACTGAGGCCCCTCCTCAGCAGGGTGAACCCACGACCAATGACGATATGCTTGTGGAGTTTGCTTCACAAGACATATTTGGAGACCTTATATAGTCTTCCAATAACATAGATTCTATGTTAATTATGTCCTACTATGTGTTGTAATAATACTAAGTTGTCATCTATATTGTATGCTAGTATGCTACAAAAATGTACCAAACCTATTCAGTATTGAATAAATGTTTGTACATAGTCTATATATCTGACAAGATTTCATCAAATTCTTCTTTCTATATATAGATTACGGGATTCACCCAATGGAGGAGGAATTATGCTTGTGGATAGTGGAACCACAAACTCTATACTTCGGGACACAAAATATTTCTTGACTCTTACAAAGAGACAAGGAAGTGTTTGACAATCGCTGGACGCGATGCAACGATAGTTGGCTCTGGTCGTGCCTCTATCACACTCCCGATGGGTACTCAATTAAAAATTGAGGATGCATTACTGTATCCCGACTCCACACGTACCCTACTAAGTTATGGAGATATCCGTCAGAATGGTTTCCATATCGAAACCCAAGATGACAACAAAGAGGAATATCTTCTTTTGACTAAAAACAACGGATATGGCAAACAAGTGCTTGAGAAAATTCCATCTTTATCCTCTGGTTTGTACTACACGTACATCAAGCCCGTACAACACATTGCATATAAGGTAATTTTCCAGAATGTTGACACATTTCAAACTTGGCATGATCGCCTTGGCCATCCTGGAATAGGGATGATGCGGAAAATTATCAGCAATTCAATTGGTCATGCTTTTAAGAGCACCAAATTCCCACAATCTTCGGATTTTGTGCGCACCTCATGCGCCACTGGGAAATTGATTTTAAGGCCTTCTTACCTTAAGATCCGAGCTGAACCACTAAAATTCCTTGAACGCATTCAAGGTGATATATGTGGTCCTATACAACCACTAAGTGGACCGTTCAGGTACTTCATGGTTTTAATTGATGCATCTACACGATGGTCATACGTGTGCCTTTTATCCACACGAAACCATGCATTTGCCAAATTAATTGCTTAAATTATTAAATTGCGAGCACACCATCCTGAACATCGAATTCAATCAATTCGAATGGACAACGCTGCTGAATTCTCATCGCGTGCCTTCAATGATTATTGTATGGCCCTAGGAATTCACGTTCAGCACTCTGTTCCATATGTCCACACACAAAACGGTTTAGCTGAATCTCTTATTAAGAGAATAAAGCTCATAGTAAGACCATTGTTGCACAATTGCAATTTACCAACATCTTGTTGGGGTCATGCAGTTCTACACGCTGCTGACTTAATACAATTGCGTCCAACTGCTTACCATAGCAACTCCCCCCTACAACTAGTACGTGGAAATCCACCAGATATTTCCCATCTGCGAAAGTTCGGTTGCGCTACATACGTACCGATCTCACCACCGCAGCGTACTGCCATGGGCCCACACAGGAAGCTCGGTATCTATGTGGGATATAAATCTCCGTCAATAATAAAATACCTTGAGCCCTTACTGGGACCTGTTTACAGCCCGTACGCTGACTGTTATCTTCAATGAAGAACATTTTCCGGCATTAGGGGGAGATTTCAAGTACCAAAAGAATGCCTGGAAATTAATTGGAATGCTCAAGGCATTTCAGCATTGGATCCACGTACTCAAGAAACTGAACTTCAAGTTCAGAAAATTATTCATTTGCAAAACATTGCAAATAACCTGCCAGATGCATTTACTGATTATAGAGGCATCATAAAATCCTATAATCCTGCCAGAAATGTGCCAGAAAGAGTAGAGGTACCATCAAAAACTACTCAACTCCCGATTCAAAATAAGAGGGGGAGAAGTACGGCACCCAAGGCAGATACAGCTTCTCGCAAGCGACAAAGGAAACAGAAGAAAAACTTCTGACTCAGTAAATGCAGATCAACGTCAAGTTGATGAAAACTCAGGATCCACGAACCCAGATCAACAGTGCACTCTATTACTGATGCTGGGACATCGGAAAACCCTGACTCAAATGTTTTGGGAAATAACAATGAGTCTACAGGGGTCTGTGAAATTTCCACAAATTACATTGATTCTGGAGAATCTTATGATAGAAAGACTACAATTGTCGATAACTATTTTTCTGCAATAATTGCAAGAAACCTCCAAAACAATCCAGATCCCAAGACCATGGCAGAGTGCAGAAAGCGCTCGGACTGGAATCAATGGAAGGTAGCAATCCAAGCGAAAATCGCCTCGCTTAAGAAAAGAGAGGTATTCACGAAAGTGATACCAACACTCCCAAAATATTCCCTGTCGGATTTCAAATGGGTTTTTCGTCCGCAAACGGAACGAAAAAAAATGAGGTGGTGAGATATAAAGCGAGGCTTGTAGCACAAGGGTTCACGCAGAGACCCGGCATTGATTTCAATGAAACATATTCTCCAGTAATGAGTGGAATCACTTTCCGATATCTAATATCTCTGGCAGTACAAAACTCATCTATCTTTGGCAGTTGATGGATGTAGTGACCGCATATCTTTATGGGTCACTTGATTCGGACATATACTGAAGGTTCCGCGATGGAATCCCAATTCCGAATCCAAATGAAAATCGCAATATGTATTGTGTAAAGCTTAACAAGTCATTATATGGCTTGAAGCAGTCGGGAAGAATGTGGTACAACCGACTAAGTGAGTTCCTTTTGCAAAAAGAGTACTCAAACAATGATGATTGCCCATGTGTATTCATCAAGAAGTCCTCAACAGGATTCTGCATAATCTCAGTGTATGTTGATGATTCTAAACATCATTGGCAACGCACAAGATATAGATGAAGCACGTAATCATCTAATGACGGAGTTGAAATGAAGGATTTGGGTAAAACCAAATTTTGCTTAGGTATTCAACTTGAGCACCTTCCCAAAGGCATACTTATACATCAAGCCGCCTATGTCCAGAAAATATTAGAGAAATTCAATATGGACAAATCATATCCATCGAAAACCCCAATGGTTGTTCGATCTCTTGACAGGGAGAAAGATCCTTTTAGACCTCGAGATGAAGGTGAAGAAATACTGGGACCAGAGATTCCGTATCTCAGTGCCATTGGAGCGCTAATGTACCTTGCAAATTGCACCCGGCCGGATATTGCATTTGCGGTAAATCTTCTAGCTAGACATAGCGCGGCTCCAACTAAACGCCATTGGGGCGGAGTGAAGAATATCCTTCGATATCTCCAAGGCCACCACTGATCTCGGTTTGTTTTTCAATAAAAACAAAAACATGGATCTCATAGGATATACTGATGCTGGCTACCTATCTGATCCCCACAATGCTAGATCACAAACAGGCTTTGTATTTTTACATGGTGGAACAGCCATCTCATGGAAGTCTTCTAAACAGACTTTAGTGGCTACATCCACTAATCATTCTGAAATTATTGCCTTATACGAAGCATCACGTGAATGTGTATGGCTTCGCAGAATGATTAACCACATCCAACAATCATGTGGTATTGGTTCTATTGAATCACCTACCATTATCTATGAAGATAATGCTGCTTGCGTTGTTCAAATGCAGACAGGTTACATAAAGAGCAATATCACCAAGCATATTGCTCCAAAACTATTTTTTCCACATCAATTACAAGAAAATGGAGAAATTAGTATCTTGCAAACTAAATCTTGCGATAATCTCGCAGACTTATTTACTAAGTCCTTACCAACTTTCTCTTTTCAGAAATGTATTAAAGGAATTGGTATGCGACGACTCCGTGATTTGCAAGAGTCAGGGGGAGTAAATCTTCTAGACTAAACTTGTCCAAAGTATATATTGTACTCTTTTTCCCTCTTTCACAAAGGTTTTTAATGAGGCAATATAACAACGTAAATGAAATAAATATATCATATATCTGTTTTTCCCCACAGGGGTTTTTTAGGAGATATCAATGATATATATAATAACTTCTCATATTTTTCCTATATGGTTTTAGAGAAGTTATACTAGATTATGATCCAATGGTTATAATCATTCAGAATTCTCCATGAGTTTTTTCCTTCTACAAGGTTTCTCAGAGAGATTTCACATATATGTCATATCATTTTCTCCTTATTTTTCCCACTGGGTTTTAAAGGAGTTTTAATGGCATATCAAAAGAATGGTTTCTCCTCAAATTTTTCCCACAGGGTTTTTCGAGGAGTTTTTCCAAGTGATGACTCAAGGATGATTACTAGATGGCAATTGATCAAGGGGGAGTGTTACAACTCATTTTACATGTGATCAAAATACCCAGGCAACCGCAGGCTTAGAGGGGGCATATCCCTCCCGAAGCAACGCCACTGTTGGCAACGGTTGCATCTCGCAACTGTTCATACAGTATATATATGTAATCGCTACAGTGTAATCATCCAAGGAATCAACAGAGAGATCATTCACTATTCTCGATTTCTAACAAAATTCACATGTACTCCTAAACCGGACCCATGAACATAATCCTCAGTTCCTGACGTACCCCAAACTAGCTTAAGCACCAATCAACAGTTCAACACCACGTGACACATCGACGCATCAAACCCAGGCGGCGTGACGTTGCAACATATTAGCAGGTGAGGGGCACCACCACCACCGCAAGTCCGCAACCAGCCAAATACCAAACGCCAGGATCGCCACAAGTTTTCTTTTCCTGGTACATGCGGAGCGACCCGCCTGGTCCCGCAGTCCCACGTATCAAAATAAGCCCAAACAAGGTTGGTGCGTGGGTCTCCCCGACCCGGAGTCAGCCGCGTGATGCATGGCCCATCCGGCTGCCGGGTCGGCACGGAGATCCGGTCGAACCTGCTCATCAATGATGGTACTCCCTCGGTCTAAAAATACAACACGTATTTAGATATTCTATATTATACTTTCGTAATTTATTTCTTTTAAAATATATCATCAACAACTACAAAATTAATATCATATAAAATATTTTTAAATATAAATCTAGCGATACTACATAAATAACACTGAATATATATATATAGTTTGATTATTAATAAAAAATTTTAAATATTGACTTTGTGGAAATAAGGATGTTTTATATTTTTAAACGGAGAGAGTACTGCTCTAGTTTTTTGCCCAAGTGCGCGAGCAGCAGGACCACCGTAAAAAAAGCTAAGATTTTTTTCAAGATTATTCCAATCTGATTTGATTTGCGAAATACTGCGTGGTATGAATTTGAATGTACTGCAAACTCTGGCAATTGTACGGCTGAGAAAACATGTTTTAAACTAACAGATTGCAACGTCAAACAGAGCTTAAAGCAGATAAAAGAGCTGGTATAGATGATTCACTTAAACGTAACAGCAGATACTGCTTTGTTCCCTCCGTCAGAATAAATTTCGTCCGCTTATTCTGTATCTGGACGCGTTCCCGTTCACATGCATTTGCTTGAGCCTGTGTGCACAGTTCTT
The DNA here is from genome assembly GCA_003991445.1 of Oryza meyeriana var. granulata. Lineage (NCBI taxonomy): Eukaryota > Viridiplantae > Streptophyta > Magnoliopsida > Poales > Poaceae > Oryza > Oryza meyeriana. The sequence goes on from RYFJ01001375.1 coordinate 146,325, forward strand.
GGATGCGCGTCGCCGTTCCATCTTGGTTAACATTTTTTTAGGCGGCATCCCAAATTTGTACAGTTCAAATTGGTCAGGTTTTATTCGTATCCTTCGGCATATTCTTCTCACCGATCAGTGAAGGAAGGAAGATTATAAGAGAGGAAATGAAATACTTTAACACATATCTGCAGATATTGTTGTGAGAGTGTGGACAGTGGAGGCCCTTCAAATGAAACATGATATGCACATTGAACAGCCACCGATCGAGGATAGGCGCCGCTGTGCGAGATGTAACAGGTGCGGTGACTGGTGCGTTCGGAGACTCGCCAGATATGGTGTTTAACAGCATGGAAGATAAGAAGGGCAGGACGTGAGCCAAGAGGAGGACGGCGGGGAAGGCGAGAGGCCGAGAGCAAAGGCAAGGGAGAAGGTCCGGAAGACTTGAGATAAGAAGCGTTGCGACAGAATATTGGATCGCTGGAGTGATTGCTCACATACGGCGTCCCTGTCGGCCGTCGAGACTACGCGGACTAGTTCTCAAGAAAAATGGCCAGTGATGTTCATAAGATCTCCACTTATTACTCGCTTCGATTAATTCGGTGCAAGTGTAGATTGTACATATTTAATTTTCACCTGGGTATGTTTTCTGTTAATTTTGTCTACAGGCTCGTATTGAACAAATTTGAAACCTTACTGTGCAGTGATTAGTGTCTGAAGATAATAGCTACAACAAGCAGCGGTGCTTCTACTGCACATCAGGAGGGCCACTGCGTGGAAATTTGCAATTGTAGAAGACAAAGGATGTTTTGTTCGCTAGTGACCATTGCCTGCTGGACAGAAAATATCTGACATGCTAAGCTTCGTATGCTGACTGCTGACTACTGAATGCAATTTCGATGTAAATTTCAGCTCTGAGAAAGCGAAAAATCTAGAGTTGAGAGTAAAGCCTGAAAATAAACATGGCATATTTTTTCTTTGATTTGGGGTCTTTGAGCATAAACTTGGTTTTTCATATGTATATTTCAAACTCTAGTTCCATTCCATCGTTGAACATGAACATACTAGCTGTAAATTTGGTGCATGTGTGAAACTTTCGTGAATCCTATTCAGTGCAGCTCTAAAGATCGGCAATTGGAAGCATCATCAGCCACGTAATGCTTTCCCATTGCAAGGTTATAGTTACTATTATAAAATTGATTTTCACTGATACCCATCCAATATCTTTACATGCGGGGATCATGCCTGTGCAGTAAGTCCGATGGGCCGCACAATAAAGCCTGCCTGCGGAAACCTCTTTCACAGGCGGGCGGTGTAAGCGACCCACCTGCGAAGAGTGCAATCTTAGCAGGCGGCCTGTTTGTGGAAATGGAGCCATTTTCGCAGATCGAAAGCAACTCTTTCTCGGCCCAAAACCTTCTAAAATTAAGGGAGCAAGGTTTTGCCCTTAGATTTCTTATTGAATTTGGCTTTCTAAGGTAAGAGCTTGTCACTTCTAGTGTTATTTCCAAAAATCAATTTAGTGTGTCATTTGTGCAGGCCTCTTGATAAATATGGGCTGATGGCTCGATTGCATAAATTATGTTTGTCCGTCTCCGGAAATGATTTTTGTAATAGTGAGTTTGGCTGCTCGCAACCACGGCTGAAGTAGGGCCGGAGACGATGCAGGTGCAGGTGGCGGCGCGGGGCACCTGGTCAGCCAATTCGCTGAATCCACGCCGTCCCCTTGCAATGCGAGGATACCGCAGCTGCCGGAGGGCAATCCGGATTCCCGTCAATCTGGGCAAACCTGACTGCTTACCACACTTCAATCTGAACCTCACACACATGATCTAACGGCTTCTGTTTCATTGCCGAGACGACCGCGTGTATGCTGGAATTATGCTGGATCGCTACTATCAGTTGCAATCCGAATCAAAAACTCCTTGTTTTGGATTGTAAGTTCATAACTTTTTTTTAGAAAATGGATTTTTATAATAAATCCTGCCTCTATATCCAAACCGGATGTATGCAACCATAAAACATTCACGAGTACATAGACTCACTCTTTACAAAAGGAAATCACAACACAAGTTCAAAGACAAGCACCTAGACTCAACAATTTCCACTGCACTGAACAAACCAAACACACAGCCCTCTTGTAGAGCGTATACTGCTAAACTTCCAATCTCTTCCTCAAGTTCCAGCCCGCTTTTGAAAAAAAACTCCAAAACATTGCCCTCCAATAGCTTGCAACCTTTCTTCGCCATGTCACCATCTTCCTCATTAAGCAATAGGGACCACTGACATGTCTAGTACGTTCCTCTAAAGATTACCTGCAAAATGAGTTAGGTTTGAAGCCATTGAAAACTACATCATTTATGCAAAGCCAAACCGCCCAAAACAAAGTTGATGTGCCCCCAAAGATTTGGAATTTTAGCCTAGGTTGTAAACTGTTTAGCCAGCAGTAAAAAAAATTGCAACATTAAGAGGCGCTTGAATCCCAAAAGTAAAAAGGACAGCATTCCACAAGAATCTAACTAAATGACAATTAAAGAAAAAATGTTGAATTGACTCATCACAATTACATAAGCAACATTTAGTCCTCCCCTTCTTAACTTTCAAAGGAACTCTTAGTTCCCAAATGATGATAGTTTTTCTTGGCACTACTTCTCCAAACATGATAACTTTGTACATAGAATTTAACGTGAATCTACCTTTCTTACGTGCCTCCCACACAAAAGTGTCATCTTGATTCGAAAGTTTAACTAAAGCCACTCTTGAAACAAGATCTAGCAAAGCCGCCAAGTTATCCCCCACCAATGCCCTTCTAAAAAACACATTTAACGGTACTCTTCCTAAAATATCTACTATTTTAGCATTTCTTTTCCTAGTTATATTATATAACGTTAGATAGAGCTTGTCAAAGGAAGAATCACCAATCCAACAATCCTCACAAAATCTTAGTTGAGTTCCATTCCAAATTTTAAAAGACCCAAAATGCAAGAAGGAATCCTTTACTACCATCAAACCTGACCAGAAGTGGGAGTCCTCTAGTTGTTTTACTACCTGGGTAATGGTTTCCTTTGCTAGATATTTCCTCCTAAGAAGGTCTTGCCACACTCCTTCTTTATTGATGAGTTTGTACAGCCATTTATTGAGTAAACACTTATTCTATACCTCGAGATTTTGAATTCTAAGACCCTCGCATTCTTTAGGTCTACACAACACACTCCATTTCGTCAATATGTACTTTCTCTTATTTTCGTTGTATTGCCAGAAGAATCTGGATCTATAATAATCCAATTTTGTAAGTATACCTTTAGGTATATTAGAAAAAGGACAATATGAACATGGCCAATGAACTTAGCAGCGAATTAATCACAATCAATCTTCCACAAACTAAGAGAAATTTACCTTTCCAACTGCTTAGTTTTTTTAACCATTTCCTCAATTGCTTGTCGATCGATAGTTTCTTAGGATGCATCAGAATCCCTAAATACTTGAAAGGATAGAAACCTACATCACAACCAAAAACCATGACATAGTTCTTCTCTACCTCCTTTACTTTGCTGTAACAAAACAATTTGTTTTGTGAAAGTTGATCTTTAGGCCAGATAAAATCTCGAATGCACTTAATACAAGTTTGAGTTTAACAGCCTCTCCATAATTATGTTCCATAAAAAAATTGTGTCATCGGCAGAATTGAAAGCCCATTAGTCCTAATAATTTTAAACAAGTCTCTATTTCCGCTGTACTTCCGTTAACCCTCTGTTAAATTGGTGAAAGGTTTCGCGTCCGCTTCAGGATATGCTCGCCGGCGGGCACCGATGCCAGGAGGATAGCGTGGGAATCCATGTCTTCATCGCTCGTCATCACGTTCAGGTGGACTTTCGAGATCATCAGCGACCTCTTCGCAGAGAGCCAGAGAACGGCTTGAGTGGTGCGCCCAGCGCCGGTGCCACCACCGCATCTGCTAGATCAGCTTTCGGCACATCGCCCAGGAGCAGAAAATTCAGTATTAAGCTACGTAGATGTGACTACAGTTAACTAATCTGCAGCTTATTATGTGATTTACAACGGCGATGATGTTGTTCTGTATCGCGGCCAAGCTCAGGCGAGCCAGTCGTGCACCTATCACGCTTTAACGTCGCGGTTGCCAGAAAGAAAATTTTGAGCAAGGAACACAAACTCGGAACGACTGCCGTCCACATCGCGAGGGATACACGTAATCTGAAGATGACATGCATATTGATATCGCCAACTGTTAAAGGTCACTTGATCTATCTCAGTGTGCGGCTAATACGGGTTACTAATGAAAGTAATCATTATGAAGCGCTATCATACGTCTTATTCTATGTTTTTTTCTTTGCAAGAACTAAAGTCTTGCAGGTAACAACTCTTGCAGAACTAGACTAACTTATGACAAGTTCAGATCAAGTTGAGGTAATTAAGCATTTCTGGTTCTGCATTTCAGCATCCATGCAGTAGAAAGCTGATTGAGAAGTGGGGAGTATTCAAACTAGCAAGACTACGGGAGTAGCACCAATCACCCCATTTTGATTCCGAGAGCATGTGCTTCGTTGGAGATATCGTTCATATCTACCAGGTCGATGCTGTTTCACTGTCTGTAGTGACCGCCGAAAAGAACATGACATGCAGGCAAGAATCAAAACAAAACCTTCCGCTGGCCACATATGTTGAGATCCATCAATAGGTTGATCGATCAGGAAGGGAGACGGAATTTCTGTGAGACCACACAATGCCGGATCTCTATTTGATATCTACTGTCTGTCCGTAAACTTAAGCAGATTCACTCCATCCCAAAACGATTGGAGCATATTCCACAACCTTCTTGGCTTGAACTTTGCTACCAAAATGCTGGTAGAAGAGTAGGACAGCGCATCTAGACGAGAAGGCAACTCCATGCTGAAAGTTCAGAACAGTTACATGTAAGCTCAGCATTTTAAACCTGATTAATCAAAAGAGCTCACTGATCTAGACTGAAAGACACGTGAATCCAACCACCGTATGTACCTTCAAGTTTAAAATCTGAGCCAACCAACTGATTCTGTCGTGAATCAGAACAACGCAATCGAGCCCGCATCAAATCGTTGCTCCAGGGCCCATAAGGAGGAAGAGAGCGGAGCAATGAAAATCACTCGAGCAAAGTTATACAGAACCGACGGGTATCAACTTGCTGCAGGGCTGTGCACATCTACTTTCTGTTTCTTTCTCTCCCTTTCATTCCATTACAAGTAACACATCGATCCTTAATTCGTCTCTCCCCCTCTCCAGAAAAAAGGCAATAATCTCTGCATTCCGGTGTCATTAATCGGCACCTTATTCCCGACATAGCACTGTCCACACTGTCAGTACCTCAAAAATCTAAACGAAAACGAAAAAGTTATAACCGGGAGGAGGAGGAGGAGAAAAACAATCAGGCGTCCCCGTCATCAACATGAAGAGGAAACTCAAGTTATACTCGTACAGTGATGGCGATGCAACTTGCACGCCCTCGCTTGGCGGCTAGCCGGCTCACGTTTCCCCTGTCGCTCGGTACGCTGGGCCGGGGGGTGGCCCTGGCGCGACCTAGGACTGGTCCTTGCGGCCGCTCGCCACAGCACAGCCCGTGCCCGTCTCGACCGTCCAATTCGGGGCAAATCACCAACCGATTCCGCGGGGTGATCGAAATCTCCGACCCGTTTGGCCGGGTCGATCCGAACACCGGCTGGCGCCCATCGGGGCCCCCTCCACACGCCCTCGCAGCCGTCCGTCCGTTGGTAACCCACCGAGGCGAGATATTTTCCGTTACCGTCTCGGCGGCTAGCCGGTGCGCGACGACGGTGTCACCAGCTCGCGGAATGGTCCGAATCGGATTTGTGCCTTTCGGGAGAAATTGCCGAGACGCGCGTGCGTTCCGAACCGTGTGCTGGTGGCTGGTGCTGTGATGAACGTACGAGGTCCGTTTACTAGGTGCTATCAGCAGTTCAGCGTCAGTGTCGCGATTTGCAGAGAGAAGAGTATATAGGACTACTCGGCCATTTCTACAACCAGTGAACTAGGACGCGGAATAGAAACGCTCTTGACTCGAGGTATCTCCAAAAATGTCCGATCGGCCTCAGTCGTCGAGTAGTGAGCCGCATCAGCATCAGCATCACCGCCACCGTGTTGCACGAGAGCAGCATAGGTGGAAAGGAAATGTGTAAGCGTGAGGCCAGAGTGAAGTGAAGGCTATGTGCAACATCACCGTGCGGATGAGTCCATGGGCGACCATAGGGGCGGGTATGACATGTCTGGCGCAGTGTGGTGACCGATTGACACCGCGGCTTAATGGCAGACACGTGTGGAACGGGTGCCGCGGAGGAGCAACAAAGCCTCGAGGCACCGCCGCAGCTGTTGGCACGTGAGCAGAGGTGGACACGTTGAGAGTTGCTTCTCGTCTCTTCCTTTTTTTTTCTTTCTCTTGTTCTTTGAATTTAAACCACGTGAAATGAGCTGAAATGTCGCCCTTGTACTTTACTAGCTCCTCTGGTCAAGCTTTAATCCGACTATGTACTTCGCCAAATGATCACCACATGCACTGCATACTCTGGATGACATGTTAGAGCAACTCTAATAGAACTCTTAAATCAGTTCTCATCTCAAATTTAGAGATTTATGGGCTAAAAATCGTCTTCAACCAAAATCCTAACCGGACTCTCATCTGGAAGGGGCCTCATCTGGGAGAGACAACTCTTCAGATATAGGAGGCCCTCATCTCCTCTAGCCGCCCTCCCCGTCCGTCTCCCGACCCCCTCCCCCCGCCTGCGTTGGCCCCTCCGTCCTCGGGCCGCCGGCGTATCCGGCTGTGTCGGCCCCGCCGCCCCCTCCGCCGCGGCAAGATCGATCGATCAATCGAGCTAGGTAGCAGTAGTACATACCGGTCCTAGTCGGGACGACGCGCCAGTTACCGGGGCCGTGCTCCTGGACGTAGGAGACGAGCATGAGGTCCTTCTCTGGCGTCCACGCCGCCCCCTTCCTCTTCCTTCCCGGTCGTCGGCGTATCCCGGCTGCGTCGGCCTCGCCGCCCCCTTCCTTTTCCTCCCCGGCCGCCGGCGTCTCCCGCTTGCGTCGGCCAGGCCGCCACCAGCGACCCCTGCTCGTCTCAGGCGTGGCCCGGCGTGACGTGCGAAGTGAAATAGGAGGTCGGTTAGAGTGCGCAGTAAAATAGGAGGTTGGATATGGATGAGAGAGCTCCTATTCTAGTCAATAGGGGGTCAAATTTAAGAGCTCGATTAGGGTTGCTCTTAGGCAGCTCCTTTGTGCATCCCTAAATTTTTACTCTGTTTTTGCCCCACTTTAAGTGTTGAAAATGGAGTATAATCAAGTTAGCATATGACGTTTTAAGTTATCTAAGTATTCCAAGTTCCTGTTTTTATGTAGACACTGTAATCGTACCGGCAACGGCAGATAGAGGATCTTTGGTTGATAGTGTCGCTGTTATCTCGTCAATAATCACGGCTGAAGTGAAATAATAATACACGCGAAAAGTACAAGAAATATATGCTGTATAATGAAATTAAATTTTCGTCAACAAGAGTGAAATATACGAAAAGTACAAAATTAATGCTAATTGACAAATTAAAATTAAATTTTCGTCAACTCTCATCAGCTTCACAACTTAAGTGAAATAATAATACACTGAAAAGTTCAAGAAATTAATGCTAATTGGCAAAGTGCAATTAATTTTTTCTTTTCAAAAATTGCCCCCACCTTATTCATACTACTTGTCTAATTGGTGAAATTAAATTACAGAGCACTAAATTAAAGTTACGAGATACAGATAGATAAGTTTTAACTTGATATCATAGAAGAAGATTAGAAACCTCAAGGCCGTGGTGCCCAGTGGGTAACGCTCATCCAAGTACAAAATTAATGCTAATTGACAAATTAAAATTAAATTTTCGTCAACTATCATCAACTTCGCAACTTAAGTGAAATAATAATACACGTGGAAAGTTCAAGAAATTAATGCTAATTGACAAAGTGAAATTAATTTTTCTTTTTCAAAAATTGCCCCAACCTTATTCATACTACTTGTCTAATTAGTGAAATTAAATTACAGAGCACTAAATTAAAGTTACGAGATACAGATAGATAAGTTTTAACTTGATATCATAGAAGAAGATTAGAAACCTCAAGGCCGTGGGGCCCAGTGGGTAACGCTCATCCTCTAATGCACCGATGAAGAGTAATTCTCGATGGCTCATAATATATAAATCAATAGACCAAATCAATGATAATTGGTGATTAGGGAATTTGGTTGGTAACCTGCTCAACAGGTAGGCGAGAACGGAATCAAGATGCAACTTGAACGGAGAATTGGGGTTTTCGATGGATTAGGGTAAAATGATCTAATGGCAGTTTTTGGTCATCCTGTGTTTCACTTAATCGTTTGTCAGGACTCAACATACATAAACTTTAATCGGCCACTGCATGGGGTCCTATGAAAGACATAGAGTCAAATGACTGAATTTTAGGCTTCCAATATATAGCCTGCCAGCCGTCCATATCCATATGAGCTAACCAATCTAATAAAAACATAAAACAATTCATAGACTGATGTTACGATGTATGGTTTCGTGGTGTCACTCATTGAGAAATAGGAGAACTTCGGCCAAGACTGAAGGCATGGTGTCGCGTGACACCAGACGGTGAACGTTGGCTCCACACAATAAGAAGAAATTCTACTTCATCCGATAAAAGATAGTAATTGACGTTTTGCATAGGATCTGGTCAATCCTTTTTTAACCTTGAACATCAGCGGTTTTTAAAATACTTAGTTTAAGAATATAAAAATAGTGACATCTTGAAAATACACAATATACTGGTTTTTTAGAACGCACAAGAACAAGCACACAACCAATTAATAAACCAGAGACCAAAGCAACGCTCAACAAAAATGAAAGTATCATAACACGTCGGCCACACTAGTAATGGAACTTGAATGTTGGGGCAAAATACCTTTATAATTTCTTAAACTGTTTAGAATTTTTATGAAATCATTTAAGATCACAGTCAAAGGAACTTTAAAGATTAGAAAAAAGTGAAACGACAAATATTCTTTTCACAAGAGGGAGTACCACCTAAACCTAGAGGAAAAAAATCCAGAAACAGACTATATGTAGGTAGATGGTACCAATAATTTACTGTACTACATTCAATTTTTAATAAATGACACTGTTAATTTTTATGGTAAGGTTTGATCATTCATCTTATTTAAAAAATTGATGTAAATATAAAAAATATGGGTCGTGCTTAAAGTTCCTTTTATGATAAACCAGGTCACAACAAAATAAATTATATTTACTTAAATTTTTTGAATAAGATGAATAATCAAATGTTATGTTAAAAATCAACAACGTTATTTATTAAAAACAGGAGGAAGTAGTATATCTTTTGAAGGGGAATAAATATTGTATTTTGTTATACAATGACGGGGTATACCTGTTAAAGGTTTGAATTTTCGAAGAGAAAAGAGAAATCAGAGTTTTATGTACCAAGTTGAGCTATAGAGGGCAAAATAGCAACACAAGTGACCTCTAGGGGACTATTTGTATTTTTCCCTTTACTAAAACATCTTTTTGGAAATTACTCCCTCCATTCCAAAATATAAGCATTTCTAGGATCATAACTTTGTACTATAATATAAGTATTTCTACACTAATTCTCATGATTCCCATTATTTTAATGATTTTACAGCCAATCGGATGCTTGAAAAGGGAATGTAAGTAATTCAAAATTTAAAAATTGATAACTAAGGTGACTAAAAATAAATTTTAACTAATATTAGTATTTATTAAATAAACTATAAATCCTTATATTTTAAAACAGACAGAGTATATTTTAGCAGTAGATATTTGCAGTATATTTGGCCTTTTTAGTACACTTGAACAAGTAGCAGACAATAAGAAAAGCCACACAAATTCAGGGTGGCCATACCCAGCACACACGTTGATGATGAGAGCGTGGAGGCGCACAGGAGAGTGAGGCGGCGGTCTACGGATTCTTCGGGCGCACAGCCATGCATCCGGGTGGCACGCACGAAATAAATAGGCAAGGCCGCTCCACTACTACATGCTCTTCGTCTTCTCCCAACGCTCTTCCTCTTCAGTCTTCACTCGTTACTGAACACTCCATGTCGTGTTCATAATTTTTGTCCTTGATCTTTTTTACTTTGATCCTAGTACCATTGCCAATTGTATCTCGAGAGTGTGTGCTGCTAATTTTGGCTCGGTCTATATTAAGGAGGGGGTTTTCTATTCTGGCTGAGCGGCTATATAAATTTTGTTTCGTGAAACTGGTCACTTAGCGGCAGTAGCAGGAGTGCTCGATCCCTTCACGAAGAGCTGGTTGACCAGGACACCCTCCCGGATCCTGAAATAAGGCCACCGTTCGTTTCCCCTCGCCCTTCCCCTTCCTTTGGCCCCCTCGCATTTAGCCAGCCTCCCACGGTTGTGGAGCTGTGGGCCATTTCCCAACCGTCGCTCCGGTGGGTGGCCGGGCGGGTGGTCGCGCGACCCATGGGCATCCAGGTCGCGGCCGTGACGTCGTCGCCATGCGCCAAGACGTCGTCGTCGTCGTGCTCCTCGGTGTCGCCTTCGTCCTCTGCCGCCGCGGCGTCGCCGATGCCGCGGCTTGGCGTTCTTGGAGGTGTCCGGCTGTCGAGAGGGCAGTCGTCGCTGGCTAGCTGCTGGAGCGTCGGTTTGGCCCGCCGGCGCGGCGGGCACCAGATGGCCAGGCGAGCTCTCAGCGCTAGCATTGACAGCGTCGGGAGCGGCGGCGGGGACGATGAGGAGTTCTTGCGGAGAATTCAGGAGCTCGCGGTGGGGTTGCACCCTGGAGCCGCTGGCTGCGGGTGGTCGGCGAGCGTGGAGCGGAGCGCGAGCAGCGTGGGGCTGCCGCTGTCGCTGCGGATGCTCAAGCGGAAGAAGCAGCAGCAGCAGGGCCGGTGGGACGAGCGGCTGATCGACTGCGCCGGCGAGTCCGCGCGCGGGGCGGTGGGCCGCGCGTTCTCCTCGATGGTGCTCATCATCCGGGAGCTGCAGAGCTTCACGCTGCAGATGCGGCAGGCACTCTTCTACGAGGACCTGCAGGGCGTGCTCGCGCGCGTCCACGCCGAGATGCACGCCTCCTTCGTGTGGCTCTTCCAGCACATCTTCTCCGGCACCCCCGCCCTCATGGTCTCCCTAATGCTGCTACTCGCCAACTTCACCGTCTACTCCATGGGCGACAGCGTCGCGGCCGCCGCCACGCTCCCGCCTCCCCACCCCCCAGCGGTGACTCTGGCGATGGTCGACACCCAGCACGCTGAGCAGTCTCATTCCCACCAGCGGTTGGACCCTGTCTCGCTCAAGACGTTCTCCATTGGCCGAACGGCCTCGGTGGGCGGTAACAGCGGCGGCGGCGGCAAGGTTCGGCCGGTCGCGGGGGCAACCGGCGACGGTCGGTCGGACGAGGGGTCGTATCGGCAAAGCGGCGCGGTGTTGCCGCAGGACGCGTCACAGGCGACGCCGGTTGGGGCTGGCGCGGAGGAGGCCGTCTCAGACGCAATGGCCGTGGAGGAGACAGAGGACGAGCTGGGCATCTGGAAAAGGATAGCCGATGAGGCTACCAGGATGCAGGCGAGCGTGCGCGCCGAGGCGCTGATGGACCCGGACACACTGGGGCAGCTCGTCGCGCCGGTGGAGGCCAAGCTGGACACGGAGGACATGGCGGAGTTCGCGGCGACGGAGGAGCGGTACGAGCGAGCCGTGTCCGATGAGCCCGACAACTCGCTGCTGCTGTCCAACTTCGCACAGTTCCTGTACACGGTGCAGCGCGACCACGACCGGTGAGTTGCTGCGCGCCACGTCGCCAGCCATTCGACGAAATGGCCGGCCTCTGGGTTTTACAGGCGCTGACCGAGGTGGTGGTTTTGCGCGGATGCAGGGCGGAGCACTACTTCAAGCGGGCGGTGCGCGCTGAGCCGGCGGACCCGGAGGCGTTGGGTCGGTACGCGACGTTCCTCTGGAAAGCGCGCAACGACCTCGCGGCCGCGGAGGAGACGTACCAGGAGGCCATCGCCGCCGACCCCAGCAACTCGCACCACGCGGCTGCCTACGCGCACTTCCTGTGGAACACGGGCGGCGAGGACACATGCTACCCCCTCGACTGATGCGCGTGGATGCCTCCGCGATCCAACACCTCTTCCCCCCCCATCCCCAGAAAACTCAACACATACAAAAAAAAAAAGCAAGGATTTTTACCACACTCCATGAACAAGACGCACTTCACCCTGCACGTGCTTGGCCGGCCACGCAGCTACGCAGAGCTACACTACACTACTACGTGCTACTATTACAGAACTTTTTTCATCTTGTGGTTTGCTCGTCTGTGAGGTGATCCACGGCGTACGTGCTACTGCTTCCCCTTTCTGGAAATCCGGCGAGCGGGGCAGTTTGCCGGAAACGGCGGGGGGCCGCGCTGCGCTGGTGTGATCATTGATCAAGCTCGCGGCCCTACGGGTTTGTCGGTTGCGTTTGCCCCAGGAACACGTCCTACTGGCACAGTGTCGTGGAGAGAGATGAGAGTTTGATGTGTTTACTAGTGGAGTCTGGAGTGAATACTGTAATACAAGTGCATAATAGCAGCAATCCAATTTGCGACCTGTAATTGTGCAGAATAAGAGGCTCTTTTTTTCCCACCAACTGCGGTTCGCACCTGTTCTTTGTTTTTTCTTCACTAAATTAAGAACGATGTGCTAATGATCTGGTATTTTCTATTCTAGAACTCAGAAAGTATCCCGTGCTCTGTAAAGTTGCTTTTAGTTAAGGCATGTGAGCGGGGGTGGCAGCGGTTGACAATCAGCGTTTAGCGGCCGTGTTGCGCATGTAAAACTGGATTAGTAAGTACTCCCTCGGTAAAAAAAAATCAATTCTAGCTACGAGTCTAGATATATTATATGTTTATATTTGTAGTTAAGAATTATATATATTTTTAAGATAGAAGGAGTTATGCGTATATGATCTGATCTGAGCCCCTAGTAAACTTGTGCATGGGTAGGCGTCCTGCGCATACAGCCCATTGCTGCCTTTACTGCAAGGCAAGTTTGTTGAGGCTTGAAGAATGGATTGAGCCCAAACCAGGCGTTCAGCTGAGAGCTTCTTTATAACGTAACATACTACAATATACTTAGTGGATTGTACTAGTGATCCAACAGTTTAGATATATTCTATATACGTAGTATACATCACTAGTATAACTAATATAAGAAAATTATGGGAAAATAAAAAAGGCAATTATTTTTGGCTGATTATTATGTTTTTTTATCATCCGGTCACACGGAGATTTGTACTAGAGGAGATGGTGTCGGCGTTCGGTCGCGCACTGATTAGAATAGAAATATTTTTTTGGACTAAAATAACCTCAGTGGTAATGTAGATAATTTTTATAATTAACACATAATTTATTAAAATGTCTATTTAAATAAATGGTTAGATTTTACCCATACTACCTCCTCCCTATCAGTAGTATATTATACTATAAAACCCTCTGAGCTGATGGATGGAGATTTTAGTTTATTTTTTAGTGTCCTTCCCAAAAACTAGGAGTCTTCTGATAAAAGCCCTCATGTTTCTTAGCAGCTAAGGGACCAAATAATTGAATAAAAAAAAACCAAATAATTATAATTCAAAGATGCAATAATGCGTATTCGAGGATCAATTAAGAATTTTAAAAGCAAAACTGTACTAATTAATGTATAAAGAAAGAAAAGACGATCACATTGCTCGACCATGTGTTCTCGAGTCATTTTGGCGTGTAAAAGATGCTTCATTTTGATGTAGGAGTGTTAGCTATATATTCTCTCCGTCCTAAAATAAATTAACTCCTATAGTTTAAATTTTGTCCTAAAATAAATTAATTACTACCTTCTTATTTACTCTTGATTCATAAATAGAGAAATTTTAACCCTTCAATACCCCTCAGCAACTTACTCATCAATGCTATACTCTAATCAATAAAAAGCAATACAGTCTTTTTTTTCTTCATCCCTAAAGCTGTCTTGATATGTAAGGGTTTAAATTTTTTATAAGACGGAAGGAGTACCCAGCTAGAGGTAGTGCAATTAGTCAGTACATGCTAGGCCGGAAATTAAAGGGAAGAGCTAAATATCCACAACAACTTCACTCTCTGTGCCGTCTGCAATCTGAACTGCATGGGGACTAAGACGATTGTCTTCATCAAACTCCTGTTGAGTCGAGTTATCTTGCTGTTTCTACCGGAATGCATACAAGAGCTCCCTGGAAATGTAACTGAAGATGCAGTACGAGACTACGGGTACTCCTCAAGAAATCAGCCACTCAAGCCATCAGCACATGCCCAATGTAAGCAATAATTCCTCGTCGTCTGCCTTCTGTCCACACTCCATCCGTCCATGCTTGATGATGTAGAGCATTCGAGCCACCGTACGAATAAATAGCTTAATCTTGATAAACTAGTGAGCATGGATGCTCACCAGTCATCAGCGGGTATGATCTGCGATGAGATGTAATGATGAGCACTAGAATACCCCACAATTTAAGACGAGTCTTTTCGATAATTTTTGTGCCATAGTGCAATCATAGATCAGAGCATCACCGGCCGGTAATGAAGTTGCCAGAATTCCACTGGAAACAGGGTGCCAACTGCTAAGGACTCCAGAGTTTGAACTTTGAAGAGAAACCTAACCGTCGCAATCTTCCACCGAGCTGCTTAGTCACAGGTCGATCGTCGATATGTTTTCTCGTTTGCTGATCGATCAAAAGACCACAGCATATCCGAAGCTTCTGAATCCGCCAGAGATGAATGGCCAAAGCCGGCAGGGCCATTGTCCACAGCTACATGAATACTACATCTGCTCGAATCTACTAACTCATGTCGCCTCGAGCAACTGGATCAGAGAAAGGGATGGTTCTGGTCAGGACATATACGGTGGATGCAACCTCACTCGTCCAAAACGTACGTACACCGATCGAGTTGCGGGCTAAGTAGCACGATCGAGCGAGGGATCCATCAATCAATTCAACCGGGCACATGCTCTGGGCCACCTGCAGAGTGTAAGATTGTGCGTGAGCTTATTCCAAACTGCTGTTCTTGATCAGGTCTTGACATGAGCCTCGCCGTGTTTCTCGATCTCGCATGGCCCCCCTGACGGAGCTAGGGTCCAGAGTTTCGAGTCATTTCCAAGAGGAAAAAACCACGGCGAAGTGTGGGGGTCAGAATATTAGTGTAGCTTAGTACGCAGCAAAGGGATGATGACAAGGGCCAGATGGGGAACAGCGGCGCTCCATGATTTCAATCTATAGCTTAGTTGCTTTCTTTATCGAGATTGATGGAGGCACGGAGAAGAATAAGGCTATTTTCTTTGGGAGTGCCATCTTTTGAAGCTGATTAGCTACGACTTGTCCGAGCATTATCATCATCTAGACATCCTTTGCTACGGTATGCATGATAACCGATCACACCTTCGTACTTGATCAGGGATACATGTATTAGTAAATGTTTTTACGGGAGTAGCACATTCTGCTGGTTGAGAAGGGATTTGTAAATTCCAAGACAGTTCAGCCATAACAGAATCACAGAATTACACTTTGTGTCGTGTATAGTTGAAGAATGAGGATCCACACGCGAGCAGCTTCGGCTGACTATTGCCATGTCTGAATTCAGTGAACCTTGGGTCAGTCCACATCCAATAGATTTGGTCGAGGTTCCGGCGGCACTGGACTACATTGCGTCCAATTCAGAGTACGTAAAAACAGATTTAAAAAAAGAACCTGTATCAATTTTTAGGAGAAAGCCCATATCAGTTTAAAAGCCCGTTTAAACCCAACAGACGAAAAAGCGTAAAAAGCCCAGGTGCACTGGGGGCCTTAAAACAACAGTTCCATATTATAAAGCCGGACTCCTACATAGGCCTACCTAACTAATGGGCCAAAGACTGGGCCATAAATTTGATCACCCAAACCATCATCGTTGTTTTTGCGAATTTTTACTGTTACTAATTTAATTTTTTTTTAATTTACAAAACTAATTTTCGATTTGGATCATTTACAGAACTAGTCTCTTGCTGCCGTGAGCCACGGCGGGATTTAAAAACCGCCGTGGCCCAGGGCGGCGAATGGCATCCCCGTCACCCGGGGCCAACGGCGCCGGCCGCCGTTAGCCCCGGGGACGCCACGTGGATAGGGTGGCGAATGCAATTTTGCATTCGGCCCCCTGGGGGCATTCGCCGCCCTCCCCCAGGGCGGCGAATGCATAGGACCGTCCGCACAGCGATCGGACGGTCCGAATCGACGGCAAATTGTTGTAACGCGCGCTAACTACCTTAAAACAGTCATAATTTTCGCATACGGTCTCGGAATCGGGCAAATAAGTACTCTACGGACATCTACAGAAAATTTTACATCCGCTTCCCCCCCACTTCGTCGGGTTTGTCCAAAAAAATTTTACGAAATTCGGCCGGGAAGATTGAGTTTTTGAGGTCCGAAGTTTCAGCACGGTTTTTAAAGCACACTCGTAATTTTCTACAGGCCACATCTTACATCGGTTTAAGCTGCACCTTCACGAGATTTTGCTATTCTCATGTTGCTAGTTGAGAAAAAAATATCAAAAAAAAGAAAAAAAAATTTTGCAGGCGGCCCCCTGGATTCGGACGGTCCGATCCTTCCGCGGACCGTCCGTTCACTATGCTAAAAACCGCCGTCCCCCAGGGCGGCGAATGCAATTTTACATTCGGCCCCCTGGGGACATTCGCCGCCGTCCCCCAGGGCGGCGAATCCACGTGGCCTCCCCGCGGCTAACGGCCGCCGGAGCCGTTAGCCCCGGGTGACGGGATGCCATTCGCCGCCCTGGGCCACGGCGGTTTTTAAATACCGCCGTGGCCCAGGACGGCAAGAGGTTAGTTTTGCAAATGATCCAAATCGAAAATTAGTTTTGTAAATTAAAAAAAAATAAATTAGTAACAGTAAAAATTCTTGTTTTTGCAGTGTAAAAACGCAATGTCATAAGCTATTCACGGGAAAAATTAGTGAAGCATACAGAAATAATTTACGGGTTATATTTAAGTTCTTCGTGATTTAAAAGCCAATCTAAAAAAACTACGACGAGAAAACCTCAAACTAACTTTAAAATTAAGTTTTAAAATTCAAATTTTGGCTGCAACTTATATATAAGCCAAAAGGCAAATGATCGGCTTGTATACCTTCTATACTAATTAGGCATTTTCATAAAGCCGTTTTGTTAACAAAAAGATATAGCCATTAATTAGATGGACGTATACCATGATCATAGATCATACTAAGGATTCATGTTAATTAAAACATGCCATTGAAAATACTAATGATTCTTTAGTTTCTGTCAAAACTAACAAAATATGTCATTGGAAATTGGAAATATCATGTACTATTCCGTTTTAGTTCTTTTTTCAAAATTTAGTAGTTTCAAATTTCAAAATTAATAAATATGAAAGATGCCCATCTTAGAATCTCATTTTTGTAATTTAATTAATTTAATTCTAGTCATAGTACGGACTTGATTTTTACCTTAGTGCTTCAATAGCATATCATGATATCATTATTGTAGAGGTTTGGATGTCAGCATTCCGGGTTGGGGCAACTGGTGTTTGGCAGTAGGGATTTAAGGTTGTGAACTCAGGCAAAAGTCTAGGCAACCCTCTGTAACACAAGCCAATTTATCCAGGTTCAATCCTTCTACAGGATAATAACTCTACTCTTATTTAATTGATTTCTTCAGGAGAAGCTCGTTTACAACACTGGGGTGCCAAGAACTGGCTAAGTCCTCTGCTCTAGCGAAAGAGTCGGTGCGTGGTGCTGCCTTATGCACGCTCGGTGGTTTTCTTTTTTTTTCTCCTCTTTTCTATGCCAGTGATTGTACCAGCTTATATACTGCCTTGTACGCCTAATCCCACAGAGGGAGGTCCTAACAGACACAGTGTAACTAAATTATTACATGCATTGTAGCCTGCTGACATGCCATCTATAGCTGGTCATTCCGTCCTGCCGTGCCATATCTTCTACCCTTGAGCCAATCGTTGATACGACAGTGCTTCCCCTCTTGTCAAAACGAGCTGGACAGTGGAGGGAGAGATGTGATCCACTGTATCACCAGCCTTTACCGTCCTTGACCAGCCGTGAGAACGCTTAATTAATATGGAATGATAGGGCACGTGGAAGCACACCCTCTCCATCCCCTGTGTCAGAACACGAGGCCCGCCAAGTCTACTTCCTCTGCCTTCTAGGTCCTCCCGCGTGCCTCCTTGCAGGCACGCCATGTGTCGACCTCCAAACACTTTGCAGGGTTAGCCCACATGGGTAGCCCTAAGCCGAGCGCGATGCTACTAGGCTGCTCCCGAGCAACCCACGTGGATGGCTCCATACCAGATGCGCTGCCATGCGGTTGCTCCCAAGCAACACATGTGGACAGCTCCGTGTCGAGCCTGTTGCTAAGTGGCTGCTTTCGAGCAACACATGTGGATGGCCTCAAGCCGGGCGTGCTTCGCCTTCATCTGCCTCCAATCCTTTTTTGTGCAAAGTTTTTTTCTTGAAGCAGGTTGGGCCATATGGGGCTTTATTGGGCCAATGTCTTGCCTCCCGGCCTTGTGTGGGTATCAGGAGCTGGAGCTCCTGTACCCGTGACGTTAACAATTACTTTCATTAACTATCAATAGTGATTTCACAACCCCCAAAAGCTCAATTAATCTGTCGATCAATTACTTTCATTAACTATCAATAGTGATTTCACAATCCCCAAAAGCTCAATTAATCTGTGCATCGACCTGTGTGAATTATGTATATTCTTTTTTAGAAAGAATTATGAATATTCAAATAGGTTTCGCCGTGTGTGATTTTTCTAAGTTTGGTTAAATCTTAATCAATCAGTGTAAGTTTATAAGCTTTTCTTTGTGTGTGTGTATGTTGTTGTTGTTGCTACTGCTCTTGAGAAGGAGGAGGAGGAGGGGGCGTCTTTTCCCCTCCGGACTTGTTAAATGTCGCAAACACTTTTTTACATATATATATTGCTATATTCGAGTATACATAGATAAACCTATCCTAAAGAGTTTGGGCTTGTTAATTTTAAAAAATATATATGGACATTTGTGACAAAATATGAGGTTCCTGTGTGGGAAAGGAAAAATGCACTGTGGGTTGTGCTATTATTTTTTCCTTATCCCGGACCATAACAACAAACTACACTCAATACTATTTCGACATATTACCTAGTTAGATTTGAAACGATCAATTACCATGTATCCAGTTATTCTCTTATATACTTGACAATATTGAAAACCCGCTGAACCTTACTTGGACAATCGGCATCGAAGTGCCAAATTTCTAACAGATAAACCCGTTACTTTAGAGCATATGTTATATTATCCCAAAGGCAGTTAACATATGCCATTTTTCTTTTGTTTTTCCCTTGATACTTCAACTATTAATTATTGGTTATTTGGTTATTCTCCTAGATATGTAACGGCATTGAATATCCCACTACAAGGGAACAAGCAATCTGGGTCATAACCCACATATGTGACAAGTAAACGCCTGGTCACTAATAAGAAAACCTCATCTGTGACGGATTATAACTTATCACCCTTACAAATGAGTCATCTCTGACAGGTCTAACTTACCATCCGTCACTCAAAGAAGCCCTAAAAACATATTTTGAATTTTCCATGCCATCTAGACATGGTCACACGTCACTACCTACAAATCCACCATTTTAACACAAATTACGCATACATGCGGCAGATAGGACTCAAACCCGATACCTCTCTCTTCACAGGGTATACTCTTACCAACTCACCTATAGAGACCATGTTAAATATTCTTTCAATTATTCTTTTGACTATTCTTGTCCGATTCATGTAGCATGTATTTGACATTCTAGATGACTTTAAATGAAAAAGTCATCAAATATAAAGTTGTAGATCTAATCGTGTTCTACAACTTTTATATAGGGAATATCTCCATCCAAGGTCGTTTGAAGAATTCAAAATTTTCTTTTTTAAAAAAATAGATCTTATCTTATAATGCATATTCGGGCATGTAAATGATATCAAATGAAAATATTATTAATTATAAACTTTGATATAGGGTATATCTCCATCCGAGGTTGTTTGAAAATTTTGAAATTTTGTTTTTCAAAATGGATCTCATCACTTATAATATATATTCGGGCAAGTAAGCGATCTCAAATGAAAATATTGTCGATTATAAAGTTGTAGATTTCATCGAGATCTATAACACTTCTATATAGGACATGTATCCATCTAACGTCATTCGAAAAATTCAAAAATCTGAATTTTCACTCATCTGTGATGGGTCATAACTGCCACCCATCATAGATAACGTTATCTACAATGAGTGGCAGTTACGACCCGTCAGAGATAAGTGCTTTCATCTATAACGATTCATCCCACTACACCCGTCACAGATGATATATCATCTCTAACGGGCCATGGTTATGACGCCCATGACCCGACCTCGCATCTGTGACAGGTTGTCCCTGGTAGCCATATCTTAAACGGGCTATTTTTTAACTCGTCAGAGATGAGTCATCTCAAACGGGTCACTTTGACCCGTCACGGATATCCGAATATGTAGTAGTGTCTACTCTTATTTGGACAAGTCGGTTTTAGTACGCGGTTTTATTGATACTAAAAATCTCCGTAGTATGCAAAGTAAAAACGCCAAATATCAAACGGTTAAATCAGTTACTTTAGTTCATACGTTAGATTATCCCGTAGGTAGTTAACACTCACTATTTGTAGGTTTTTCCTTGATACTTGTAAAGATAATAAATTCCAAATTTGTAAGCACAATAAGATCAACCCAATTAGGTTATCTTTGGTCAATCTTCACCTCTTGAAGTAGCCATGCATCCTTTTGATGTCATGACATCACTGCTTATGGTATTTATCTTGATCAGTACCAATGGATTTAATGCTCAAGGACTGTAGCCAAATGATCCATGGTGGTAGACACACACACAACGTTCGAATTCATGCCTAGCATGGGATGTACCAGGGTGCTTTGCAAGTTTGCATGGCATGCAGATACTGCCATATACTTTTGGTCAATGTCTATCCTACTGGCAGCTCATTGCAACTACTGATATATATTTTATATTGATAACTAGACCTTCTGTCTGCCAGCTCACCTCTTCAAGAGTTGCATGCACCTGGTGTACACAGCCTCCTGGGCTATACAGACAGAGGCATCTAAAATGCACTGCTCACTTCTCAGTAGCTAAAAACAGACCTGGAACGTTGTACTCTAGCTCTGTTTGTGACCATTGGATCGCCACGCGGATGAACGGCTGATGCATTCCCTCTTCCCCTATATAAAGAGGGGACTCAGGTCTCCATCACACTAATCTATCCCCTTCTTGACTTGCTCCCAATCGACCTCACTCTGCCTTACCTAGAAAATTCTCCACCCACCAGCAATTCTTCCCTGTGCTTCCGACCTTTAAGGACGAGCTGATGTCAGCTGCAGGTAACTCCTTTCTCAACCAAGATCCGGTGATGGCAGCTGGGGCCAGGGTGCCGGACAAGTACTTCGCGAGCTCTAGCCATGTCACCGGTGCCCACTGCCATAGTGTTGGTGGTGCTCCCATCACCATGGCGGTCCCCGACATGGGGTTTCTCGTTGCTGGGATAGGCATGGCTCCATCTAGCTTTGTGATGCCAGAGGGTGCCCTAGCGGCTGGCTATGGTGCCATGGCCACCGTTCCAGTAGGGGTTGTCGTTCCTCAGCAGCAGCAGGCGCAAGTTGGAGGCAACAACGGCAACCTAGGGTCGTTCAAAGGAGCATGGACAAGGCAAGAAGATGAGTAAGTGACATATCAACCGACTTTTGATAAGATTTTTTTTTTCTCGAGTTCTCCACATCTTCGTTCTTGCCAGCAAAATTATGTATATCTACGTGTTCGCTTATTTGCAGAGTTCTCAAGCAAATGGTGATAATCCATGGGGATCGCAAATGGGCAACCATAGCAAAGAGCCTCCCTGGTCGGATCGGGAAGCAGTGCCGCGAGAGATGGACCAACCATCTGCGCCCGGATATCAAGGTCTTACTCTTTAACTTGTTGGTTCCAGTATATTGTGTAGATTTAATGGAGCTCTTGATCCATGTTATTTTGAGGAGGGAATTCTTTTCACATTTACGTAAAATTGTGCTGGAAATTTCGTCCCACCATTTGAGATTGGCTATTAAATCTCGAGTTAATAGTTGGTCATGTTGCATGTAATTAGTCTAATCAACAAGTGCGAGTAAAGCTGATGGAGAAAGACGGACAATTTATTTTATATTCCAACACTCACCCTTAAGTCTCATGTGTGGAATAAAAGTGTGATTTTTTATTTAATTGTGCGTCAGATATGATTCGAATCCGAGACCTCTAGCTTTGATATGATATTAAGTTGCATGCACCAACCAGTTCAATCAAAAGCTTAAATTGATGAAGAAAGATGGACAATTCACTTTATATTCCAATATAATCCAAAGACTTTGGTTTTATATATGATGTTTTAGACTAGAAATTCAATGAATCTTAGGATTTTCTGATCAAAGATTGAAAGGCATGTCCCCAAAAAAAGAGAGAGGCATGGTTAAATCTTTCAAAAATTGTACCTGGTTTAATTAATGCATATTACATTTTACAAGGTTAAATATATTCTTGATTTATCACTACGGAGTAAACAATACAGGTGTTATACTGCACCCTGCATAAATATGGTAGCTGTTCATGGTCATAGATATACATGTTTTATTCTCAATAAATGTACTTCTTAGATTTAAAATCATTAAAAACAGCCCTGATATAGATACAATATATAAAATTACGTCATCTATCTAATTACAAATTTTTGAAGGTTGCGAGCTTTAAAATCTTTTGAGTTCCTATTTATGCTAATCATACAAATGCAATCAGTATTAAAAAGCATAGTACAATTTACACTGCAGAAGGACGTCTGGACCGAGGAGGATGATAGGATGTTGATAGAAGCGCACAAGACTTATGGGAACCGTTGGTCGGCGATCGCCAGGTGCCTCCCTGGCCGGTCGGAGAACGCTGTCAAGAACCACTGGAACGCGACTAAGCGGAGCCTGAAGTCGAAGCGTCGGATGAAGAAGAAGAAGAGCAAGCAAGTGGTGCCGGGACAGCTCTCCCCTCTTGAAGAGTACATCCGTAACCAGTATCCGCCAGCCGTCGAGACCACACCGCCACCACCTGTGTCTGCACCGCCTGCCGACGTCGTTATGCACGTTGCCGGACCGGTCAGTACAGGTCCAACCGTCGCCGCAGGCTCCAACCCGCCAGAAATGGGGATCTACCTTGGCCTGGCTAACCCGGCTGGACCTCCCAACCAGCTAGGGGCGATGAACCTGAACATGTCACTAGCGCCGGACCTCAACGCCTACAACGAGCAGCGGGATGAATACTACCTACCGTTCGTCCCTCAGGGCAACCTGCACTACGGGGTGCATGTGCCGGCGCCGGCGTCGGCGCTGGTGCAGCAGCAGCAAGGGATTAGCGTTGATCAGGACCTGCATTCTTCTTGTCTGAGTCTGTACCACCCGTCGTTCCCCGGAAGCCACCCGGGCAGCGTGGAGTTCAGTTGGCAGTCCAGCACCCAGGCCAACGTAGGTGGCTGCTACAGTGAAGCTGGCCCAAGCAGCGCCAGTGGCAGCGGCTACGCGGACGACGTTGACGTTATCCAGATGGCCTCCAGGCAGTTCCTGATGCCGTCGGAGGCTGAGGTCACTCTTGACCTGACCAGGTTCAAGTGAGGTTTGCAGTGCCACTGCCATGTCATACCGCTCAGTTAATACTCCAAATTTATCTTTTGTTTAGCTGTTGCTGTTACTTTTCTCCAAGTAGAACGCATACATTCTGTACTGCAGTGTTTATGCTTTTCTTGTAGTACTTCTGTTTTGTACATTCGGGCCTTGCATTGTCCATGTGGTGCACTGTCGTGGGAACCTTTAACTTATACTTCCCTTTTAAGCGTGTATCAATGTGTTGATTCCATAGCTATTCCCATTAAATTCTACTCTTTTTCCTCCAAAAAATGGCTTTTTATTTTGTAGTTTTCTACTGTTGAGCTATTGGCGCGTGGAAAGTGGTAGAACCTAGTACGTCTACTCCATGTACTGGACTACTGGAGTACAAGTCTTTGTTTGGTTGAGCGGATAGTGCGCAGGTATCTGGGCTTTAACGTGGCTCGCGGACAAAAAGAGCGCAAGAGTTTGCCGTGCAGCAAAGCTGTTCAGTTCCCCTCCCGGACCACTCAAACGGCTGCCTGCGCGCGTGATGCGCCAGCCATGGATCCGTCCTACCTGCATGCATGCAGCTGACCGCATACTTCACTGCTGGAAGTAACCCGGGAATAAAGGCGAGTAATGGTAGTAACTTAACTACTCCTCTCTCAATCCCTAAAAGACCATTATTTTAATTAATCAAAGAAAAATTAAGTATAAAATTAAAAAGACTATTATGCTCTTAATTAATGTGAAGAAAAAATAGAGAGGAAGAAAAAAAGAAGGATAAGAGAGTCCTATTAGTTGGATGGTTAAAACGATAAAATTATATTAAAGATGTCTAGTGGATCCCACTCTAAAAATATATTCTTTATGAGACAAATTCTTAATCTAAAATAATAGTCTTTTAGAAACGGAGAGAGTACTACTCTATTACTTTACGAAGTTCTTTATTGGTAGTATTTTACTACTAGTATTATCGTCAGTAGAGATAATCTCAATCGTTGATATATGAATTCTACTATCAGTAAAAATAATTATTCTACTATCAGTAGTTAAGGTGGTAATAGAAATAAATATAATCTATTAGATTAGAAAATATGAACAGTTTAGATTAATTATATTATATTAGTACAGAGCATTATAAAATAACTCAGGCGACCAAATGTGTATCAAATCGTATATCTTATATATCAAGCTGACCATTAGCCAGCTAGGTACTACATGACGCCATCTTGTTTCCCGACTGCGAGTCTGCGACTAGCTAAGCTAGGTGTGTTCAGCAACTTTGTGCGATGTCCTAAGACATCTGGTAGTCCTAGGATATGGTATCGTTTTGTACACAAACTGAGAGAAACACGCAAGGGCTTGTATTCTTTTGGACGTGGTAGATGTTGATCAGTAATCACGTGAGAGCCCATTTAGAAGGCCCAAACCACGTTGGGGACCCTGGCCCAGTCCTAGCTAAACCAAGTCTATCGGTACCGCAGGAATTGGACCTCACGAACTGGCCCTAAACGTATCTTAGTTGGGCCGATACCTGAATCATCTACACATATCAAGTCAACATGTTAGGCCACTGAATTGCCAGTGAAGGCCTGATTCTTTAGACCCGATGCTTCAGTTTCGTTCGGACTCGTGATGGTCTGATGGACAAGTGGGCCCGCAGAAATTACGCCCACAGTCAGAGATGGCCCATATACAGCTGCTCTTTTGAACAAGTGGGCCCGCAGAAATTACGCCTACAGTCAGAAATGGCCCATATACAGCTGCTCTTTTGATCTTGTCTCTTTCTTCATCGGCTTTTGGGTTCATCGAAGATGGCAGAGGTTCCTAAAAAGAGAGTTTTACTGTTACTAATTTAATTTTTTTTAAATTTACAAAACTAATTTTTGATTTGGTCTTTTTGCAGAAGTAGTCTCTTGCCGCCGTGGGCCAGGACGGTGTTTAAAAACCGCCGTGGCCCAGGGCGGCGAATGGCCTGGGCCCACGGTGCCGGGACGGCAGCCCACGGCGTCAGCCGGCCGGGGGCCACGTGGTATTGCCGCCCTGGGCCACGGCGGCGAATGGCCCCGGGGCGAGAGCAAAAACACCCGTGCCTCTTCCTCCCCGCCCGCCCGTGCCCGTGCCCGTCCCCGCGCCCGCGCCCGTCCCCGCGTCCGCGCCTGCACCCCGCGCCCGCGCTCGTCTCCCGCTCGCTCTCTCCCTGCGCTTGGGGCCCACGCGTCAGAGCGCCTCCCGCTGACAGGGCGGGCCCGCCTGCATTCTGCCCCCTGCATTAACAGTAAAAACTCAAGGTAAAACTATATATACCCCGACACTCCGCAGGAGAGAGCGAGCGGGAGACGAGCGCGGGCGCGGGCGCGGACACGGGGACGGGTGGGGGGCACGGGCGCGCGGGGAGGAAGAGGCACGGGCATTCACCGCCGTGGCGCAGGGTGGCAATGCCACGTGACCCCCGCCGGCTGACGCCGTGGGCCGCCGTCACGGCCTGGTGACGCCGCCGTGGGCCCAGGCCATTCACCGCCCTGGGCCACGGCGGTTTTTAAAAACCGCCCTGGCCCACGGCGGCAAGAGGCTACTTCTGTAAAAAGACCAAATCAAAAATTAGTTTTGTAAATTAAAAAAAAATTAAATTAGTAACAGTAAAAATTCCCTAAAAAGAAAGATGACACAGAAACGACAGGTGCTTCTACACGTTGGTTTGCACTAGTTAGTGCTACTATTGTGTTACATCCAAGTAACATCGTAGTCTTACTTCTCAATTTCTTGGGAAAAAAGGGATATGATTATAGTGCTAAGAGAGTTTTGCTGCCATTTGAGGAATTTTCTTTTTAAGATAATAGGTAGAAATTCGGTCTTTATATCCACATGTGGATATACACATCCAACGATTACAGAAATACTTTGACTCAAGTCTCATGACCGAGAAACAACAAAACAATAATAATAAAAAAAGACTAGAAAACTAAGCTTCCAGTTTTCTTCCATCTTCTTCAAACTTGCTCCTTTCTTATGCAACAACAACTAGCACATCAATCGTTTACTTAGAAACTTTGATATCAGAATCGTCCTGCTAAAGATTAGTCTTCTATTTTCGGATGAGCTATGCCGTGCCAAAAACACTGCACTAAGATGATCTTGAGAAACAACCTGAACTCCTAAAACCTCTCATCAGTGTACCATTCACCTCTGACCGTCTTTGTCACCTTGCCCTCTCTATCAGCCAGATTTATTGTCCAATTCCCATAGCTCCTAGTCCCTAGTGTCTTCGCCTGCTGATGCAGTCCATGGGAGGTAGAAAAGAAGAAGTCATGTCAATGCCGTTTGCCATTGCATGAACGGATCTAGGCACAGACACATCAGATCCAACGGATCTTAGGCCCTAGATCTAGCGTCGCATCCTAGCCATCACCGGTACCGTCATTGATCCTGTCGTCGTCGTCTGCCGCTGTTGTCTTTGCTCACTATAAGGTCACCGAATCTGGCCACCCCAGTCGCCAATGGCACTGCCAACGCCTCTTCGCCCGTCTATGCATGCTGGTGTTGCAACTAAGAACCACATTATCACCATCGCAACCATTCATTCCAAGGTCCTCTCTACCAGCCGCCACCCCGAGGTCCTTCAAGCTGTTGCCCCACGGCTCACAGCGTGCCCAGCGTTTTATGGGAAAACATAACATACATGAAGTCATGTTTTTCCAGTTCAAAGCAAAGTAAATATCATTATCATAGCAAAAAAAATGTAATGTAGGAAAATTTGTTTTGTGTTGAAGTCGACTTGTGGGCTTACGTCTCTATAAAGTTTGGTGTTCATATATCCTAGCCTCAATAAGGTTTATAAATTTATCCTGGCCTCCATTTCTTTAGTGGGTGCACTCATCAATGATGTTGTGTTTGTTTGTGTGTCTTTTATGTAATTGAGAAATGAGAAAGGTTTTGAGATTTTGAACATGAATTGACAACTCATGTTGAATTTGTATGCCCGTTTGCATGCTGATGGTGTACCATCTTTCCGGCCGGTTAGTGCATTCCGAGGAATTCTATCCAGTTGCAGAAATACAATGGATTTGTCTGCAATCGCCCACTGATTTAGCCATTTGGGTCGTCTAGCCGAGGAACATAGATTGCCTCTGACTAGGAGGCATTTGTCTGTGACGCGGTCTCGACGAATAGTACATGTTGCCCATTGCAACTGCACGGATGATCTGGACCAGTTCTTTCAACGAAAGGAATGACGAAATTGTGCCTAGACATCTAGAAGCAGCCTACTTAATTCGAACCTTTCTCATCAGCCATACACAAAACGAGATAAATTATTAGTATATGATTAATTGATTATTAACTATTATAAACTTAAAAATTGATTTATTTGATTTTTAAGAAACTTCTATGTATAAAATATTTATAAAAAATACACCGTTTAGTAGTTTGGAAAACGTGCTCACGGAAAATAAGAGAATAAGGTTAAGCCATAAAATAATTCAAACCGTGCATCCATTAGATAAGCTATAAAAATACAGGGGTTGTATAACTTTAGTATGATCTCTTAAAGCACCATTGTTATCAGCTTCTAACATGGGCTACTTCATCGATTTTTATGAACACGCTTCTCAAACTGCTAAACAGCGTGTCTTTTGCAAAAATTTTCTATATATAATTTTTTAAAACATCAAATAAATCAATTTTTCATGTTTGTAATGATTAGTACTTAATTAATTATATGTTAATGATCCGTCATGTTTTTCATGAGACAATAAACTCAAGCCTAACCTAACATTCAAATGGTGCTCTATGGCTGTAAAAAAAGTGACAGGTTATTAGCATATGATTAATTAAATATTAGCTATTATAAATTTAAAAATATTTATTTGATTTTTTAAAAGGGCTTCAATATAGAAATCTTTTTAATAGATATATCGTTTTGCAGTTTAGGCAACGTGGTCACAAAATTCTTGAGGCAGAATCGGGGCTTTGGCTGAATGCTGTGTCTTTTCCCCTATACGGTCTACCTTATCGGTTTTGAAGTGTCCGGATTAGTCGTCGAAATTTCTATCTTTTTTTTCTTTTTGAGGGTTAATTGTTGGTTCTTCCAAACCTGCACTGTGCTAGTCTTATGCCCATACTCCATATTAGGACATGGTCAGATAGTCTCAAACATGGACTCTAATTGGTTGTTTGAATTGGCTTATGTATAAGTCACATGCAAAACAAGAAACGTCATTAGTGTTTGATTAATTAAGTATTAACTATTATAATTTTAAAAAAATTATTTAATTTTTAAGATACTTTTATATATATAATTTTTATAAATAACACACTGTTTTACGTTTTGAAAAAAATACTAACAAAAAATGAGAAAGAAGCCTCAAGCTACAAGCCGTCTCAAGCTAAATAGTCTCTGACACAGCCTCCATTTGGTTCATACTGCCAGGATTACAAAGCATTATTGCTGCAACAAGATAACTTAAGAAAAAAAGCAGTACCTGATTGGATAAAAAAAATCTTTTGAAACAATTCGTAGTACATCAACATTATCCAATCAAATACATGATCCATTGAAACATATATACAGAGCAATTCATCGGTACTCCAATTGAAATATATGATCCTAGTTCTATTTCCCGTTATCATCTAATCAAATCTAAATCAAAATGTTACCCAATAAAACATTCACTCGAATAACAGGACACAAGACGCACTCGAAAATGATTTTATACTAACATAGCGAGACGCATGTATATCTTCAAACTTGAAGACTGCAAAATTCAGGGTCAGGCGGATCCTTCCCCGCCTCAGCTTTGCCTGGACGGAACAGAATCGCCGGCCATCCGCCGTACCCAGTAGTCGGCCAAGAACGTCTTGGCGGCGTCGAGGCTGGGGAAGTAGGGCGGCTCGAGGAACATCTGTGCCAGGGGGTCCATCTCCTCCGCCGGCAAGAACAGCGCCCGGTTAGCCGAGGCCTCCGCGGTGCCCATCACCGCCGTCACGAGCTGCCGGTACGCGAAGAAGAACCTCCTCACCGCCGCCTCCACGGTCTGGAATGCCTGCAGCAGCTCCACTTTACCGGCTTCCTCGCCCTCGCCGCGCCGCCGGCTGTGGAACAGCTTCATGGCCGCTTCCTGCACCCTCGGCCCGCCGTTGGGATCCACCTCGACGCCGAGCACCGACGGTACACGCTTCTTGAGGTCCCTCGTGGCGTTAGCGACGTGCAGCAGCGCCCTGGAGCGGAAGCAGAAGGACGCGTCGGAGCCCGGTGCCGCCCGTATCGCGAGCTGGCTCTTGAGCCGCAGGAAGTCGTCCGGGTCCATCAGCAGGTGCAGGTCCTCGACGTCGGCGAGCAGCTTCCAGACGCGTTCCAGGATCCAGCAGTCGCTCGCCGCGGCCTCCCAGTTTCTTGCTTCGATTCGGCCGTTTAGACGGGCGAGAAGTTGTGAGGCCGCGCACAACCAGGACTCGAGTATCTGGTGGATGGTGAACAGCGCCTCGTTCTCCCTGTTGCGGTAGCCGGTCTTGGGCTCCGGCGCGACCTTCGCCTTGAGGGCGTGCAGCTCGTGTGGCTTCACGACGCGGTCGTACTCGAGCACCGGCTTGCCGGGGAGGTTGGGCTCGCCGAGGCCGAGCGTGAACACGCAGCCCTGCATCTGGCTCTCGATGGCGTACTTGATCTTGGCGGCGACGGTCTCGGACTTGTCCCACGCCGCGAGGCGCGGGAGCAGGCTGGCCTCGCTGACGTGGCACACCACCGCGGTGGCGCTACCGGGAAGCTGCCACACCTCGGACGCGCTCCGCTCCCGCGGGAGCACTCCCTCGGACGCGCTCAGCTCGGCCAGCGGCGCGCACCGCTCGCCATCGCAGAGCGCGGCCACAACCTCGACCTCCCTTGCCGCGAGCGCCTCGAGCCGTCGCGCGAGCTCGCGGCGGCTGGCGTAGCCCCGCGGGTCGGAGAGCGCGACGGACACGAAGCGGAAGGTGATCTCCAGAGCCTGTAGCGCCGGCTTGACGAGGCCTTCGTCGGCCCACTCCGGACAGCATCTACCATTCCACAGCCTCGCCAGCTCCGGAAGCCGCAGGTACTGCTCGTACTCCTCCACCGCCGTGTCATCCTGCACCCTCAGAGGCGCAACAGACACCGCCGACGACGAGGCCGCGCACTGCTTGTCGTCCGGCCGCACCGGAGAGACAGGGGACAGCTTGGGCGTCGCCATGTCCGCGTCTCCAGTTGAACTCTCTCTTATGGTCTGGTTTGAATTTC
The DNA here is from genome assembly GCA_003991445.1 of Oryza meyeriana var. granulata. Classification (NCBI taxonomy): domain Eukaryota; kingdom Viridiplantae; phylum Streptophyta; class Magnoliopsida; order Poales; family Poaceae; genus Oryza; species Oryza meyeriana. The sequence continues at coordinate 177,384 of RYFJ01001375.1, forward strand.
CTACCGGTATACTCCTCTAGTGATCGATCGCAGGTAGTAGCTTCTGGTTTTGAGTTTGGCCTCGAGAGTTAGCAGACGGGTCGTCTTATATACTGCTGCGTTCGCTGGTAGTAGTACAGCTGTACAAGGGGAGCGTGCCAGCATGGCGTGTGGGCCACGCTGCTTGCAGCGCGATTCGAAATTGAATTTTTGGAAGGGAGAAACCGCGGTGGGCCGGGCCCTGTGGCTGGCGTTCGCAGGGAAAGGCAATAAATCGCGCAAAGTGAGAAAAGAAAGAGATTTTGAGCTTATCCGGACGAAGGAGCGCTGAGCTAGTTGTGTGAACTGTGAACTGCGATGCGCTTGTGCTGTCCAGGTCGTCGTGAATCGCGATGTTCTCTTGCGTTTGGGCAGCGCACGCCGACGTTGTATTCGATGTGATGCTTAACGCGGCCATCTCTATCCGTTGCGCACTTGCGTTGCCCACCCTAGGTAGGCCGGCACGAGGTTCGCTGAAAAGATAAAATGACGTCTCTGTTTCTCTTGCTAGTCTCGTAAAGAATACTATGAAATGAAAGAAAACTTCGTTCGCTTGCACTACTTTGCTTGTGGTTTGTACTTGTGGATGATTCTATATTGGAAGACTAGTTTGCGAAGCGAACGACGCAGCATGTATGGCTATCTCGTGATTTTGGTATGCAATATCGTCAGTAAACGACGTCGTATTCTGTTTTTTTCCCTATAGGTTATTAGATGTCGTGAGCGTACGTAACTTCCATCGAAAAGCTTTTGCAGTTTCGGCCTGGCCGACTTTCGGTATTGATAGCAATATAGCGTAGGCAGTTGACCTGACTGATTTTTCCATCTTCGGTTTATTTAGCACCAACGTTCTTGTCAACCAATTTTGTAGTGAGCGTTTAAAGTGGCCTTTCTCCTTATCTTCTCGGATTGTTGAGCACGTAAGAATGCAACCAATCTAGACTGCATGTTACATTGACATCGCACATCGCCTCATTTTCACTGTACTCAAACGAGTATCTGATAGTACTGCTTATAGACGGGGTCGACTATTCTAAACCATAAAATAAGCATGGTCGGTGGAAATAACCTCATATGCACTGTACAATTACTACTTCACTTACCGTAAACTTTCGGTTATACTGACGCCTAAGTATCCCTATCCTCGTTATCTGAAGAAAAAGGTGTCTTGTCGTAACGCACAAAGCAAGGCCAATTAGCAGGCAGCAGACCGTGTGTCTTGGCTAGTGCAAAACAACCGGATCAATTTCAGTAGGGCGTCACAACGTAATGCTGATACGGCATGCACCACCCTAACAGCCCATCACCCACGCTCAAATTCCACCAGCTGCTCGATCGCCGCCGCGACCGAAAATTCAGCGGTCGTGGCGTGGATTTGCCCGATGACCGCCTGTCCGCGCGCGCTGCCGAACTTTGACGGCGGACGCGCCGAGACAGCGGGTCAGCTCCCCGGCCGGTTTCCTTGTTCGTCCAACCAGCAGATGCCGAAGCAGCCGAGAAGGTTTTGGGTGGGTGTGTTGGTTTGGGAGGAAAGCGCCGTGTTGTGATGTGTAGCCGTGCTACTCGCGGTGCTTATCGCTCGAGTGGGTTTTCATATGGTTTGACCTGGTATATTCCACGAGGAAGACTCTGGAGACAGTTTGAGGCTTTTTAACCGACGAAGATTTGTTCATACTCGAGATGAAAAGCATGTAGGTCGGCAGATTATCTGCCTAAGTTACCGGGTAGGCGGGTACTATACAGAGCAAATGGCGTGCACCGACTGATCTGTTCATCTACGCCACGGTTCAGTATATACTGTGCATGTGAGTTCAAATGATTACCTCAAACGTACAAACACATCATATGTTCGTATTTGTTTCAATGTATCTTCTTTACTCAATGAAGGAAACGAGCAGGCCAAAAAATTTGGTGTTTTCCCTAACTCCGCGAGTACTCGTCTCTGAGACTCTGAACCCATGAGGCAGGATGGCAGGCAATTAACTAACCTCGACCAGCCGCTACAACTGCTTTGTGGATGGCAAGCAATTAACTATACCGTTGCAGAAGGTGCATGATCCCAACTGGCAACGAGCTTGTTCGTGCATGTGCATGAACCCGCCATTAAAACCCGTCACGGTCGTTTCGTCAAGCCCCATAATTCGTGCATCAACGGCTGGGTTCGATAAGTGAGTCGTGACGTCTGGGAAGGGCGGCCGGGTCCATACCGATACGGGACCAAGATCATCAGGAGTTCCGGATAAGAGCTTAGGAAGGTAGTAGCTGACCGGCCGACTCCGACGCCTTCCTTCTTCGCCGCTCGCGTGCTACGAATGGACAAGGACGACCGGCCGGTAAACGTCCATGACCAGATCCGACTATCCGACCAATCCGTCGTCAGGATTAGTTCGTTAAGTTTCTAGCGGACTAGACTTCCACGCAAACACACGTCCATCGCTGTCGCTGAAAAATAGCTCTCGATCTCCGATCCGATCGCGCGCCCTGGTGTCCCGTCGATCCCGATCGAGAGCGACATGTCTAGGCTGAGAGGAGACAGGACGCCCCGCCACGAGCGAGGAGGCGCTCGCCGCGCGGGTTAGCCCGCTGTTGCCGGATGGGACGCACGCGGGTGACAAGTGACAGCTAGCGGTTAACTGGCGAGCGTTCTCACGTGTTTACCCCGGTCCACGACTCCACGGGAGCGTGCATGCGCCCATGGGCGTCGGCTGGGCGGACGTGGTGCGGTGCGGTGTGGCCGACTGGACGTACGTGCCGGCGACGGCGTCAGCTGTCTGTATATGCCGGTGCAAAAGCCGGGTCCGTTCCTTCCCCCACCGGACGCGCCTTCACGTGCGGCGGGATCAGGGTCGGAGGAAGAAAAGAACGCGAACGAGAGATGTTTTCGTGTGTGGCCCAGAAGGGCTTTTCAGTTTTCGGGGTTCCCGACAAGGGGAGGCCCCGTCGCACATGGCGTGCCGCGCGGGCCACGGCGCATCGGGCGATTAGACGAAGCCCATCGTGTGAGATGCCCAGCAGGCTGTAATTGGTCATTGGTGCGTGCCGGTTTGACCAAGGAGGTGAGCTGGCAGTCGCTTCATATTCATATGGTACTGTATTTGGTATGGTAAAGAGTAGGTAATGTATTTGGTACGGTAAAGAATAGGTAGTGTTTGGGAGAGTTTTTTTCTTAAGCTTATTATCTTGTTTTTTAAACTCGTTTTTTAAAATATTAAACAAGACGTTTTTTTAAAAAATATATAAAAATTTCTTTAAAAAATAAATAAATCTATTTTTAAGTTTATAATAGCTAATAATTAATTAATCATACACTAATAATATTTCTTATTTTACGTGTGTCTTATAAACCACCGCTAAAAAGCACAAGCAAACGCTCCCTAATAGAAAAACCATTGGCTTATGTTTTCAAGCAGACATTACATTGGAATTTTTACTGTTACTAATTTAATTTTTTTTAATTTATAAAACTAATTTTCGATTTGGGAAATTTGCAAAACTAACCTCTTGCCGCCCTGGGCCACGGCGGTATTTAAAAACCGCCGTGGCCCAGGGCGGCGAATGGCATCCCGTCACCCGGGGCTAACGGCCCCGGCCACGGGGAGGCCACGTGGATTCGCCGCGGCGGCGAATGCAATTTTGCATTCGGCCCCCTGGGTGCATTCGCCGCCGTCCCCCAGGGCGGCGAATGCATAGGACCGTCCACACAGCGATCGGACGGTCCGAATCCACGGCAAATTATTGTAACGCGCGCTAACTACCTTAAAACAGTCATAACTTTCGCATACGGTCTCGGAATCGGGCAAATAAGTACTCTACGGACATCTACAGAAAATTTTACATCCGCTTCCCCCCACTTCGTCGGGTTTGTCCAAAAAAATTTTGCGAAATTCGGCCGGGAAGATTGAGTTTTTGAGGTCCGAAGTTTCAGCACGGTTTTTAAAGCACACTCGTAATTTTCTACAGGCCACATCTTACATCGGTTTAAGCTGCACCTTCACGAGATTTTGCTATTCTCGTGTTGCTAGTTGAGAAAAAAATATCAAAAAAAAAGAAAAAAAAATTTTGCAGGCTGCCCCCTAGATTCGGACCATCCGGTCGCTGTGCGGACGGTCCTATGCATTCGCCGCCGTCCCCCAGGGCGGCGAATCCACGTGGCCTCCCCGTGGCTAACGGCCGCCGGGGCCGTTAGCCCCGGGTGACGGGATGCCATTCGCCGCCCTGGGCCACGGCGGTTTTTAAATACCGCCGTGGCCCAGGGCGGCAAGAGGTTAGTTTTGCAAATTTCCCAAATCGAAAATTAGTTTTGTAAATTAAAAAAAAAAATAAATTAGTAACAGTAAAAATTCCATTACATTGCACAAGAACCCACGAGCGGATCCACCCATGAATTTTTTTATTTTTATATTTATTTAATAAAAAATTTACAAAACTACATTTTCATTTCAAAAATTTACAAAAATATACTCCTGCCGCCCTTTGGGAGGGCGATATCTCTGAAATCGCCCTCCCAGAGGGCGATATGATGACGTGGCTGACGGCCGTTGGCCGGCGGCCCACGGCCGTCAGCCATTTTGCAGGCGGCCCCCCGACCACCAATAAACCGCCCTCTGAGAGGGCGGCAAGGGGGCCGCCTGTAAAAATCCAGCTGGGGGGGCCGGCCCTTTTACAGGCGGCCCCCTTGCCGCCCTCTGAGAGGGCGGTTTATTGGTGGCCGGGGGGCCGCCTGCAAAATGGCCACCCCGAGCCGGCTATTTTGCAGGCGGCACCCTTGCCGCCCTCTCAGAGGGCGGTTTTGGGGCCGCCTGCAAAATCTGTCTGGACGGTCCGCACCCTATACGGACGGTCCGGACAGGCTACTTTGCCGGCGGCCCAGAGTACTGTCCGGACCGTCCGCACCCTATACGGACGGTCCGGACAGGCTAGTTTGCAGGCGGCCCAGAGTACTGTCCGGACCGTCCGCACTCTATACGGACGGTCCGGACAGTACAAATTGTTGTTTCACAGTATATAGTCCGGACCATCGACACCCTATTCGCACGGTCCGCACTGTACAAATGGTTGTTTTGCGTTATATAGTCTGGACCATCCTCATCCTGTCCGAACGGTCCAAGACAGGCATATCTGTGGCGGCAAGGAAGAGAAAGTACCACGCTGCACACAGTAGTTACATCTCTACTTGGTTATCTGTTTAAAATTCCCTAAGGCATATAATAACGATAACTAGAAACGTTTGATGTGTCGTTTGTACTCTTTGTATGGATAATTTCATTATGTTCGTATGCAATTAACGTGTGTTCGGTTATCACCGCTCAGAATGTACTTTCGCCGTAAAATTGAAACTGAAAAATTCATGTTTTGATCAGTTTCGTCACAAACATAGATCGTAAACGATCGACGAGCGTAAATAAAGTAAAAGGGTTTCTTCAGTATACATAGAATTAAAAAAACATGATATACAACAGACAAACTATCACTGATGCAACGTACTACGGGCCCGGACCGTAACCTCTAGCCCTCTTTGTCTTCTTACCCTGCGCTCACACTTGCCCCTGGGAGTACGTCAGCCGGTCTGGTGGTACGGCACGGCCAGCGCGGGTTTGTCTGCACGGGTGGCAGCTGGTGGGTCCTGTTTTGTGGTGGCGGAGCTCCTTCGAGCTGCGAGGCTGGTAGTATCTCCTGGATCTCCTCGCCCGAGTCCTCCAAGTCGTCCCCTCGAAAGGATCCGGTGCCCAACCGCTGCCGCGTGCGGCCTGCATGGAGGAGCCAGCGCCAGCAAACATCCCCGGTGCTGTAGAGTGGAAACCATGTACACCAAAATATTGATAATTACAAACCAAAATTTGGCAAGGCAAAAATAAACTTTGATATAACCTGAAGGACCTCCTGTGGTGGCCCGAGGGGCAGTTGTCATGCCCACGCCCTGCGTGGAGGTGCAGCGCCAGCAAACATCCCCGACGCTGTACAGTAGAACCATGTTCACCAAAATATTGATAATTGCAAACCAAAATTTTGCAAAGCAAAAATAAACTTTGATATAACCTGAAGGACCTCCTGTGGTAGCCCGAGGGGCAGTTGTCATGCCCAGCTGCGCGTTGTGGTCGTCCGTGGTACACTCCATGTGTCGATGTGCTAGCTCCAGAGGGATGTAAGTACGGTGTAGCGAAAGCTGCAGGGAAGCATATTGATGTACAACAGTACATGTCGTAGAAGGAAAACATGTTATGAACCGATGGTTAGTCCAATTTACCTCTGGAGGAGCCAGATGGCTGACTGGAACTCTGCAGTCGCACTCCTGCTCCTGCTCCTGTTCTACTGGCCGTGGCTGTTGCTGCTGTACAACTACGGGAGGTACCGCATCGACCGCACGACAAGTGAGGGCACGAATCACTGTGAGCATCGCCTGACGAATCCTCCCGAAGGTCGTCCTCTGCTCATCGGCATTGAGCACAATCCCACTGTCCAATCGTCCGAACGCCGCGTTTACATCAGCCTGAATCTGTCGTGCTGCGTCGGCCTATTTAGATGTGACGTGAACATGTGTTAGAACTGTAGACACGTACAAAGGAAATAGCAAAGTGCAAAAGGATAATGTGACGTTACCGCGCGGAAGTAGTCCTGGTCACGGTGTCTAGGATACGTGTCCTCGTAGCGGCGACGTGTGGCTGTGGATCATCTGGGGTGAACGTTACACGTGTGCGGGTACGGGCCTGGTACCACGTGAGGTATGCTAGGTAGGCCTCCTCAGTGTGTGCATGTATGTCGTCGACCACCTCCTCTGTCGCCAACAACCAGTCGTCCACGTACTTCTGCAGTAGAGGATACCACTGAACACCGGCTGCATGTCCCCTACGATTATATCTATTTGCAGAGAGTGCATTAGACTATATTAAAATAGTTATAGTAGTAAACAAAGATCGCAGTTGTACTAACCGGTGCACATCGCGCGGCACATCGATCTGCACGGGCACAGGGGAGTATTGACGTAGTCCGAACTGTCGCAGCACGCGCTGCGGAGAGTGGGGCTCGACGAAGATGTCGAACACCAACGGCACTCTCGTCATCCAGTACGCCTGGTCGCGCATGCAAAGAGTAGAGAGTCCGAGCGGTGCACGGGCCTCGATGGCCTACGGACTATACGGCTCCCAGACGACGTCGCTGGGCAGCAGGCGATCGAACTCCAAAACGAATTCGGGGTAGGCCCTCCTAACCTGCGTGTGGGCGTAACGACGCTGCAAAATAGGAAAAGGTTAAACGTCAGTGTTTGCGCATAACTGCTAAATATAGAATTTCACATTTTGTTACCTTACGTCGACAACCATATGGTCCCCATAGTCGGACCGTCCTCGGGCCACTGGCCGTACAATCCTCCAAGGCCGCCCTCGTAGGAAGAGTGCTGAATCAGAGGACGGCCTATCGCGAACCGCTCGGCCACCCATAGCTGCAGAAGGAGAGGGCAACCGGCGATAATCGCACCTGGATCGGTCTTTGTGCACGCGTCACAAAGAGCACGGTACGTCGCCGCTAGCACAGCAGATCCCCAACTCCACTGCGGTACGCGGCCGTCCTCGCTGTCGGCGATCGCACGAGTGTAGTGGATCAGTCCCTTATCTACCGCGTGCCCGTGAGTGTTGGTGAACATCACCCACCCGAATAGCCACAACAGGTATGCCTCCATGCTCCGCTGCACCGAGTAATCGTCGGCGTCATCGGCTAGCTTATCTGGCTGTAAAGGAAGATTATAGTCAGCAGCTCTGTTGCTTTGTAGATCAGATGATTGTGAATGAAAGGAATCCACGACTTACGGTGAACTGTAACAGCCAAGCCTGCGAGGGGCCGTTCGTGGTGTAAGGCGGTAGCGAACCCGGGTGTCCAAGTTCAGGTCGACGATGCACGGGCGCAAACCGAGCAGTGATGTCCTGCGACCAACCGTGCGCCCCGTCGATTGGGCCGACTGCGTCTCCTGCGAGGGGAAGTCCTAGCAGGTACGACACGTCCTGGAGTGTAGGAGTCATCTCGCCGCACGGTAGGTGGAACGTATGGGTCTCGGGTCTCCAGCGATCCACCAGTGCGGCCATAAGTGACCGATCAGCGTCCCATCGCTTAGCGGGATCTCTCTCGCCCGGTGCGGGCTCGACTAGCCTACACAGCGGAAGAAGTCCAGCCTCACACAACCTGCAGAATATAGCACTGTAATCAATATTGGGGAACATAGATATGCACAAATGATGTGAATGAATATTCGTACAGCTCTTACCTCTGACGGAACCGAGGATCTATCCGCAGGAGGTGACGTGAAGGCCGTGGACGGAAGGTGGGTAAGTGGGCACCCTCCACGGCTGACAGGTAAGACCGGTGGGACCGGTCGAGACCTCGGTCCAACAGCTCCGGTGTATCGTACGCCATACCTGCATGCAAATAGAGAGTTAGCGTTAATTATTGTTAAAGTTTATAGCATTGTTACATGATAATAAAAAACAATAGGACGGTACATATCTTCTATAACAAAGAAGTAGTATAGACTTACACTACACCATAGCACCACTAATTGTTCGAGAACGCCTAAGACGGGGTCGTCTAGAAGTTGTGCCTTCACCCGTAGGACGCCTGCCATCAGCGGCTGAACCCGACGGTCCAGCTTCCGCCGCACTTGGACCGGTTGCATCCTTTGGACATTTCTTATATGTATGACCTGTTTGGTCACACCTTGAACAATGTTTATGCCTTCCACCGGCTTCTGATTCATCCATGTCATTATGGATGCGTCTTGTCTTGCGGCGACCTCGTATATTCCTCAATTTTGTTGGGTCAGGAATGTACATAGCTTGAGGATGCTCCATAGTAAATGTACCCGCAATACCGAAACCGTATATCTCTCCGCTCCAGGTATTATAGATTGCTTCTTTCCTGAAATAAGGTGAGACAAAATAGCGTGCTTCTATCCCGCACTCACCGCTCGCGGCAATAACGTGAGAGCATGGCTTGTGGAGCAGAGTAGGTTTGCGGCACGAGCACTTGCAGGTCCCGTCTTCCTTCAGCACACACTCCTGCACAACTTTTTTACGGAAGATTCCGCGCATGCCCTTGTCGACACACAATATTTCAAATCTGTGTTCTTGTGTGCCTTGAGGTACAACACGATGTCTTCGGGCCTTTTTACTTTTATCTTGCAGATACTTCGTCAGTAGTGTGCCAAAGAAAAGATTATTGTCCGTCATTGAGGGCCTAGCTGCTTTGAACCGATCTCTGAAGTACTTTGATGTGCCATGCAAGATAAATTCAACTATGCCAACAAGTGGGAGCCCTCGAACACCACGCATCACCCAGTTATAAACCTCTGCCAAATTTGTGGTCATTATGCCAAACCGAGAACCATCCTTATCATACAACAATGCTCATTTCTCCTTTGGCTCATTCTCAATCCAATCTGAAAATTTTCTAACTGAGGATGCAAACCTTCTTCTCATATGAGGTCCGTCAGTTGATAGAGATTTAAGAGCTTGTGGAGCCACATCCCCTCCAATGGTAGCCCTCCTGGACTGCTCATCTGTTAGTTTAGAGGTCAGCTCATCCAACCTCCTCCAAAGCTCATTGAATTTCTTCTCTTTATTCTGGGCGCAAAGCCTCTTAAAAAGATCCATAAGGTGCTTATTCTTAAATTGTCTGTAGAAATTAGCACCCATATGACGCATGCACCATCTGCTTTGGACATCAGACCACCTTGGTGGATATCCCTTCTCAACACATCCATATCTCAATTCCTCAATTGCACGCAGCAAGCCAGCGTTACGGTCATGTATAAGGCATACGTCTGGTCTCATCCGTACAACTGCAGACTTAACCCTTTCAAAAAACCAATACCAGCTATCAGTGTTCTCACTCTCAACAAAAGCAAAAGCAACTGGTAGAACTTGGTTGTTTCCATCAACTCCAATTGCTGTTAAGATCTGCCCTCTGTACTTTCCGGTCAGAAATGTCCCATCGATGCAGAGGATGGGACGACAATGGACAAATGCTTGAATGCAAGCCCCTAATGCAAAGAATACTCGTTGCAACACACTTTTATTACCATGGTGAATTGATGGAAAGGCTTTTAGGTCGTAGCACGTCTCCGGATTCCTCTGAAGAATACAGCCTAACAGACGAGGCAAATTATCATAGGATGCTTCAAATGTGCCAAATCTCATCTCTACAACCTTCTGTTTTGCCCTCCAAGCCTTAGCATAGCTAATTGTGTATTTAAATTTCTCTTCAATATGTCTAACAATTGACCTTGGTTCGTACCCCATATTGTTAATAATATGGGAGTACATCTCTGTCGCAACAAATGCAGATGTCATGTTCTTGATATTTTTCAACACCGGGTAAATAACATGAATGCTCAGTCACGATTGAAACTTGCCAATAATCTTTCCATTTACCCTTGAATGCGTGCACCCGCCATGGACACCCATCCTTCATGCACTTTACTTCATAGACTGATTTGCTTGACTTCACGACTGAGAACTCCCTTTAAAGTGACACGGCCCATTGTTTTACTGCCTCCTTTAAATCCTCTACATAAGCATACTTAGCCCCTTGGATGACCTCATTTTCCTTGTACTCCCATGACACATGATGTCCCTCGGAGATAGAAAGCCTAGAGAAGTCCTGGTTGCTCCATTCTGCAGGCATCATGGTGTCCTCGTCAGACGAATCATCCTGCTCTGCTTGCTCGTTTTCAGAATCTTCCCTATCCATTTCTTCGACGATTCTGTTGATTTGTTCTCCCTCATTTGCCACACCTGTTGGCTGTCTATCTTCTTCATTCCCTTCTTCATTCCCTTCTTCATTTTCTTCCATTGTTTCGCTATTACCTCCCGCCGTACTTGGACCCTCATCATCTTGTACGGGCATTGCACCAGCAGTGTTTTCTTTCTCATATATCGACACAAGTATGCCCAGTGGCCAACCACGTTGGAATGCATTCTCCACATACTATCTCCAAGTGGCAGTGCAATCCACCGGCATCAGTTCCCAAAAAAAACCTTCAGCTGCACGACTGACTACTACATACAAGGTTATTGCGCTGAGCTCGGGGTTCAATCGAAACCCTCGCATCAGCCAGTTGTACACTGACCCAAAACTTCTCTCAGCTGGTCTATCAATCCCCTTAGCCGTTGAACTAAAATCCGACAGATCTACCCCTTCTGGACCATATCTAACATTCCCTTGCCCGTGAAATAACTAAAATATCACCTTATTTGCCATTTCTATTGATGAAAAAATTCAGTTAAACTAGATACCAATATTTTTCTCACATCTCTACAAAAATTAAATCATCTAACACATTAACTAAAGACCTACAGATCTACGAGTAAAAACTTATTTTCATATAGTACTATACACATAACCAGTACAATACTACATTAATTTATGTATAGAAATAGAAATTACAAATAGATAATAGATTTTACCTGCAGACAAATCAGTAAGCTGACAGAGCTTCGCTGCTTTCGTTCAGGCTCGCTCTCAGCTCTCTCTTCTTTTTTTCTGTAATTTCAGTGAATTTTATGACATTTTTGGAGTTGGGGAGGGGGTTTTATACTGCCCGGGCTAAAAACCGCCCTCCCAGAGGGCGGCAAGGGGGCCGCCTGTAAAAATCCGGCCGGGGGCCGGCCATTTTACAGGCGGCCCCCTTGCCGCCCACTGGGAGGGCGGTTTTTAGCCGAAAACCGCCCTCTGAGAGGGCGGCAAGGGGGCCGCCTGTAAAAATCCGGCCGGGGGCCGGCCATTTTACAGGCGGCCCCCTTGCCGCCCTCTCAGAGGGCGGTTTTTGTATGGCCGGGGGGGCCGCCTGCAAAATGACTGACGGCCGTGGGCCACCGGCCAACGGCCGTCAGCCACGTCATCATATCGCCCTCTGGGAGGGCGATTTCAGAGATATCGCCCTCCCAAAGGGCGGCGGGAGTATATTTTTGTAAATTTTTGAAATGAAAATGTAGTTTTGTAAATTTTTTATTAAATAAATATAAAAATAAAAAAACTTCCCATTGAGTCGACCAGCGAGTTAGCCCAAGTCGCCTCCCCGGACCCCCTACTCCCTTGCCCTTGCGTATTGGGCCAATGGCCCATCACACTATCACAGGTTACCGATGCAATAGGTCATGAAGAAGGAAACTTGGAAGGAACGACGTCTCTTCGGTCTTCCAATCTTCACGCCGCGCGCAAGTCGCGACGACGGTTCGTCTCTCCTCGACTCCTCCGACTTTGACGCCGTGCGCCTGTGCCGACTGCCGACGTGGCGACGCCGGCCCCGACCGCCCGACGCCGTGCTACTGCCTGCGACTGCGGCCTGCGCGACGCACTGCAGGCGACTGCCTGTGCCTGCTCGCCGGCGTGCGAGTCCGCTTGTGTCCGGTCTCCGGCTCTCCACATGGCCGAGGCATAAGCTAAGGCGATGGAGGGACCAACTGAACCTAAAGGAACCAGTGTTGCACTTGGATATGGACATGGTTACGGCCGGGGTTCTGGTTCACATTCAACGGCAGAGCTTACAAACATCGCCGTTGCTGGCCGAGGACAAGAAAGGCCATTGAGTCTCAATGCTATGTCTGATGGAAAAAGTATTATCGGCAAGAAGTTTAAAAATCAAGATATCATATACTCTTAGCTGTTGAATTTTTAAATTTGATTGGCAAAAGAGCACCAAGTGACTGGCAATAAGTTTTGATTTTGTAGATTTGGACAGTTTTTTGACAAAAAAAATGGGTTTGATAAAAGATGTTTTCGAGCGGTGTGGTATCCTGACTATGATTGGTTGGAATATAGTGTGTCAAAAGATGTGACTTATTGCTTCTATTGCTTTCCCTTTAGGAAGGAAGCCGATCATGAAAAAATTGGCCACATTGTTTTCACACCAGTGTATGATGATTGGAAGCATGCATATACCTGTTCATATTGGTGGGGTTTCAGGTTGCCATAATAAAGCAAGAAGATGTGCCAATGATTTTAATAATCAAAGGACAAGTATCTCACATAAAGTTGAGTCTCATAGCAAAGAGTCTGAAGTTGTATGAAATCCATTTGACTACTTCTTTAGATGTTGCAAGATATCTCATTTCGCAAGGTCATACTTTTCGTGGTCATGATGAATCTTCTTCTTCCTTGAATAAGGGCAATTTCTTAGAACTAGTTAATTGGTACACACAAAGAAATGAGGAGATAAGAGTTGCACTTAGTGAGTTATGCCCGGATAATGCTCGCATGACTTCTCATAAGATTCAAAAAGAGCTCTGTAAAAATTGTGCACAAGAGATTAGCAAAGAGATAAAGGAAGAGATTGGGGATGATCTTTTCTTTATTCTAATTGATGAATCTCGTGATATCTCGATCGCAGAGCCAATGGCTGTTATTGTGAGGTGATCCATGATTTATTTATATTTTTTTACTCTAAGTTATTATCTTACTCGATTGATTGTGTGATGTGTCTTGTAGGTTTATGAACCACAAAGGAATGGTTGTGGAAAGGTTTTTAAGTCTTAAACATGTGGAGGATACAACATCAAATGCATTAAAGAAAGCTTTGCTTGAAATGCTTGCGAAGCACGATTTGCCAATAGAAAGATTAAGAGGGCAAGGATATGATGGAGCATCTAATATGAGAGGTGAATTTAATGGCTTGCAAAAACAAATTTGTGATGAGAACCCTTATGCTTTCTATATCCATTGCTTTGCACATCAATTGCAGTTGGTCATTGTTTCTGTTACATTTCTTCAACTATGTAAATTTGGTTGTGTAACGCCCCGCTTTCAGAGAGACGTTAAACAATATTTTGCTAAAATCTATCTGTGAAAATTTTGATCTTGTGTACTATGTCATAAGTCATGCCTAGATCTCAGTTTATCTTCTTGTCCTCGATCTCAAAACCCGACCTCTCGAAAACCTCTGTTCTTAAAATACTCTTCGAGTTCGAATCCCTTTACTCAAATTCGCTCCTAAAACCCTAACAGTGAAGTCCCTCAATCTTCTTCTTCCAAATTCCTGCTTCGATATCCGTCCCGATATTCTGAATTGGAATCCTAAAAATATCCCCTGTGATCCCCTCCGAGTATTTCTTGAAGACCAAGTATCAAACTTTCCTTGGAGTCCCCCTTGAATCCCTAAGAAAATCATGAGTTAAGTATACCACTTTGTCGGCGAAACGGGAACGGGGTCCACATTCTCGGGAACGTAACCTCCGGCCATATCAGCCCCCGGGGCCCACTTTCTGTGTAAAAAAACAACTGGCCATCGCTAGTTATTCTCTAAGCGCCTGAGGCTGCGGGCGCTGCCGGGAAGCCGGCTCGAGCTGGCCATCACCAACCACCGCATTAAGCCGATACAGGGCGCGTCACATAGCAGTCAGAGACTTTTTGACTGAGAGAGCTCCTTTCTTCCACGCGCCGCAGTGACAGTATGCTCGGTCACATTCGCACGACTTTAGCCGCCTGCAGCGGCTGCTCTCCGAGGCGACCTAACCGCCTGGCTGCACCAACTCCGGCATGTGTGTTCCTAGGCGGAGGGGCGCATCACTCCCTCCGCGTATCGGCACTGGACTCCCCTGAACTCTATAAAGGAGGATCCATGCCGCAGATGAGAGAGGGAAGCTCGAGCAATTTTACTGTTCTTCTTCCCCAAGACGCTTCCGAGCTCCCGGGTACACCTTGTAACACAACCGTACACATTCTCCCACACAGCGTACACACAGGACGTAGGGTATTACGCTCCGGCGGCCTAAACCTGTATAAATCCTCTCGCCTCCTCTGTGTGCCATAGTTTTCTCATCTTCTCCAACGCCTGCCACCTGAGGAACAGCTCCCCTGGCCGAACCTCAAAAGGGGGGTCTCCCGACTTCCCGCCGTCGAGGCTTCGTCCCCCGACACACTTAGAATCAAACCCTGATTCAAAAATCTCTTCCACCAATATATAAATATCCATATACATGTATATAAATATGTATATACATGTAAAACCCTCAATCCTTGTTCTTCTGAAAACCCTTGAATCCAAATTCAATCCCTTCTCCCTTTGAGTCACTCTCAAATAATCCTTGGATTCTTTGTAAAATTCCTTGAGAGTCCGATCACAGAGATTATAACAAAAATACCTAAATCTAACCCTTGGGTCTCCCCTGGATTCCTTGTTTTACCCTAAGTTCAAATATTTTTTTTTGAATTCAAAATCTCCAAGCAAAACCTCCAAATATCAACCCAAATAAATCCCTGGAAATTAAGAAGGGCCACTGTACTGCCTGGGCCGAGATACTTCTCTCTCCGCGCAGCCCAAGGCCTGCACCCCACGCCATGCCGTCCTCTGCCAACGCATGGTCGCCATATGGTCCCTTGCATCGTGCTCGGCCATTCGTTTTTTCCCCATCGCTCTGTGCCCGTGCGAGTGCCGCACCGAGCCACCGGATGGCTGCCACGTGGCCTGCGCACCGCTCGCCAGCCACCCGATCTCCGTAAACCACCGCGGACTGCCGTGAGCCGCGTGATTGGCGCCAAGTGGTCCTGAGAGTCGCCCGCTGTCCGATTTCATTAAAATGCCCCGCGCGCTCGCCACCGCCGGATGCACGCCACGCGTCCCCGAGGTCCACGCACCGCCGTTCGATCTCCCGCTCGCCGCCCCGAGCCCGCTGTTCTGTGCTTCCGCGCTAGGCCCACCTGTCATCCCGACAGCTTAACCGCGCGGATCACCACGCCCGTCAGATTGCCGCCGCGTGTCACCATCCCATGCACAGCCGTCGATCCCCCACAGTGCCATCGTCTACCTCCATCCCGTCCCGTTCTCGCACCCGTCGTGCTCGGTCAAATGCCGAGATCATTGCACGTCGTCACCATGGCCCCGCCCGGCGCCCCACCATGCCACTCATCCTACCGCTAGCCACCAACTCCTGGACCGCCATTGCCACTCTTTTCCCCCTCCACTCTCCTCCTTTTGACCAAACACCGCGTCGGTGTGGTCCCCGTTCCAAAATTCCTCCTTTGTTCGCTCGTTTCCCCCCTGTGCTTAAACCCGAGCCTCGCTCTACCTTCCGATACACCGCCTTCTGCCGCCCGGTGCATCTCCACCGTCGGCTGTTTCCAACCGCTCGCGAGAAATTCTGCCGCGGCGCCCATTTTCCCTCTCCCATCCATGATTGCCCCGAGAAGTCCCGATCGTGCCCCTAACCGACCTAGCTACTCCGCTCCTCGCCTATAAAACCACCTTCAGGGACTACTTCTCCACCTCTTGCTCACCCTAGAGGTTGCCGGTCGCCTCGATCTTTGGAGCTCGGTCATCGTCGTTGTTTGACTGCCTTGGGCACCTTCCCTCTCGAGCCACTATGAACGCCGCTCCGATCTCCTTCCCCTCGTCACTGCACCGCCGCCACTGAGCCGCCCCCCGTTGGTGAGCCGTGCCTCTAGAGATCCCCTTTCTTCATCCCTCGTAGGCGTGCAGCGCAGCTGTAGTACATACAAAACATGCTCGCCGTCGTCATAGCTCCTCGTCGCCGCATGTCGGTACCCTCACCGCCACCCGCAATCCACCGCCGTCGGATCACGTGTGCAAACCCTCTCTGGTTCCCTTCCACTAGCCTTCTTTTCTCCTCTCTTGCTATGGATGCCCCTTCCCCCTCTCGTTCCTCTCTCTGCTCGCCCTCGAACTCCCGTTGCTGGCCACCGCCACTCGGTCCCTCGCGGATCCGAGCCGTTCACTACGATCACCGTGATCTCCTCCTCCCGCTGGTGCAGCTGCTCGCCTCCGTTTGCCGCCGCTCGGCAAAACGCCTAGCGCCGCCATCGGCCGTCGATCCCAAGCGACAATGCTCCTCCCCCCTTCTTCTCCCCACTTCCTGTCGCGTGACCAAACCTCTACACCCCGGTGCAACCCTCGCCGACATGTGGGCTCGGCCCTTGCTCTCCGCCGTCCCACAAGCATGCCGGTCCATAGCCCCGTGTCTCTGACCTGCGAGCCCGCGTCTTGGGTGCACTGTGAGCCGTCCCCATGCACCAAGCCCCCACCTTGCACCGCACTAGGCTCAGGTCCATGGACCGAGCCCCACTGACGGGTGGGCCATCTCCTCCTGGTCCATGGTCCGTCCTCACCGTGCACCCTCTCAGTGAGATTGGCCATTGGGCCCCACCTCCTCTCCACCGGCCCACTCCTCAGCCATCCCCTCCACCCACTGACATGAGGGCCCCCATGTTAGTGTCCCCATCCATCAGTGACCTCTTTTCTCTCCGCTGACCAGCGGGCCAGATCTGACAGTGGACCCTCTGCTGTCAGCGACTCTAGGATTATTTTAGAGACTATCCTCCTCTGGAAAATACAATAAAGCCTTTTCTCCTTATTCCAAAAATCTATATAAACTTCAGAAAATCATAACTTTTGTTCCGCAACTCCGATTGACTCCGTTCCAACTCCAGTAATTTTCTAAAATTGAGATCTATCTAATGGCACTATTAGTAGCACTACATAGGACCATTTTCTTGGTCTTTGTATAGATTTTAATTATTTGTGCATAGTATTTGACCGTCAGAAATTCGTTTTGGAGCGGATTTCGCTGAGATTTCTCGAAGACTCGTGAAGACTTAGAGCAAGGCAAGTCACCTTTGATCAATCGAGCCTATAATTAAAATTTAAATTATTTTACTTGTGAAACCTGCATCGATAGGCGTGCACTGATCTATGCGGTCCCGTCTGCGAGTCAGATCGGTGGACCTTCCTAAACTTGCTGCATTTAAATACTACCTTGACATTGATATATCATGTTTCCTTGTAACCCCCCCTACCGTGCCTTGGTATACATGCAATCCTATGCGTGTGCCGACGGTCGCCCTTCAAACTTAAAATTTGAGAACATTCTTGGGTAAAACTTGGATTTACAAAACAATTGGTAAACCCAACACCTGGGTCGGTGACTTGCGAAAGAAAAATGAGTTTTCAAAATGGAGATTTACGACATAAGGCCGGTCTAGTGTGTGATGCCTGTGTGGTCGCCTAAGGACCGATTCCTTCGGAATTTCATCCGAACATATGACAGTACAACCACATAGGTGAATGGGAAGCGCCTGACTGAGTAACTAGCCAATCAGGGACGCCCTGCATGTCATTGGACTGTGGATCGCTGGGAGGGTGGTGGGGATGTCTCCTGGGTTCCTGGCACAACATGGTCTTGGACCCCTCCAGTTGGCATGGGGAAAACCTAGGATGCTTGGTAAATGCCTTGTCCCGAACATCCGGTGCCGACGGGCATTCAATGTCAGTTTCGTGTCGTGTGGGTAAAGTGTACCCCCTTTGCAGAGGTTTAAACTGGTTGAATAGCCATGCCCACGGTCATGGGTGGATGTGAGGTGATTCCTTAGGGTAGTTTTACCCTGTTTGCAAAATATGTGTGGTTTGGGAACTGTGAAAAGAAAGTGCCATCAAGGACGCTAGAGGTCGGATGAAATGACTTGGTTGTCGAGGATAGCAGGACTCGAGAAGTCCGGAGAAAAGGTTTTGGCTCAGGGAGCTGGTTGATGTGAATTCTTGAGATTGTGAAAACTAGAGAAATAAAGATTGATGCATTTTCACTCCGATCGGACGAGACTCCACCTCGTCCTGATTGTTGAGAAGCACATACTTAGCAGATTTTAAAAGAATTTAAATGAAATGTATTACAAAATATCCAGCCATTCTTTGAAGCCTGCACCAACTACGTAAGTTCCCCTGGCTTGTTGAGTACATAAGTACTCACCCTTGCTCTATATATATATAGTTCTCCATCGGGAGCTAGAGCTGGAGTTGCAGCGAAGTGAAGATTAGGGTTTCGTACTGGTTCCCAGCCGCTGTCTATGTGTTGGGACTTACTCCGCTGTTCCGTTGCTGCTGTTGCCTCTGTGCTGTTCGTTGCTGTCTCCAGCTTTCTCCGAAGGTGCAACGTAAGTTAAGGTATATGTCTATTTATTTATTTAAGGTATTGTAATAATGCGTATCTGATTTCTATAGATACCAGCACTGCGTCCTGGGACTGGTATCGGTATTGCAGTTCCGCGGGGAAACAGTTCACACTGTTTTCTTGTGGCACGCCCTATTTGGTGCCGTTGTACGGCGGTGCCAAATCGAGGTGTGATAGGTTGTGACAAGTACTAGTGCATCTTGCAAGATGAAGGATGTGTTAATTGCAAAGCATCAAGACACTATTTTGGAAAAGTTAGAGAGAGGTGAAATTTTTTCGAGAAGAGGAAAGAATCAAAGAACGAACTTGGTTAGATCGGTTGATACAAGATGGGGTTCTCATTTTACAACATTAGTATGCATTGACTCAATGTGGGATTCTGTGGTCAAGGTGATAGCCATTATTCATGAGGATGAGCATAATCCTAGTCGAGCCGATGGTTTTGTGCGTAAAATGGAGAGCTTTTCCTTTGTGTTAAATATGAAGTTGATGTTGAAAGTATTCCGCAGTACAAATGAGTTACCTCTTTGGTACAAAGAAAGGATCAAAATATTGTTCAAGCCATGTCATTACTTGTTGATGTCAAAGCACGCTTGATCACTTTGAGAAACCAAGGTTGGGAGCCATTATTTGAAGAAGTCAAATCATTTTGTGCAAAAAAATATTCCAATACCAAACTTGGATGAACCGGTACCAAGATGGGGTCGATCAAGACTTGATGGCAACTTAATCACACTTTCGCATCACTACCGTGTTGACACTTTCTTTGCTGCTCTTGATTCTATTATCATGGAGATGGATCATCGATTCAATGAGGTATCATCCGAGTTGCTTGTTTGCTTCTCTTACCTTGATCCAAGAGTCCTTCTCTAAGTTTGATGTTGATAAGATTGCATGGTTGACAGAGATTTATGACCAAGATTTCTCACTTCTCGATCGTTCTAATATAAGGGATCAACTCGAGACATTCATTCTACACGTGCGAAGTATTGATGATTTCACTGCTTGTCATGATCTTGGTAGTTTGGCCTTGAATATTTTTTTTAGAGAAAAGGCATTAAAGCCCTGCTTTTTAAAGAAAGCATCACATACAAATACTGTCTAACAGCTAAGAGTTCCAGCAAGCAAGTTTGAGCGATAAGGAAAAAACAAAAATAACCCTAAGATCTCGCACAACCAAACCTCCAACTCTGAAACAAGCTAAGAAAGCCACATTAGCAGGTAGAAACACAAACACTGACAAAAACTTCTTGCATAAAGACTAGCAAACAGACTAAAACGGCAACATCAGAAATCATCCAATGCCAGCTCTTAGTGACCGCAAGCTTCTAGTACAAATTTGTAGCGCTGAAATCCAGTCTTCAAGAGCCTTGAGGTCATCAGCTTTCATCAGCGGTCTCCACTACATAAGCAAACAAATAATATGGATAGGAAGAATTAGAGGGGAAGAGACTAGGTTATTGCAAAAAACCATATCATTCTTCATAGCCCAAAGTTGCCACCAAACAGTTGCTAGTAGATAAAAACGCACTTTGTGTAACTTAGGATTCAGATTCCAGAAGTTACTCTCATAAAAATCATCAAGATTAGTCGGGATCCTATTCCAGTTAAACGCATCTATGCAAATACACCATATAAAAATAGCCATGGGGTAGGTAAAGAAAATGTGGTTGGAATCCTCAAGAGAACCACAGAGTTGACAAAACTCAGAACCTCCCCATCCCATTTTTTTGAGTTGCATTGTTGACTGAATCCTTCCCTTACAAGCTAACCACATGAAATGCTTCAATTTTAAAGGCACAGGGGCCTTCCACATCTCTTGCAATCTTGTATCAATAATACCCCTAAAGGTCATCAATCTGTATAAGGAGTTAGAGGAGAAACAGCCCTTAGTACCCACAGGCCAAACTATCTTATCTGGAGAGTCAGAGATATCAGTGTCCTCAATAATCTCACAAAGGCCAAGCCAATCCTGAAGAGTGTCAGAAGTAAAAACTCTTCTAAAAGAAAGAAAATGAGATCCTCTAGAGATCACTTCCTGTAGTAGAATATTTTGGTTATTACTAATAAGGAATAGCTTGGGAAAGAGAGTTTTCAGAGGACAGTCCTTATACCACACATCAAGCCAGAAGAAAATATGTTTGCCATTACCCACCTTCTAGGCACACCCAAGGTTAATCCACCTCTTAGTTTTTTGTAAGCCTTGCCAAAATTGAGAAGAATTTTCAGAGTGTTCTTGGAAGAATCCAGAATGGAACAAGTACTTTCTTCTAAGCATCTCTAGACAGGGACTGGAATCTTCAGATTCTAGTTTAAACACCCATTTAGCAAGGAGAGAAATATTCATACTTCTAGATTCAGTAAAACCCAAACCCCCAAAATCTTTGGGGAAAGCTATGTTAGACCATTTTACCATATGATATCTCTTTTTAGCTCCAAAACCCTCCCAGTAGAATCTACCTCTATTTGAATCAATCTGTTGGTGAATCCCTTCTGGTAGCATATAGAAACCCATAGTATAAGAAGGGATAGAAGACAAGCAAGAGTTCAAGAGAATAGCTCTGCCACTATAGTAAAGGCTACCAAGCTTCCAAGTACCCAATCTCTTATCAAGTTTCTAGGGGATAAAATAGAAATCAGCATTAGATAACTTTACAGGGCTAATAGGGAGACCTACGTATTTGATAGGGAACGAACCAATGGGGCAGTTAAAGCTCATAGCACCCCCCTCAAGTTCATCTGTATTTAAACCAACTGAAAACACTTCACTTTTATGATAATTAATTTTCATCCCAAATAGCTCTTTAAAGCAGTACAGGAGAAACTTAGTAGCTAGAATTTTAGAATCAACATAGGGGATAAAAATAACTGTGTCATCTGCATATTTTAAGTGAGTTAGCCCCCTAGGAATGAGATTTGGTACCAGACCAGAAAGGATGCCATTTTCCTTGGCTAACTCAAAAGTTCTGGCTAAAGCATCCCCAATCAGATTAAAACGAATGGGAGAAAGGGGGTCTCCTTGTCTAAGGCCCTAGAAGTCTTAAAAAACTCACTCCTACAGCCATTAACCTTCACACAAACTTTACCACCTGAAGTACAAGATTTAATCCAATTGAGCCATACAGGAGGGAAACCTTTCCTTTTCAAAACCTCAAACAGAAAAACCCAACTAACTCGATCATAAGCCTTCTCAAAATCTAATTTTAAAATAATTCCTTTCAATTTTCTTGGAATTAACTCATGCAGTACCTCATGAAGTATAATGCAGCCCTTCAAAATAAATCTACCAGGAATGAAAGCAGTTTGGGAGTGGTAAATAATATGGTCAAACACCTCATTTATTCTATTAGTAATCACCTTACTGATAAATTTGAAACAGTCATTGAGAACACAAATTGGTCTATATTGTTTAATAGTAGTAGCACCCTGACACTTGGGAATCAAGGATGTCGATGTTTCGTATCGGCAATAATTATATGGGGCTATTCGTCGGACCGAAACTCGATGGATTCGAAAGGACACATGAGATTTATACTGGTTCAGGCCCTCGGTGTGAGGTAATACCCTACTTCCAGTTGTGGTGTATTGCTTTCGTGGTATTCTCTGGTGAGATTGTCATATGCCCCAGGGGGCCCCCTACCCCTCCTTATATACTGGAGGGATAAGGATTATAGGGTAGGAAATCCAGTCGGATAAGACTAAGGGCTTTCTTTATCAGTACATAGAGTATCCGGTTAGGGTTATATCTCTTTTCTTGTCATACAAGGTAATATGAAGCCGAGTTCTACTCTATCTCCAATTATAGGGACCGTCCTACCCTCTGTCTGAGTAGTTGTAATTGCCCTCCTTGAGGTACCCGAGGCCAGTGGCTTCCACAGTAGATGAATAGTGTGCACCGAATAGGCACACCTATGAGGTGTAACCCCTAACTTTGTGCTTAATTAGGAAACAATTAAACATAAAGTCAAAGATCTTTAACTTTTAAGTCTTTCCCGAGTGATATGTTTCACAGAAATTGGACTCTTCAGCTATATATTAGATGGAAATTTTACTCAAGGCAATTTGGCTAAGTATGTAAGCCGAGTATCACTATGGAGTAAATCTAATATGTGATGAGGTGTACTTGAGAGATACCTACATCCCCAATTTTAATGGACACCAGCTATTGATCCTTATAAGGATATATCCTCAATACCTTAAAATAATCGAGATGTCCGAATGTATACACTCAGCTATAGGCTAAGCATGAAGTGTATCTGATTATTTAATCGGTTCCTGTAAAATAGCACCTGCATCGTGATTTTAATGCGACCAGCGGGCGACCCAATAGGGCATGCTATTTAAGAACTCATATCTTCGGTCTACTACCGAATAAGCCGGCCCAAACCGACCTACCCAGCGTAGCCCTGTAAAATTCGAAGATTTTGATCATTACTCAACCTGCCCATAGCTTTGGGGATGTGCCACCAAAGCGTAGCAGATTTTGATGCCAAAATCGTCGCAAAAATCCTTGAATATGTCGCCCATGAACTGAGTGTGTTGCCCATAATGATGCGATTGAGGACTCCAAATCTGCAGATTATACTCAGTATGCGTTGTGCATATGGTAGTCTGCAACTCTTGTGCCGGTAGGTGAGTTTGCCGAACGAAAAATCGACATCCCTTGTATGACAGGACGAGTGTTTCAGCGTTGGTTACCATAATTGGCCAGAGGAATCATTGTCTGCAAGCCTTTTCAACTTATGTTCTGTATGCAGCATGGTTGCCACAGATGACCGAGTGGATAGATTGCAAGATTTGTTTGCCCTCCTCAGGTGTAACGCAGTGCATAAGAACTCCGGATGTGCTTTGACGATATATGTCTTCTCTGACTACGAGAAAGGTTTTGCTCCGTCGCTTGATTTACTCGGCTTCGTTGTAATATTTAGGAAGTTTGTCTTCCAGTATGAATCGAATGATTGGGGTCTTTCAGTCTTGAAAAATAATGAACATCTCCGTAAGTTCCGGGTTTGGTGCTACCCCCGACTAAAAGCTCCAGTAGTGGCTTGTTTCCCTGTTTTAGCCAAATAGATACCCGAACGCTGTGCTAGCGTAGGATTCGGCTGGTGACCCTCTTGGGGCATACCCAACCTGGCAAAATTATAGCTGAATAAGGTACCCGAATCTTGCATTAGCATAGCATTCGGCTGGCGACCCTCATAGGGCGTACCCTACCCAACTTAGTGTGGCCAAATAAGGTACCCGAACCTTACGTTAGCATAGGATTTGGCTGGCAACCCTCATGCGGTGTACCCTACCCAGCAGTGTGGTACCCGAGCCCCGACTGGTGCCGAAAGTCGGTTATTAGCCCCTATGGGGCGTACCAAGTTAAAGGTGACATCCGTGTCCCGACTGGTGCAAGTACTCAGTCAGTAGCCCTCATTGAGCATTTCGAGTGATTCTTGAAGTGTCACACTCCAATTGTATCATGACAGACTGGTCCAGCCCCCGAGCATAGGAGATAGGCTCATTGCCACGAGTTTCTGTTATGCGTATCTAGAACTGGCCCGGCATTATAAACATATCGGATGAGTAGCAGCATCTAATGAAGAAAAAATCACCCGAAGAACATTTATGTATTTTACAATGTATGTAAATATGTGTTCCTTCTCTTATTGATATTAATTTCCCTGAGTAGTTGGCTCCTTACGTTTAAACACTCTGCCCGACTAGTCATAGCCCCCGAGCGTCGGGAGTCGGCTCATGGCTCTTTTCTAGACACGCTTTTTGGGTGACTTGAGTTTGCCTTTCATGGAACAAAGCTTCACGGATCAAAATTTATGCTACTCGAGTACTTTTACAATTATTAAGAGCAAAAACAAAAAATGCGTAGTATGTACACCTATTAGGTGTAAGCGGCTGCGGCATTGGCGAGGCCGAGTGAGGAATTGACGATCTCATCCCCCTAGGTCCGATCCCGATTGGTGTTAAGTCGTATCCGAGTCAAACCATAGGGTAGTGAGTTGCCTCCTGGCCCATTTAGATAAGAATATCATACAAAGGAGAAAATATTTATTAGAAAGCGACTTAGCTATTCAGTATTGCACGAGTTGGGAGTGGGGATACCATCCTTGCATTTGAGCTTTTGAGCCCTTGAGCATGTCACTTGTCACTCTGATAATCTACGGTTCTAAGAGGTCGAGGACGGTTGCGATCGACTGCCGCAATGAAGTCCCTATATTTCCGCTTGTGATTCCCAGGCTTGGATAGGGCCGCATCGTCCATCTCCCATCGCTCCTTCTATCGGGGCTTGTCGTCAAGTGCCTTTGCCACGGCATCAGCTGAATCAACATATTTATTGGCTATATCGAAGAGAGCTTTGACGGAGTTGGGTGGCTTCCGAGTGAACTTGGCTATGAACGGCGCGTCTTTGACTCCCTTGCGGAAGGCGGCGATGATGACCTCGTCCTTGATTTTAGGTATCGAGTTTCTTTTCTCGGAAAAACGCTTGATGAAATTGTGGAGGGACTTGCTCTTCCTCTGGTGGCACTGATATAAATCGTACTTAGAAGATGGCCTCTTGTACGTTCCCTGGAAGTTCATGACAAAACGTTCACGGAGTTCCCCCCTGGAGCCAATTGACCGCCTGGGAAGCCCTGTCAGCCATGTCCATGCCGAGTCAGCCACGGTGACAGGCAGGTAGTTGGCCATGACCTTGTGATCACCTCCGGCCGTACGGATTGCCAATGTGTAAACTGTGAGCCAGGATTCTGGGTTGGTCTTCCCATCATACTTCTCTATTCC
Organism: Oryza meyeriana var. granulata; assembly: GCA_003991445.1. Taxonomy (NCBI): domain Eukaryota; kingdom Viridiplantae; phylum Streptophyta; class Magnoliopsida; order Poales; family Poaceae; genus Oryza; species Oryza meyeriana. The sequence continues at coordinate 203,123 of RYFJ01001375.1, forward strand.
AGTTGGCTTGAAGCCAGATGGCCAGTCGACTTGTTGTAGTTCTGTAACGCCCCCACCCTGGCATCACCTACTGTGACACTAGAGAGGAAGCGCCGCAGGAGATTGGCGTGAACCAACTTCCACGGAACCGCGATGCCGGTACCAGTCCCAGGAAACCTTGCTGGTACCCACGGCCAACGGAGATATACTACAGCAATTAATTAAATAAATATATATTATACCTTTATAAGTTGTGACTTCGGGCAAGCCCTGGGCAACAACTCTCAAACAGAACAGCAGCAGAGCGACAGCGCAGAGAGAACCCAATCTTCACTTCGACTTCACTCTTCCTGAATGAGGGGAGAAAAGAAATAGGTTTAGTACTTACATACTTAGTAAGTCACGAAAAATGTGAGTTATGTAGGCTATCAAAGATAGGCTAGGGTTTTTTTCGCAAACCTTTTTATTTAAAAATATTTTCGAAAACCTACGTATGAGTTGTCTCAATGTAACTGGAATGAGGCTCTTGCCTCGATCTTGTTCACGAATTGCTTTTCAACAACTCAAGCGGACGAATCAGATTTTTGAATGTTTTCAGGGTTTCGTATACCACCTATCGGATCATGACACCTGTTTAGTGGGTCTGCCCTCAAACAGCTTTCTACTGTTGTCGGCGAAATGGGACTGGGGGTCCCACATTCTGTGGGGACGCGTGGATCCTTGGCCACGTCAGAGATCCTCCGGGGCCACAATCTGCACAAGCGACGGCCAGCTACGGTCGTCGTCCCGCTGAGCGCCCGGGGCGCCATCTCCGTCGCCCCCGGGCCCGTCCCCGGGGCGCCATCTCGCCATCAGCCCCGGGCTCGTCCCCGGGGCACCATCTCTATCGGCCCCGGGACCCGGGCACGGCAGCCTCGGTCCCGGGTCCTCGGTCTCGGTCCCGGGTGCCGACTGCCTCGGCCCCCGTGTGCCAACCGCCTCGGCCTCGGTCCTGGGTGCCGACTGCCTCGGTCCCGGTCCCGATCCCGACTGCCGACTGCCTCGGCCCCGAGTCCTGGGTGCTGACTGACTCGGCGCCGTGTGCACGCGGAGGGCTCAGAGAGCACTCCGCGCCGGGCACGAGGTTGACTCGAGCGCACCAACTCCCTAACTACCGTGATGCGACGGGGCGTGCTGCGCCTATCACCTGCTCTGGCCCCCGGTGGGGCCGCTTCCTGTGTGGTCAGCCTGTGTCGTCAAAGGTGTCAGAGGGCGTCAGAGGGTTGTTGACTATGGAGGCTTCGCCTTTCCACGCCCCGCAGCGGAGGCAGGCGCCGTCCCGTCTCCAAACTCCATCCACTCCCGGTGACGTGATGACCGTGCCGACCAGACACCAGCACCAACTCCGGCAGGGGAGACGTGCGCTGTCACATCCCTAGAATCTCGCCGCCCGCAGCAGTCGAGCAACGTGACGACCCGACGTGCGGCAGCAGTTCCGGCATGGCAACAGCAGATGGGCTAGCAGTACCTACTCCGGCATGGCGACAGCAGCGCACGCGTGCGACGGGACAGACCATACCGAGAGAAGCTCTCTCTATCAGCATGTACCTTTGGCACTGTGGAATCCCCTTGCTGGATAAAAGGAGGACCATGCCAACGAAAGGAGGGGCAGCTTAGATTGACTCGGGGAGCCCCGGTCTTCTTCTTCCTGGAGCCCCGGTCTTCTTCTTCCTTGAGCCCGGGTCTTCTTCTACTGGCTCAGCCCCGAGCTTAGCTCCTAGACAGTCCTAGCTCCCGGGTTAGGCTAGCTCCTGAGCTCCCGAGGAGAACACCTTGTAGAACAAACCATATTCTCTCCCACAGATCAAAACACACACAGGAGTAGGGTATTACGCTTCCGAGTGGCCCGAACCTGTCTAAATGCTTCCTGTCTCTCTCCCGCGCGGTTACCACGGTTCGGACGGTCCGGACCCGATTCGGACGGTCCGAACCCCTATATCTCTCAGCTCGGGCCCCCGGTTCCCGTGGCCGATCCATCGTTCCGCTGATACACACTGACGCCGACTTCGCCTGAGAACTACTCCCCTGGCCGAATCTCAAAGGGGGGTCTCCTGACTTCCCGCCGTCGAGGTTTCATCCTCCGACAACTGTATTCTCATCTATTTCTTTATTTTTCACTTTCGTCCTCTCCGAGACGTAATCAAAATTTTCCTCTATTATTTTCCTTTCACTTTCGTCCTCTTCAAGACGTTAGCTCATCTCATAATTCATCTCAGAGGCTCCTCGAGCCTTTTATAATCTTATCTCAGATTACACACTGCTTCCACTCGAGAAGCCTAATCTATGATGTCTTTCGACATCCTGGGTCACACAGTCCTGTTTTAGACCACTCAGGTCATCCATCAGCCACTAATGCCGATTCTGGCAACAATTCTCATTCCACAAAACCACTTTCGCAAAGCACTGGCAAATAAATCTACGCTAGAGAAATCACCTCACATTCACCCGTAACCGTGGGCACGGCTATTCGAACAGTTTATAAATCTTTGCAAAGGGTGCATACTTTACCCACACGACGCGAGCTTACTTCTCACGCTCGTCAATGGGGAAGGTTCGCGACAAGGCCTTTCCAAAGCCTACCCATGATAGCACGTTGCCCTATCAATGGGTTCTCTTAACCAAGTACCAGGAGCTCATTTCCTATGCTCAGGGACGGGGGTATATCACCCTCTTGGCACCCAACCGCTCCCATATTTATTAGCAACCGAAAACGATCCTGGGAACACTAGTTACTTGGCCAGGGGCGTCCCATTCCACCCGTGTGGTCGCAATGTGAGATGCTCGAATGAAATTTCCCAAGGAAACGGTCCTTATATGCGAATACGAAGTGCCACTACACAGGCGATTACTTTGCACCGCAGATTTTTGCAAACAATTTTTTTTCGCAATTCCACCGACATCGCATGTCAGGTTTTTAAACCTTTCGAAACCCTGTTTTTCCCAGATCGACAAACAGTTGTGATATGGGTAGAATCATCGGGAACCATACCCAGAGAGCATGGTCACCGAGGTACCATGGGGTGGAGCGACAAGGAGTCGGATACCAATATCCTACGGGATTTATGCAACTACTAGGAACTTTGGTCGGTTCGACACACAAACCGAGGCCGATCATTGTAACATGCACACTAATCATGCAATTTTGCAAACAAAACATTTAAATTTAGGAGTAATATGGTCAAGGAGTGACTTGCCTCAGTCTTCATCTTCTAACTTCGCAAGAATCCGATGTCCGATGAATTTTCGAAGCATCGACTATGCGCGAAATGTGAGAAAAACACACAAAATCCCGAGAAATAATATACTAGTATTAATAACTAATAGTGCCATGAGGTAGATCTTATTTTTAGAAAACTTTTGAGAGTTGAACGGGCTCAATCGGAGTTACGGTTCAAAGATATGGATTTTTGAAGTTTTGATGATTTTCTTGGAAAAAGAAAAAAAGATTATTTGAATTGTTGGAAAATAATTATTTTGGGAATTGTGGCTGACAGGTGGGGCCCTTGGTCAGTGACTAGGAGAGAGAAGTTGAGGGGCTGGCCTACTTGTCAATGGCATAGGGAGACAAAGAGAGTAGGGCCACTTGTCATTGGAAAGAGAGGTGTCAGTGGCCCACATGGTAGTGGACCCACAAGGCAGAGAGAGACAGAGGGACTGACAGGGTGGTCCTACATGTCAGGGGGTCCACAAGTCAGTAGGAATGAATAGGATGACATGATGGCCCCACATGTAAGTCCCATTATTTAATTGATGACTAATTAATTTTGTTAATGGGACTAGGCCCATTGGTCAGTGGGACATGTAGGGTTTTTGATTAGGGTCGGGCCCGCATGTCATTGGCTAGGATTAAATTAAAGAGGGTTAATTAAATTCTTTAGCCGTGTAGGGCCCCTGGGTCAGAGGGAAAGGAGAGAGATTAGAGGCTAATCTGTGTGGGTCAGAGCGGGTCCACCGGTCGGTGGCGGCACTTCGGAGGCTGGTCGGATAGGCGCACGGCGGTCGGGTGATGCCGGTGAATGGTGGCTCGCCGGAGAGGGGAAACAGGGCAACTGGGAGCGGAGAAGAAGGGGAGAAAGAGGGATGGCTCGGATTTGAGGAAGAGGTCACGACGGCGGCCGTTGACGTGGACCAGGGACAGCGGAGATGTAGGGTGACGTGCAGCGGTGGAAGGCAGGGCAAGCGCTAGCGGCGGCGGGACATAGGAACAAGCGAGAGCTCGGGCAAGGCTTCGGACCTCGGGTTTGTGGGGGAGGAAAAAGAGAGCAAGGAGGAGAAGCTCACTGGGGAAGGTGCAAAACGGGCGGCACGGCGGCGGCTATGGTGCCTGGTTCAGGCTTGAGCTCGCTTTGGAGCTCGGCGGCACAAATCGGGTACAGTCCTGAGTGGCGGCAGGGCAGGAGCTCACGCGTCGGTAGGGCAACGTTGCGCGGCGGCACCAGTTCATAGAGCTCAAGCTTGGCTTGGGAAAAACTTGGCGCGGCGGAGAGGGGGCTTGGGTTCGGCTTGGGCGCAGTGGCGCAACAGCACTAGGAATGGCGTAGCCGTGGTGTGGGGCGAAGGGGGAAGAGGGCCACGACAGCTGAGGGGAATAGAAAGGAAGAGAGGAGAGAGCTCACCGAAGAGGAGAGGTAGCAGCGGCGGTGGATGGTGGATCTGGCTCAGTCTGAGCGAGGCGGCGCGTCACGGCCATGGCGAGGGACAGAAGGAGCAAGGGGGATGGCGGCCAGTTATAGGCGAGCGTGAGCACAGCCTGACAAGCTAGAGAGATGGCGCATCGTGACGAGGAAGAAAGGCGGTGGAGCTCGGATTTTTGACTTGGCATGTGGCGGACGAGCTCGGATGGGACGGGGCGACGGGGCTTGGCAACCGTGTCAGCCAGAGGAGAGGAAGCAGGGTATGGGTGCGGCTGGGATGATGGGACGAGATGAGCAGGCATGGTTGACCTTGGGGCGCACGGGTGAAGATATTTTCCTTGGCGACATTGTGTCGAGCACGTGGAGCGCGAGGGTGAGAAGACAGAGGAGGACAACGACTATGGGCAGGCGGGTGCGCGGGCGTGCACTGCGTGGTTGCCAGGCGGCCCCGCTGTCAGTCAGGCGGGCCGAGTGTCCGTTGGCCTTGCGTGCGGTCGCAGTGTGGGGACGCGGCGTGCATGCGGCGAGCGACATGTCTGGCTATTGGGGCCCAGCTGTCAGCGGGTGAGACGCGCACGCGGTAGGGGAGACAGGCCGTGGGCCGGCTGAGGGGAAAGGGAGATGCGGTGGCCCAAGTGAATAGTGATGTTTGTGATTTTCCCCAGAAGGTTTTTTGAAAGATATTTGGAGAATTTGAAAGGATACTTTAATTTGGAATTTGATGCTTGGCTCATAATATTCTCAGGAATTCAAATAAGGGGATTTCAAGAGGGACTCTGATATACATAAACATATATATATATATATATATATATATATATATATATGTGTGTGTGTGTGTGTGTGTGTGTGTGTGTGTGTGTGTGTGTGTTTATATTTGAAAGAGAGTTTTTGAAAGGATAATTGAGAATTCAAACTAGGATTTGATTTTAAATTTGAGATTTGATCCTTTGGGACTTTTGGGAATTTCGAGAGGGATTTCTATGGTTTGGATTTGAGCATATATTTATATATTTGGGAGGTTTTGATTTTGGAGGTTATTTGGAAAAAGGAAAAAGAGGGGATTAAGGAGGGGATTTGGATTGGAATTTCGATTTAACTTTGGGATTTGATTTTCATGAAATTTTAGAAATGTTTGCAATGGATTAGAATTTGAGGACCCTGAGGGAATTTTAGAATTTGAATTTAATTTTTGGGATTTGAGGATTTTAGAAATTTATAAATTTGGTAATTTTTGGGAAGGGAGTTCTCAATGGAATTTGAGCTTTCGGGAGGAGCAAAATAAAGACATTTTAATAGAAAGTGATTTTAGAAGGGGTTCTTATTGGATGGCTTCAAATTGCAAAATTCGATCCCGAGTATTCGATGGAGAATTTTTGGGAGGAGTGAAATAAGAGCATTTTAATTAAAGGCTTCAGAAGGGATTCAAAGGGGACTTTGAATTTGAATTTTTCCGAGGAAATTTTTTAGAGAGACAGTTGAATTGCAAAATTCGAGTCTTGAAATTTAGGAGAGTTTGGGACTGAGGTTTTTAGGGTTTCAAGGAGGTTTAGACTGAGATCTACGACGCTTAATCCTTAAGCACACACAAAAATCCAAAAATTTTTGAAATTAGGATTTTTACTAAAATAGTTTTCTTAATGTCCCTAAAACCGGGGCGTTACAAGTTCGTGGGTGAACGCTGGTACTCCTTCATCCAGGTGAGGGCTCCGACTCCGACTACGGCGTTGGAACCGCTCATAGTGGAGGCCAAAGCGTTCATGCTCGTCTTCAAGTTGGCAACGTTCATCTTCCTTGCGCTCCCGGCGTCGAGCATTGATATCGTGGCGGGGATCCCGTCATAGTCGTCCCCGAGTGTCCTGGTCATCCCGGCACTCGTCGTGATGGTACCGCCATCGGGCGTCGTTGCGGTGGCCAAGTGACATATGATGGGACTCTGAGTGGTGCTGACTAGAGCCAGTTGCTCGGCATCATGCTGAAGCAGATGAAACCACCGTATCAGAGGCCGTCTTGTTTGACGGTACGAGAGTGTCACCAAATTGTTGTTGCTACTAGCATGCTGCAGCGGTGATCATTGACTTGATCCTTGCGATGGTCGGGGTAGCCTATTGGTCGGGCCCGAACTGCAAAGTGTCTAACAAGGTGGCAGTGGCCACGACGTTCTGTTGTGGGATCACGAAGACGTTGTGGTCGCCTACTTGGGTTTGGAGGATCTCTTGTTGAGCAGTCCGCCCAGCCTTGCACAAGTTGTCATTGCGAGCATCGCACTCGGCTTGCAGGCGTCACGTGTCCTCCTCCTATTGCTCACGCAGTCAGCGAGCCTCCTCCTCTTGCTGATCATGTAGTCGGCGTGCATCTTGTGTTGGAGTTCATCCCTTTGATGCCATGAAGACCTCACGTGGTGGAGAAAAGTTTCCCGAGCTGCTGTCCGACTGGGAGTCGAATTCGAAGTAGTTTAGCGGTGTGATGATGACCCTAACCACCCTGGACCCGATCTCGAGTGGCTCTGGGCCATATTCGACTCGAATTCCAAAGGATTGAGGTTTGCCACATCAGATTGGAATTCAAGATTGTTGCGGCGTTGTCGAGTTCGAGTGGGAAATTGATGATCTCGTCTCCCCTGGACCCAATCTTGATTGACTCGGAGCCGAGTCCGAGTCGAATATCAGAAAAGAGAGTTGTCCCAGAACTTTTAGATCTTGGGTGTTGCCGAGCAGGATATTGAAAACTGCTGCGGCGTTAAGTAGGCCAACTGGCGCTGAGTTGGCTTGATCCCTAGCCGATCGGGTTGAAACCGAGTCGGACAAGGTGAGATTGCCAAGATTGTTGGCGATGAAGTCGAGGCACCCAAATCTGATGGCTTGTCCAGGAGAGAAGTTGATGCCGTCGACTTCTATGATTGGATCCATTAGGCTTGATGACGATGATCTCGACGAAGCCACTACCTGGCGCGCCAACTGTCGATGTTTTGTATCGGCAATAATTATATAGGGCTATTCATCGGATCGAAATTCGATGGATTCGAAAGGACACACTAGATTTATACCGGTTCAGGCCCTCGATGTGAGGTAATACCCTACTTCCAGTTGTGGTGTATTGCTTTTGCGGTATTCTCTGATGAGATTGTCATATGCCTCAGGGGGCTCCCTACCACCCCTTATATACTGGAGGGATGAGGATTACAAGGTAGGAAACCCAGTCGGATACGACCAAGGGCTTTCCTTATCAGTGTATAGAGTATCTGGCTAGGACTATATCCCTTTCCTTGCCATGCAAGATAATATGAAGCCGAGTCCTACTATATCTCCAATTGTACGAACCGGCCTACCCTCTGTCCGAGTGGCTGTAATTGCCCTCCTTGAGATACCCGGGGCCCATGGCCTCCACAAAGGAGATAACACCAAAATTAAGCCTTTTTAAGCCTAGCTCATCATGTTAAAACAAAATTTACATCTCAAACAGATCATTTCTTAATTCATTCCAAAAGGTTTTGTAAAACTGTATAGGGAAACCATCAGGGCCTGGGACAGTATTAGCTTTGGCCTGCTTTAAGATTTTATCTAGTTCTTCAATAACAAAATGTCTACATAAAAGTTCAATCTCTACCTCAATTAGTTTCCCTTTATCACACCAGAAATCAGGAGATAGATGAACTGAAGAGGGAGGATCAGCTCTAAACAAATTCTTGTAAAACTCAACTATATGATCAGAAAGGTCTGTCTAGCTAGAAATAATTCTTCCTTCACTTTCTAAAGAAAAAATAGAGCACTTCCTTCTTCTTCCATTAGCAATCCCATGAAAAAAAAGCGGTATTCCTATCCCCCTCTAAGATCTATTGTTCCCCACTTCTTTTATGCCAGTAAAGATGCTCTATCTCATAAATATGCTCCAAGGAGTCTTCCAAGGCATACCTCTCAGCCCACTGCTCAGGGGTTAGATCTTCTAAATCAACCTAGGAATCAAACTTTTCAATTAAGGAGATGAAATGTTGTTTCCTTTTTTTTGAAGCACTATCAATATTAGCTCCCCAGCCTTTTAAAAACTTTCAAAGACATCTCATTCTCGTATTCCAGAAGTCAAGGATATAACTATTATCTCTAGGTGCCAATCTATTAATCACCAACTCTTTAAACCTAGGTACCTTAAACCAAGAAGATTCAAACTTAAAATATTTAGGTCTAGACAAGCACATATCACCTGAATCCAACAGAATAGGAGAGTGATCAGAGCCTACCCTAGGAAGAGAAGTTAGGGAAGACAGAGGAAAATGGTTCTGCCAGGTAGTGCTAACAAGAACTCTATCTAGGACCACCTGTACAAGGTTATCCTGTTTATTGGTCCAAGTGAACTTCCTGCTAGCTCTAAACATCTCCTTAAGAGCATTATCTGCAATAAACTCATTAAAGAGGTTCATAGATCTCTAGTCAATGTTTGTGTTTGATTTCTCATGGGCAAATCTATACAAGTTAAAATCCCCTCCCAACACTATAGGCCATTGTGACTCCTCTAAATAAGAGTTCAACTCTACCAAGAAAGAGGGTTTAAGAGAATCTAAAACAGGACCATACACATTTATAATATCCCAAGTAAAACCATCTGCTCAGAAAAAAGGACCCATAATGAGAGGAAACAGGCTCAATAACATCTAAGTTAATGCCTATAAGGAGGCCACTAGAAGCTCCACAGGAAGGTTTCCAGCATCAGTCTAAATCTCTATTCCCATGTAAAGATTTCAGCTCTTTTTCTGAAAAGAACTCCTTAGTTTCTTGTAAACAAGCAATATCAACTCTATTAGTATATAAAAGAGAAAATCTCTTTCAAATGTTCTGTTCTGGCGACCGCCCCTAGCCCTCTAACATTCCAGAACAGGATTTTTATTTTTTTCTTTTTAGATTTAAAACTCCCTCTCTTTTCAAGCACCTCAGGATCAGGTTCTCTAGAGGGTAACTTCTTTCTTATTAGATAGATTCTAATTTTTATTATTAGTTTCTTGAGCCAACTCTTTCTTTTTTTTTCCAAGCTAACTCAGCTATTTTAGCCTGAACTAACTCCTTAGCCTTAATAGATTGAATAGTCAAATCAATTTCATCCCTATTTGACCTTAAACAAATACCAGAAGCAGAAGCAATATTTTCTAAAACCTCAGGCTCAACTACTTGAAAAATAGCAAAAGGGTTAGAGGTGTTACCTTGCATCTCCAAGTTCTTCCTTTGAGTCAGCATCTCAGCTTTCATAGAAACTAGAATATCTTGATCTTTGTGCCTTAAACTTCTTATGGTAGCCACCACAGGACCTCCAACTCTCTTTCTTCTTGGTTTCTTGTTGGAGACCACCTCAAATTTCTCTGCATCCTCTACTTCCTCCTCCTCTTCTCTCCACCTCTCAATGTCAGAGTCAGTTGGGATCTCACATTTTTCAGGCAACGATTCTGGTGACAACTCCACATCCATGGTGTCCATTACTTTATTGTCTAATTCTCCCAGCTCTTGTTTCTTACCCAACTCCAAATTTTCATTGGCACTGAGAGGGAGGTCATCCTCTTGGGATATCTGTAAGTCAACTTTACTCTCCCTACTAGACCAAACCACCAGGGCCAAGGGTTCATTCTCAGATTTAGGCAGACAACAGCTCTTTACATCATAGCTAACTGAGTGAAATTTGTTTTTTCCAAAAGCAGGGGGTGTAGAGGAAGACCCTTTAGAAAAAATTTTGTTTATTCAACTCTATGTTATAATTGTCACCCCTATTGTCATCATCTCCATCCAGATCATCAGCCTCCTCATCATCATCCTTGGTATCTTTGTCATCTGTTGGAGGCTGAGTTTTGTGAGGCTTTAAATTGAAACCCTTAGGTTCCTACCTCAGCCTGTATCCCACTTTGTTGATATAAACAACCATAGAGAAATGAAGCTCCTAATGATCTTTACAGGCTATCCTGATTCTGACAGGACCATCTCTCTTTAGGGTGGAATCATCAATAGACTCAAATTCCCCAACTAACTCTACAATGGCTTTGATGTAATCCAAACCTCTTGCAATTTTAGGAATCCTGTGAACCTTAACCCAGACAACCACAAGTTCATCGACTGCTTCCTCAGTCATAGCAATTTCAACAATGCTAGCTTTAATGGGGAAGCAATCAAAGTCAAAACTCTTAGGGCGAGAGAGTTGTTTCCTAATATTTTCAGAGGGAAAAGTCACCAAAAACTCTCTGTCATTCAATCTCTTAGCTTTCCAATCCCAGGATATATCACAGAACATTTGATTGAATTCAGTTTCAATTTTCTTAGTAGAACCCACACCCTCAATGATGGTTAAAATACCTCTCACAGGATTTTTCTCAGATTCAACCTCCGGGGGATCAATATGCAAATTGGAAAAAACCCTGACCCGAGATCCCAAACCCACATAGATTAACACCTCTCTTCCCAGAGTTTAGAGGGCAATGAGCAGATATATGGCCAGTGTTATGACAAGTATAGCATAAAGGGGGGGTTAGAACAAGTAGCTTGGTGATGGTCCTCCTTACCACACTTGAAGCACTTGATAGCGGAAGTCTTCAGCCCTCCTTGAGCACTAGCACGCCCTCCTTCATTGAAATGACCGGCTTCTGATTTTTCAATAGAAGTTTGACCTTGCCAAGGACACTTCTCCTCCGCAGTTGACGAGCCTTGCCAAGGCCACCTTTCCTCCTGGCGCCATCCACCTTGGCCTAGCTTAGGGTTAGAAGCTGGCCAAGGACGGTAGTACTCTGCTTTGCCTTGAGGTTGACGTTGCTAGGATCGCTTCTCCTAGCCTCCCTTCTCCTTTTCCTCCTCAAATCTTCTCTAGTTCTGCATCAAAAGTTGGTTGCGTACGTCTTCTTCTTCCCGCAGATTTGGCTCGAGAATCCCCCAATTCTCTGAAGCCAGATCCACGATTCTCCGCTTCTTTTGCTCTTGGTCGAAGCGCGATTGGAAAAGACGTTGATCCATGACCACTTCGGCGTAAGAGCGATGATCTCTTCTCCTAGCATCAACCCTCCAGATCCGGCGGGCCGACCCCCCAAACCTCCAAATATCTGTGGAACTAGCAGGAAACCCTAGAAGGGGATCGCACACTCTCCCCTTTCTAACCCAAACCCAGGAGCTCGGAAGGATCGGGACAGCTCTAGGAAAAATATCTTCAATGTCAAGTCCACCAGATTGGGCCAGAAACGAAGTGCAACAATGGCGAATACGAGGTGGGCCAACCATACTAGGCTCTAGAGAACTCCTCACTAGGACAAGCCCCTCCACTACTTGCATGGAGATCAGCCTAGCAGGCAACGGAGGCTAGCTCGACGAAGGAGCCTCGCCATGGCAGGAGACCTCGAAAACCATGTCACCTGCCATGGCAAGAGATCATGCACCTTCTCCAATCTCGGGGGAAGTCACCTTGAGACTCGTCTTGGCCTTGAATATGGTTGAAATGCAAAAGCACATTGTTTTTTCATTGGTCTATCGCCGTATTGAGTTAGCATTGCTTCTACCTGTGGCAACAACATCCTTTGAAAGAGCCTTCTCGGCTATGAATATAATCAAAACCGATTTGCGCAATAGGATGTCCGATGAATGGCTCAATGACTTGATATTGTGCTACATTGAGAAGGATATTTTTAGAGGATTTGATTTTGAAAAGGTTAAGAAGAGATTTCAAGTCATGGGTGATCGAAGAATAAATTTGCCTAAGCCTCCTAGAGTCCCTAGAAAGGCTTAATGATTTATTAACAGTACGTCTTCTTATATATTAACTAATTTTTAAAGATATTTGATTAGTTAACTATCACTCGTGTTTTGTACATTGACTTATTTTGCAAATTGCTATATGCTGCAAAGATTATTGATTCTTTTGCAATGAAAGGTACCATCTTGGATATTCTTTTTTGCCTTAATTTATTTATTGTAATGTATTTTTATGCAATTGCAATATAAATACAGTATGTATTGCATTCAGTTGTCCTTATCGAGCGAGCATCTTTGCCCCATCTGTATTTTAATCTTGCGTCCGCCACTACAAGTACCATTGTAGACATTCCTACTGCCTCTTTGACTTATTGTCACTAAGGTTCACGGTTTCGGTTTAGGGTCAAAATACAAGCCTAGCGAGATGATGAATTTTGAACGAAATTTAACAAAACCAAGTGGTTTGGCAGAGCTTCAAAATTTGAGTGGAATTGTGGACCTAAGGGCAGCAGCAATGTATATAACAAAAACAATCCATATAGATGGGACCCACATGCATGAGCTTTAATAATTGTAATCCTCACAATATATATGGATATCAGTTAGTATTAGGGGAAGAGAGAAAGTAGAGACAAATAATATTATTTTATTCTATATGGGTGGCTTATTCTAGCGACCACCATAAAAATTACTCCCACAATGTATATAGCTAGCTTTATGAGGTTATATCGACCACTTGTCTACCCATTGTGGATCCCCTAATTGCCACACATTGATGAAGGCAACGCCCAAGCTCATTGGGCAGCCGCCTAGCTCGTTGTAAGCATTGCCTCATAGGCACGTGTGGCCTGCGCGACTGAACAGGACTCCCAAGTTGGGCCAAGCCCATTACCGATCTGCATCCCACTACAGCAGGCAAGTGTGACATGTATTGATAAATTGTGAATTTTTTTATTTTTATATTTATTTAATAAAAAATTTACAAAACTACATTTTCATTTCAAAAATTTACAAAAATATACTCCCACCGCCCTTTAGGAGGGCGATATGTCTAAAATCGCCCTCCCAGAGGGCGATATGATGACGTGGCTGACGGCCATTTTGCAGGCGGCCCCCTTGCCACCCTCCCAGAGGGTGGCAAGGGGGCCGCCTGCAAATGGCCGACCCACGGCACAGAGTACTGTCCGGACGGTCCGCACTATATACGGACGGTCCGGACAGGCTACTTTGCAGGCGGCCGCAGAGTACTGTCCAGACGGTCTGCACTATATACGGACGGTCCGAACTGTACAAATTGCCGTTTCACAATATATAGTCCGGACCATCCTCACCCTGTTCGGACGGTCCGCACTGTACAAATTGTTGTTTTGCATTATATAGTCTGGACCATCATCACCCTGTCCGGACGGTCCGGACAGGCATATCTGTGGCGGCAAGGAAGAGGAAGTACCCACGCTGCACACAATAGTTACATCTCTACTTGGTTATCTGTTTAAAATTTCCTAAGGCATGTAATAACGATAACTAGAAACGTTTGATGTGCCGTTTGTACTCTTTGTATGGATAATTTCATTATGTTCGTATGTAATTAACGTGTGTTCGGTTGTCACCGCTCAGAATGTACTTTCGCCGTAAAATTGAAACTGAAAAATTTATGTTTTTGATCAGTTTCGTCACAAACATAGATCGTAAACGATCGACGAGCGTAAATAAAGTAAAGGGGTTTCTTCAGTATACGTAGAATTAATAAAACATGATATACAACAGACAAACTATCACAGATGCAACGTACTACGGGCCCTGACCGTAACCTCTAGCCCTCTTTATCTTCCTACCCTGCTCTCGCACCTGCCCCTGGGAGTACGTCAGCCGGTCTGGTGGTACGGCACGGCCAGCGCGGGTCGTCTGCACGGGTGTGGCAGCTGGTGGGTCCTGTATCTGTGGTGGCGGAGCTCCTTCGAGCTGCGAGGCTGGTAGTATCTCCTGGAGCTCCTCGCCCGAGTCCTCCAAGTCGTCCCCCTCGAAAGGATCCGGTGCCCAACCGCTGCCGCGTGCGGCCTGCGTGGAGGAACCAGCGCCAGCAAACATCCTCGGCGCTGTAGAGTAGAACCATGTACACCAAAATATTGATAATTGCAAATCAAAATTTGGCAAGGCAAAAATAAAGTTTGATATAACCTGAAGGACCTCCTGTGGTGGCCCGAGGGGCAGTTGTCACGCCCACGCCCTGCGGGGAGGAGCCAGCGCCAGCAAACATCCCCGGCGCTGTACAGTAGAACCATGTACACCAAAATATTGATAATTGCAAACCAAAATTTTGCAAGGCAAAAATAAATTTTGATATAACCTGAAGGACCTCCTGTGGTGGCCCGAGGGGCAGTTTTCATGCCCAGCTGCGCGTGTGGTCGGCTGTGGTACACTCCATGCGTCGATGTGCTAGCTCCAGAGGGATGTAGGTACGGTGTAGCGAAAGCTGCAGGGAAGCATATTGATGTACAACAGTACATGTCGTAGAAGGAAACATGTTATGAACCGATGGTTAGTCCAATTTACCTCTGGAGGGGCCAGATGACTGACTGGAACCCTGCGGTCGCACTCTTGCTCCTGCTCCTGTTCCTGCTGGCCGTGGCTGTTGCTGCTGTACAACTACGGGAGGTACCGCATCGACCGCACGACAAGTGAGCGCACGAATCACTGTGAGCATCGCCTGACGAATCCTCCCGAAGGTCGTCCTCTGCTCATCGGCATTCAACACAATCCCACTGTCCAATCGTCCGAACGCTGCGTTTACATCAGCCTGAACCTGTCGCGCTGCGTCAGCCTATTTCAGATATGACGTGAACATGTGTTAGAACTGTGGACACGTACAAAGGAAATAGCAAAGTGCAAAGATAATATGACGTACCGCACGGAAGTAGTCCTGGTCACGGTGTCTAGGATACGTGTCCGTCGTAACGGCGATGTGTGGCTGTGGATCATCTGGGGTGAACGTTACGCGTGTGCGGGTACGGGCCTGGTACCACGTCAGGTATGCTAGGTAGGCTTCCTCAGTGTGTGCATGTATCTCGTCGACCACCTCCTCCGTCGCCAACAACCAGTCGTCCACGTACTTCTGCAGTGGAGGATACCACTGAACACCGGCTGCATGTCCCCTATGATTATATCTATTTGCAGAGAGTGCATTAGACTACATTAAATAGTTATATTAGTAAACAAAGATCGCAGTTGTACTAACCAGTGCACATCGCGCGGCACATCGATCTGCACGGGCACAGGGGAGTACTGACGTAGTCCGAACTGTCGCAGCACGCGCTGCGGAGAGTGGGGCTCGACGAAGATGTCGAACACCAACGGCACCATCGTCATCCAGTACACCTGGTCGCGCGTGCAAAGAGTAGAGAGTCCGAGCGGTGCACGGGCCGCAATGGCCTGCGGACTATACGGCTCCCAGACGACGTCGCTGGGCAGCAGGCGGTCGAACTCCAAAACGAATTCGGGGTAGACCCTCCTAACCTGCGTGTGGGCGTAACGACGCTGCAAAATAGGAAAAGGTTAAACATCAGTGTTTGCGCATAACGGCTAAACATAGAATTTCACATTTTGTACCTCACGTCGACACCATACGGTCCCCATAGTCGGACCGTCCTCGAGCCACTGGCCATACAATCCTCCAAGGCCGCCCTCATAGGCAGAGTGCTGAATCAGAGGACGGCCTATCGCGAACCGCTCGGCCGCCCATAGCTGCAGAAAGAGAGGGCAACCGGCGATAATCGCACCTGGATCGGTCTTTGTGCACGCGTCACAAAGAGCACGGTACGTCGCCGCTAGAACAGCAGATCCCCAACTCCACTGCGGTACGAGGCCGTCCTCGCTGTCGGCGATCGCACGAGCGTAGTGGTTCAGTCCCTTGTCCACCGCGTGCCCGTGAGTGTTGGTGAACATCACCCACCCGAACAGCCACAACAGGTACGCCTCCATGCTCCGCCGCACCGAGTAATCGTCGGCGTCATCGGCTAGCTTATCAGGCTGTAAAGGAAGATTATAGTCAGCAGCTCTGTTGCTTTGTAGATCAGATGATTGTGAATGAAAGGAATCCGTGACTTACGATGAACTGTAACAGCCAAGCCTGCGAGGGGCCGATCGTGGTGTAAGTCGGTAGCGAACCCGGGTGTCCAAGTTCAGGTCGACGATGCACGGGCGCAAACCGAGCAGTGATGTCCTACGACCAACCGTGCGCCCCGTCGATCGGGCCGACTACGTCTCCTGCGGGGGGAAGTCCTAGCAGGTACGACACGTCCTGGAGTGTGGGAGTCATCTCGCCGCACGGTAGGTGGAACGTGTGGGTCTCCGGTCTCCAGCGATCCACCAGTGCGGCCATAAGTGACCGATCAGCGTCCCATCGCTTGGCGGGGTCTCTCTCGTCCGGTGCGGGCTCGACTAGCCTACACAGCGGAAGAAGTCCAGCCTCACACAACCTGCAGAATGTAGCACTGTAATCAATATTGGGGAACATACATATGCACAAACGATGTGAATGAATATTCGTACAGCTCTTACCTCTCACGAAACCGAGGATCTATCCGCAGGAGGTGACGTGAAGGCCGTGGACGGAAGGTGGGTAAGTGGGCACCCTCCACGGCTGACAGGTAAGACCGGTGGGACCAGTCGACACCTCGGTCCAACAGCTCTGGTGTATCGTACGCCATACCTGCATGCAAATAGAGAGTTAGCGTTAATTATTGTTATAGTTTATAGCATTGTTACATGATAATAAAAAACAACAGTACGGTACATATCCTTCTATAACAAAGAACTAGTATAGACTTACGCTACACCGTAGCACCACTAATTGTTCGAGAACGCCTAAGACGGGGTCGTCTTGAAGTTGTGCCTTCACCCGTAGGACGCCTACCATCATCGGCTGAACCCGACGGTCCAGCTTCCGCCGCACTTGGACCGGTTGCATCCTTTGGACATTTCTTATATGTATGACCTGTTTGGTCACACTTTGAACAACGTTTATGCCTTCCACCGGCTTCTGACTCATCCATGTCATTACGGATGCGTCTTGTCTTGCGGCGACCTACATTATCCCTCAATTTTGTTGGATCAGGAATGTACATAGCTTGAGAATGCTCCATAGTAAATATACCCGCAATACCGAAACCGTATATCTCTCTGTTCCAGGTATTATAGATTGCTTCTTTCCTGAAATAAGGGGAGACAAAATAGCGTGCTTCTATCCCGCACTCACCACTCGCGGCAATAACGTGAGAGCATGGCTTGTGGAGGAGAGTAGGTTTTCGGCACGAGCACTTGCAGGTCCCGTCTTCCTTCAGCACATACTCCTGCACAACTCTTTTACGGAAGATTCCGCGCATGCCCTTGTCGACACACAATATTTCAAATCTGTGTTCTTATGTGCCTTGAGTTAGAACACGATGTCTTCGGGCCTTTTTACTTTTATCTTGCAGATACTTCGTCAATAGTGTGCCAAAGAAAAGATTATTGTCCATCAATGAGTGCCTAGCTGCTCTGAACCGATCTCTGAAGTACTTTCATGTGCCATGCAAGATAAATTCAACTATGCCAACAAGTGGGAGCCCTCGAACACCACGCATCACCCAGTTATAAACCTCTGCCAAATTTGTGGTCATTATGCCAAACCGAGAACCATCCTTGTCATACAACAATGCCTATTTCTCCTTTGGCTCATTCTCAATCCAATCTGAAAATTTTCTAACTAAGGATGCAGACCTTCTTCTC
The DNA here is from genome assembly GCA_003991445.1 of Oryza meyeriana var. granulata. Classification (NCBI taxonomy): domain Eukaryota; kingdom Viridiplantae; phylum Streptophyta; class Magnoliopsida; order Poales; family Poaceae; genus Oryza; species Oryza meyeriana. The sequence continues at coordinate 221,244 of RYFJ01001375.1, forward strand.
ATATGAGGTCCGTCAGTTGATAGAGGTTCAAGAGCTTGTGGAGCCTCATCCCCTCCAATGGTAGCCCTCCTGGACTGCTCATCTGTTTGTTTAGAGGTCAGCTCATCCAACCTCCTCCAAAGCTTATTGAATTTCTTCTCTTGATTCTGGGTGCAAAGCCTCTTAAAAAGATCCATAAGGTGCTTATTCTTAAATTGTATGTAGAAATTAGCACCCATATGCCGCATGCACCATCTGCTTTGGACATCAGACCACCTTGGTAGGTATCCCTTCTCAACACATCCATATCTCAATTCCTCAATTGCACGCAGCAAGCCGGCGTGACGGTCATGTATAAGCATACGTCTGGTCTCATCCGTACAACTGCAGACTTAACCCTTTCTAGAAACCAATACCAGCTATCAGTGTTCTCACTCTCAACAAAAGCAAAAGCAACTGGTAGAACTTGGTTGTTTCCATCAACTCCAATTGCTGTTAAGATCTGTCCTCTGTACTTTCCGGTCAGAAATGTCCCATCGATGTAGAGGATGGGACGACAATGGACAAATGCCTGAATGCAACACCTAATGCAAAGAATACTCGTTGCAACACACTTTTATTACCATGGTGAATTGATGAAAAGGCTTTTAGGTCGTAGCACGTCTCCGGATTCCTCTGAAGAATACGGCCTAACAGACGAGGCAAATTATCATAGGATGCTTCAAATGTGCCAAATTTCATCTCTACAACCTTCTGTTTTGCCCTCCAAGCCTTAGCATAGCTAATTGTGTATTTAAATTTCTCTTCAATATGTCTAACAATTAACCTTGGTTCGTACCCCATATTGTTAATAATATGGAAGTACATCTCTGTCGCAACAAATGCAGATGTCATGTTTCTGTGATATTTTTCAACACCGGGTAAATAACATGAATGCTCAGTCACGATTGAAACTTGCCAATAATCTTTCCATTTACCCTTGAATGCGTGCACCCGCCATGGACACCCATCCTTCATGCACTTTACTTCATAGACCGATTTGATTGACTTCACGACTGAGAACTCCCTTTGAAGTGACACGGCCCATTGTTTTACTGCCTCCTTTCAATCCTCTACATATGCATACTTAGCTCCTTGGATGACCTCATTTTCCTTGTACTCCCATGACACATGATGTCCCTCAGAGATAGAAAGCCTAGAGAAGTCCTGGTTGCTCCATTCTGCAAGTATCATGGTGTCCTCATCAGACGAATCATCATGCTCTGCTTGCTCATTTTCAGAATCTTCCCTATCCATTTCTTCGACGATTCTGTTGATTTGTTCTCCCTCATCTGCCACATCTATTGGCTGTCTATCTTCTTCATTCCCTCCTTCATTCCCATCTTCATTTTCTTCTATTGTTTCGCTATTACCTCCCGCCGTACTTGGACCCACATCATCTTGCACGGGCATTGCACCAGCAGTATTTTCTTTCTCATATATCGACAGAAGTATGCCCAGTGGCTAACCACGTTGGAATGCATTCTCCACATACCATCTCCAAGTGGCAGTGCAATCCATCGGCATCAGTTCCCAAAAAAAACCTTCAGCTGCACGACTGACTACTACATATAAGGTTATTGTGCTGAGCTCGGGGTTCAATCGAAACCCTCGCATCAGCCAGTTGTACACTGACCCAAAACTTCTCTCAGCTGGTCTATCAATCCCCTTAGCCGTTGAACTAAAATCCGACAGATCTACCCCTTCTGGACCATATCTAACATTCCCTTGCCCGTGAAGTAACTGAAATATCACCTTATTTGGCATTTCTGTTGATGAAAAAATACAGTTAAACTAGATACCAATATTCTCCTCATATCTCTACAAAAATTAAATCATCTAACATATTAACTAAAGACCTACAGATCTACGAGTAACAATTTATTTTCATATAGTACTATATACATAACCAGTACAATACTACATCAATTTATGCATAGAAATAGAAATTACAAAGAGATAATAGATTTTACCTACAGACAAATCAGCAAATTGATAGAGCTTCGTTGCTTTCGTTCAGGCTCGCTCTCAGCTCTCTCTTCTTTTTTTTTCTGTAATTTTAGTGAATTTTATGACATTTTTGGAGTCTGGGAGGGGGTTTTATACTGCCCGGGCTAAAAAAAATCCAGCCGGGGGGGCGGCCATTTTACAGGCGGCCCCCTTGCCGCCCTCTCAGAGGGCGGTTTTTGTCTGCCCCGGGGGGCCGCCTGCAAAATGGCTGACGGCCGTGGGCCGCCGGCCAACGGCCGTCAGCCACGTCATCATATCGCCCTCTGGGAGGGCGATTTCAGACATATCGCCCTCCCAAAGGGCGGCGGGAGTATATTTTTGTAAATTTTTGAAATGAAAATGTAGTTTTGTAAATTTTTTATTAAATAAATATAAAAATAAAAAAATTCATAAATTGTAGTGAAGACAAATCGACAGGGCACACCGAGATTCCCAGCGCGTGCGTAGCAGGGAACGACGCATGCGGGGCATGCGCTCAGCGCATGCATGCACACACGCGCACATGCACATTAAAAAATAAAAAAAATAAAATATTTTAAAAAAATTAAGTAAACTTTATACTACTAATTTAAAACTCTCATCTCTAATTTTAAAACTTTCAGTTTAATTTTTAAAACTTTCAACTTAAATTTAAAACTATCAACTAAGAATTTATAAAAATCTACTCAAATTTTAAAATTTTCAACCCAAAAATTAAAACTTTTAATTAGATTTTGAAACTTTTAACTAAAACCTAAAAACTTTTAACTCTACTTATTTATATATTAGTTTATAATTAAAAATTTATTAAACACTAATAACAATAATTAGAGATACTAATGACAGTAATTATGGATGATTAGGGAACGGTTACCCCAGCCGCCGCGCGCGCGCTCGTTAGCAGCTCCCAGGGCACACAACCTAAGTCCCAGTCTCGATCAATAGATTCCTACACGTGCGATGACCTCTCGGTGACGTGGTGGTTCGTCCCTCATCAGTCCGTGTGGGTCTCCGACTCTCCGCGACCGCAAGACACAAGACGGAAGGCAGAGACAGGGCCACGGATGCACTATAATCAACATTGTAGTATTGTTTTATTTTGGCACTTAAGTTTAAGCCTCAATTTAGACTTTGGCACGGGGCCGAAAAAATTTAAAAATATATAATTTTTTTTAAGTTTTGTACATATACATATAAATTGAAAAGAAGTGCACAAATATATATGTGTCGTAGGACGACGGTGCGCCATCGTGCCTGGCAACCTGCGCTTCAGCCGTCCCCTCCACGGTGGCGCGCAGCGGACGCACGCCACCGCCCAGTCCCGCAGGTCGACAAGTGCCACCGCAACCGGGCGCGTGACACGGGCGGTGGTGCGCACTAGATGCGCGACACCACTACCTCTTGTCACTTCTGTCTCTAGGCCTCCCCCGCGACACGTAGCAGACGCGTGCTACCGCTCTTCCTCCTCTTATATATTGTGTCTCTATAGCCTCTCCAAATCGCTTTGTATCCTAACAATATTTCAATGGGTTCGATCACTTTATAAATTAATGGCCATGTCTTATGGTAAGCCCTAAGTAAACACAATAAAATAGTGCTTACTTAGTTTGTCCATAAAGATAGAGCCTATGAATTTAAAGTATGTAAACCTATTAAACATGAAGATAGAGCCTATAAATTTAAAGTGTGTAAACCTATTAAAGCTTTCAAGATTAGTTCGGTACGTAAACTCTCTTTACTTTTCTCACCACTATCTCCGTTGCACTCTCTGTCCAACGCATGACCATATGTTTCTTTTATAAGCAACTGACGATCACAGGCATCCTACATAAATAATGCTTTGGTCTCGCGTATAGTTGTGAGAAAAGATGTAAAGCATCTTTTGGACTGGCATCTTCTGGCAATGGTCCCGCACATTATTTGTGTACATGTATGTTTCTCGCTGGTACTTGTATCTTTTGGTAGTACACAAGATGTGGAGCATCTTTGATCGTTGTCATTCATTTATAATACTTCAAGACAAAACGCTTTCGGCACCATGTTCCCACTATCCTGTCATCCTGACGTGATGCTCTCACTATCATCTGTCCTTTATAAAGCATCGGTTCGAATAGATGAGCCACACAACTCCTTGGAAAACAACGATTGTAAACACTCTGTTACACTGGCAGAGTCCCGGAGCAGATTCTTGCGCAGAAAACTTGCGCGACTGCCATCCGCACCAATGCCCGCGGTGGCACGGGACTGTTTCGGGCCACCGAATGGGCTGAAAGTTCAACTTTGTTTTTATTTTAACTAAATGATAGCAAATTCAACGAACATGCTATAATAGCAATAGTATTTATTTTTTACCCAGAATTTTATATGTTCGTAAATATTACTTCTAAATGAATTCTTATGTCAATAATAGCTATTTTTTATTATAAAAAGTAAAGTCACCAAGTGACGGTACTCGTGCTAACCCGAAATTAATTTCTAGTATGGACACACTAACATTTCTGTAAGAATTATAAACTAAACAAAATTACAAAATATTGCACCCAATGTATATTCATACTCCTTTCAAAATATTTACTATTTCTAACTTGCTATAAATCGCTAAGTATTTACTACATAAACACTAACTATAACTCTAAAACAGTTCACACGGTTCTAAATAATTATCACAAACGTATAAAAAACACACAATACAATAAATATTTATACAACAAACTAATATTTACATCTAATGCGTACCATAAAAACTAAATTCATACTTTACGAAAATTTTTAAACCCTCAAATTTACCTATAGATTTTCTAGTTCTTAATCCCTTCTCAGTCGCTTCTTTTCCTCTCGAACATCTAGTGCTCCGTTTCTCCTCCTCTTACGAAGAAACGCTTGCTCTTATCCGTTCGTTCTCCTTATATCCTGTGCAAAGGAAGCATACGGAGACAATTCTTTCCCAGACAGAAGTGACGCTCGTCACTGTGCTTAACGGCGCTTATTTTAAGAAAGTGACACCAGTTTATGTCGGCGAGCATTCAAACAAGAAGGGAGAGCGGTGGCGCGCAGTGAGCGTGCGCTACCAGTCAGATAGAAGTTACAGCAGGGAGCATGGCGCGTCTCCGCTGCGCGCCACTGCCACGTTGGGGAACGCGCCGCAGAGGGGATGGCGCTGGCGCACGTTGGGCGCGCGATGCCGCGCCCCCACCGTGCACTACCGCGTCGTCGGCGTGGGGCCGCGGTACGGGACCGTCCTCGCGCCACCAGTACGTAGCCGTCACATGCTACCGCGCACGGTGCCGTACCACGGAAGCGTGCCACCGGCGCAGTGCTGCACGATGGATATGCGCCACCGGTGGTCCCGCCGCCTATTGCACAGTACCGGTGTTGTGCTGTGCAGTCATTCCGCGGGATATGTATATTTCGACAAAACTTTTGATTCTGTATATATATTTGCAAATTTTAGAAAAAAATATTTTTTTAATTTTTTTTCTACGGACCCTCGATTTTTCCGGGACAGCCCTGTTTCCTCATAGCTGGTTATTAAAAAACTATGCAAAATATAAATGCATGTAACAGTGGATATGTCGGTGCTTGTGGACAAAGGTAAGGTAGGCTTGACTTAGCCTCTGCCGGGAGTACTGGTTCTAAAAAAAATTACCGTTTTGTATAAATATGTTTTTCAAACTGCTAAATGGTTTATTTTTTATCAAAATTTTTTATATAAAAGTTTTTTTTAAAATCATATTAATCTATTTTTTAAGTTTAAAATAATTAATACTTAATTAATCATTCGTTAATGACTCACCACCGTGTTTTATGTGATTTTTTTGCTTTTCTCTTTTTCCTCACCTCCAAACTATATACCATGACGGGCAATCTTCACAATATCCTTATCCAAAGTCAGGTAGGGTTGTTCACTCAAATCGCTCAACCATCTATTTGCTCGGTGCTCATGACGCGCTATGGACCCTCTATGGTAAGAGACCTCACTGTCTACACTCAGCAATATGATTGGCTTTGTTGCTGTTTGTCATATACTAACGCGCAAGTGCACGTAACTAAGGTCTTTTTTTGACAGCTTGATTTTGAGAAGCAACGGGTGAATATATAGGTGGTGAGAATGTGGTAAAGGCTACTAATTCGTTTATAGATTCTAAATCTTTACTATTATAAAAATATGGTCCGTTCGTTCACCTCAATCGCACATCCGATTTTTTCTTTCGCACGTCGCACGAGCACGTCTGACTCCTACTCCTGAGAGGCATCTCTCCCCCGGACTCCTCGTCCGTCGATCCCCTTCCCTATGCCCGATTCAATCTAAGTCAAAATCGAATAATAGACGTCCGATTTAGTATAAATCAAAAACGCATCGAATCGAAACCAATCCAAACCAACACAAACAGGAGCTGATCAAGCAGCGGCTAGCTCCCCAACCGGCACAGTAGCGGGCCTCACCTTGGGCGGGCGCCCACGCCCGTGCTTGACAGGTGGCACCGCGCTGGCCTCAGAAGCAGCAGGAGCGCCAATGGGGGCTTCCTGATCGACCTTGGCCTTCTTGGGCGGGCGGCGACGTGCACGGGGCATGCCGCTGGGCGGTCCTTGGGCTTAGGCGGGCGGCCGGGGGGGCGTGGCGGGGAGGCCAGGTCTCGCGTCGCCGCAGTGGGGGCGGCGGCGAGTCCTCCTCGGCTGCCATGGTCGATGGGTCCTCCTCGGTCGCCATGGCCGTCATGGGGTGGCAGCAAGTGCAGGTGTAGAGGTAGGGAGGAGTGTGAGGTGAAGTAGGGAAAAAATTTCGATTTGGATCCAGGGAAGAGGACGAGGGGGGAGCAGTAGATAAGAGTTGGGCACGTATATACAAGGAAGCGTTCCACGCACACCCACTGACATGTGGGGCAATGTAGAGCTGCCTGTGACCGGGCCCTCCTGTCGGTCAGTGTAGGTGAAGTCGTGGGTGGTGAGTTGGAGCATTGATTGAAGGATTAGGGTGGAGGGGGGTTGTTTTTTCGAATTTTTTTGACCGGCTTGTGCGGTGCAGGTTGGCAGGAATGGACGGCGGGATCGGCGACGCGTCGGGATTGGAGGGCGCGGGAGGTAGCAACATGCGAGCGCGCGGATCGGTGATGTGGCGGTGAGCGAGGCCGCGTGGCCGTGTGGGGGACGCGGCTTTGCATCCATTGGAAATGACCAACCTGTCCATGCAGTTGGGCTCATCTGTTGGTTGAGTTCTTGGCTAGAAAAATCGTAGCAAAGCACATACAGAGGAAAAACAAGAAAAGGAAAGGCCACCTCGACGTCGCTGTCCGCTCTATGGCACGGCTGTGCAGCGCGGCGAGGGGCGCGAGCAATGGAAGCTGTTGAGAATTGAGAATATTGAATGAACTCTTTGATTCTCTGTGTAGATGATTACACTGAAGTGAGTACATATTTATACTATGTGAACAGATGTCTGTTGGGAAGAGGTGTCTCTTCAGGAGAGGATATGTCCCTCCATATGGCAGTTAACAAGAAATTGATCACATGCTAAATGTGTTGTAACACTCCCCCTTGATCAATTATCATTTGGTAATCATCCTTGAGTCATTACTTGGAAAAACTCCTCGAAAAACCCTGTGGGAAAAATTTGAGGAGAAACCATTCTATAGATATGTCATTAAAACTCCTTTAAAACCCAGTGGGAAAATAAGGAGAAAATGATATGACATATATGTGAAATCTCTCTGAGAAAACCTTGTAGAAGGAAAAACTCATGGAGAATGATTATAACCATAGGGTCATAATCTAGCATAACTTCTCTAAAACCATATAGGAAAATATGAGAAATTAATATATATCATTGATATCTCCTCAAAAACCCCTATGGGAAAAATAGAGATATGATATATTTATTTATTTATTTATTTATTTACGTTGTTATATTGCCTCATTAAAAACCTCTGTTAAAGAGGGAAAAAGAGTACAATATATGCTTTGGACAGGTTTAGTCTAGGAGATTTACTCCCCCTGACTCTTGCAAATTACGGAGTCGTCGCATACCAATTCCTTTAATACATTTCTGAAAAGAGGAAGTTGGTAAGGACTTAGTAAATAAGTCTGCGAGGTTATCGCAGGATTTAGTTTGCAAGATACTAATTTCCCCATTTTCTTGTAATTGATGTGGGAAGAATAGTTTTGGAGCAATATGCTTGGTGATACAGCTCTTTATGTAACCTGTCTGCATTTGAACAACGCAAGTAGCATTATCTTTGTAGATAATGGTAGATGATTCAAATGGAATCAATATTACATGACTATTGCATGTGATTAATCACTCGACGAAGTCATTCATATGAATGCAAAACTTCGGAATGATGGGTGGAAGTAACCAACGGAGTCTATTTTGATGACACTTATGAGGAAACTATACCACCATGAAATCAGAACATAATCTGCCATTCTGGGGATTAGTTGGCTAGTTTGTACATATCCCACTATGATCTTAGCTTGATTTATCATATGATGAATCAAGATATTTTGTGCCACAAAGATATCTATGGATATCCTAACTCCCACCTAATGGTGTTATTGGAGTTGCGCTATTTTAAGCTAACAAGGTATCTGTAAATGTAATTTCAGGCCTGTTGCAATATGCAGGATACATTAGCGCTTTAATGGCACTAGAGTATATCATCCCTGGGTCTAAATGGATATTGATCCATTTTTAGGGATTGAATGACCACAAGTGTTTATGGATATGATTGTCCAATATCATCTAGATACTGGTTGACAATATCAATAGGATATTGATGGACTGATTTATATGCTTAAGTTATAGACTCAAGCGTAATTTGGTGTTAACCAAATATTTCATCTCAGAATCCGTCTTAAAGGTCAATTTCTCAAGTGAGAAAATTGTTCCTAAGATGATTGCTTGTTTGTTTTGTGTATTCTGATGATGTTAAGATCATCAATATGTGCTGAGATGATAGGAAATCTAAATGTAGATTTCTTTATGAACACACATAGGCAATCATTATGATTGGAGTTATCTTCTATGGAAGGAACTCACATAGTCAGTTGTACCACAATCAACTTGACTGTTCAAGTCATAGGATGACTTGAGTTGTACACAATATATATTGCGATTTTGTATTCTGATTCAGAATATCAAGTTCATTGGGAGCTTGGTTATCTGAATCTGTCAAATTCATTTGATCTGCCAATAGATATGGGAACGTGATTTCCACACATACCAATGGTATGTTATGCTTGGTCTCTGCGTGAAACCATGTGCTACAAGCTCTCACGATATCACCACCTCACTTCCATAAGGAAGACATGAGAAGAATGTATTACTATGGTAATACTTTCCATTGTTGAGTGAGAGCAATTCTCCTTAATTGCCACCTTTGATTTGACCCAATTTGAGTGTTTTGACACTCTGCCTAGGACTTTTGGTCTGGATCCAGTTGAAAGGTGTAAGGCAACTTTGAGGAGTATATGTCGACAATTTGTAGTCTTTGTATGATTGATTCAATGGAACCAATATAGCTTGTGGAAATATCAACCCTTTTGAACTCCATGTTATTTCCCAAAAAACAGAGTTAGGGCGTTCTTATGACCCAGCACCTGAAATTTGTGCACAATTTTTGCTGGGCTTTTGGATGATAAACATCCATAGGCATTGGATAGTAAATATCCATATGGTGTCAATCAACTTGATGTTGATTTCCATTTACTGATTGGAGGAATGATATTCCTTTATGTCCATGGAAGCTTTCAAAAAGCTGTATCCCTTATGACCATACTTCTCCCCCTCTTATTTTTCATTTTTGGGAGTTGAGTGGTTTTGTTTAGGTACCTTCCACTCTTTCTGGTGCGGGATTTTGTGACACCTTTATAATAAGTAAATGCTTTTAGCAGAATATTTGCAATATGTTGCAAATATAAGATGTTCTGAACTATTTGGTTCAGATTCTTTGGTACGTGGATATGAGGATGGAATGTTAATATTTTGACATTCTCTTTTTAATTCCTGGCATTCTTTATGTGGTATGTATCTCCCCCTAATGCCTGGAATTGTCCTCAATGTGAATAGCATACGGGCTGTTTATTAATCCCCTGTGGAAAGACCTGAGGTATTTATGATAAACGGATAATAATACCTCATGTTGGTCCCCACTGCCCAATGATGTATGCTATGGTGGTGATATCGGTACGTGCAAAACGTTACCGATTCGCAGATGGGAAATATTTGGCTAAGGCCAAATTTCCACGTACAAACTGCAATGGAGGAGGTTATATGATTGCAGTGTAATGAATTTGAAATGATGCGGTGTGTAAGGCCGCATGTCACCAACTAGAGGTTGGTTAATTGCAATTTCGTAATGGTCTTGGCATGAGCTTCATTCTCTTGACGAGAAATCATACAAATCCATTTTGTATATAAACAAATGGATCAGAATGCTGAACATATTGGCCATACAATCGTCATTGAAGGCAAAAATCCAGCAGTGTTGTCCATTCGAATTGATTGAATTCGATGTTCAGGATACTATGCTCATAATTTAATAATTTGAGCAACTATTTTAGCAAATACATGGTTTTGTGTGAATAAAATCCACACGTCGGACCATCGTGTAGATGTGTCAATTATAACCATGAAGTACCTGAACAGTCTATACAATGGATGTATGGAGCCACATCGATATCTTGAATATGTTCAAGAAATTTTGAGTAGCTTAGCTCTAATTTTGAGGTAAGAGGATCCTCAAAATTAATTTCCCTCTCCGAAGATTGTGGGAAAATCTGACCATTAGCGTTGCTGATATTTTTCCATATCATCCCTATGGTGGGATGGTCAAGGCGATTATACCAAGTTTGGAATGTGTAAACATTCTGGAAAATTATCGTGTACGCAATATATTGTATGGTTTCATGTAGTACAATCCAGAGGATAAAGATGGAACTTTCAAGCACTTGTTTGCCATATCCGTTGTTTTTGTCAAGAGGAGATATTCCTCTTTGTTGTCATCTTGGATTTCGATATGGAAACCATTTTGACGGATATCTCTATAACTTAATAGGGTACGAGTGGAATATGGATACAGTAATGCATCCTCTATTGTCAATTGAGTACCCATCGGGAGCGTGATAGAGGCACGACCAGAGCCAACTATCGTTGCATCGCGTTTAGCGATTGTTAAAATACTTCCTTGTCTATTTGTAAGAATCAGGAAATATTTTGTGTCCCGAAGTATAGAGTTTGTGGTTCCACTGTCCACAAGGCATAATTCCTCCTCCATTGGATTGGATCCCGTAAATCTCTATATATAAAAAAAATTTGATATGAAAATTCTTTTCATATATACAGACTATGTACAAACATTTATTCGATACTGAATATGTTTGGTACATTATTGTAGCATACTTGCATACAATATAGATGACAACTTAGTATTATTACAACACATACTTAGGACATAATTAACATAGTATCTATGTTATTGGGAGACTATATAAGATCTCCAAGCAAATCTTGTGAAGCAAACTCCACAATCATGTCGTCAGTGGTCATGGGTTCACCCTGCTGAGGAGGGGCCTCAGTGCTCTTGAGTTCCTCTAGAAACTTTTGAGAACAGCCTGCTCCACCGGTGTTGTCGGTTTGGAGGTTGAAGTGTGATTCAATCATCTTGCCTTGAGTAGGCTTGCCTTTGGCCACAGACTGAAGATATAAGTTGATAAGATGTCTTGGGGTCCGGCATTTCTTAGATGTATGGCTGTGACAGCCACACTTCTGACAAATGTCAGAGTTCTTGAAATTGCCTTTCCCTATTTGGAATCCACGAGATCTTTGCTTCCTGTTGCGTTTGCGTTTACCCCTGAAGTTCTTTGGATGATTTCTATTACCATCGAACTTCGGTTTATTCTGATCATGTATATTCGTATGTACTTCAGGCAAGGGTGCCGCCCCAACAGGGCGTTGCTGATTATTCCTTAACAGGAGTTCATCATGCTTTTCAGCCTGAGTTATTACGTGAATCAGATCAGAATAAGTTTGGTAATTTGCAGCACGCCATTGGTGCTGTAAGACCCGGTCTGCGGGGAGCATGGTAGAGAGTGTCTTCTCTATCTTCTCCGCATCAGTGGGTTCTTTTTCGCAAAACCGCAATTTTGAGCAAATGTTATGAAGGGCATGATTGTATTCTCCGACTGTTTTGAAATCTTGTAGCCGGAGATGTGCCCATTCATAGTTAGCCTCTGGAAGTATCACAGCTTTCTGCTGTTCATACCTATTCTTGAGGGCTAACCATAGGTTTCGTGGATTATCCTCGTAGAGATACTCCGCCTTTAAATCTGGATGTATGTGACTTCTTATAATATATAAGACAGTATACATCACATTAGCAGCAATATTAGGCGGATCCTCTCCTTCAGGAGGATCAAGTATCACTACCAACATGCTTCGAGTGGCTAGGCTGACCTTGACATCCATTGCCCATGTAGGGTAGTTGTGGCCATCAAGAGCGAGAATCTCAAACTCTTTGGCGGCCATTTTAGTCCTATGTAAGACATACCATGAATTGATTAATTTACATGGGGTAAATTAATTTTGTATGGTAATTGTTGTAATAATATGCAAATATCTGAATACACGATGTGTCTTGCATCCATAATAGCATAGACCTCAAGTATGAAATATAACCCTATGGACGAGGTAACTCGTTGCTAATGACATAGTCTACAAAATTTGTAGTAGATGCCTTTAGTCTCCATAGTTTTGAGTTATATTCATGTTTATCGAAAATCATGTCTTGGTGGTAAACACCAATTTTTGAACGAGTTGCCTCGTTTAATTTGGGCATAATCTACAAAAATTGTAGTAGATGCCAAAGGGCATAATCTACAAAATGTTGTAGTAGATGCCTGGAAAGCATAGTCTACAAGTGTAGTAGATACCGTTGACATAATCTACAAATTATTATAGTAGATGTCGGTGGTATAATCTACAAATATTTTGTAGTAGTTGCCATTGCCATGATTTTCAATAAATAGAGGAATTTCTATTGATATTGTGCATATGAATTCCAATGGAATTAAGTAAAATAACTTAATTAATGGGAATTCGAAATTTAAATTTGCAAAAATTGATAATTTGCAAAATTTAAATATGGTCGATAATTAAATTGCGAGTAAATAAATTGACTGCAATAAAATAATAGTCTCAAAGATGTAAAATATTATTGGGAATGTCCATGGACATCCACTTTGAACATTTTACGTAAAATCCAGTATTTATAGGGTCTAGATTGTAATTATAACAATACTGTTGTTATAATTTGTAATAAGTATAGAAACTTATACTTAAAACAAAAAGGGTATTTTGCAGTTTTATTTAACCATAGGGCCTAAACTGCAAAATGTCCACAACATGGGCCTGGGCCTTGCCGGCCTTTCGGCCTGTCAGTGGCCGCGCGTGGGAGGTGGAGTTGGGCCGCGGTCGGCCGGCCCACTCAGGGGCCGAAGGAGTCGTGGGGGAGGGGGGCCAACCCTAGCCGCCGCCTCCCCCTGTTCCTGCCGCCGCCGCCACCATATGGGGCGCGGCTCCTCTAGCCGGCGCGGCCGGCCAACGCCGGCGCCGGCGAGGGGCCGCCTCCCCCCTTCGCCTACGCGGGCCACCGCGTCCAGATGGCCTCCGCGCCGCCGTGCCGCGGGCCGATGCCGCTGCGTCGGTTCGGCCGCCGGCGTTGTGCGGTTGCGCGGGTTGTCGCCGCGCCGCCGGTGTGGCGCCCAGCCGCCGTCGCCGGGGTGCGGCCTCTCCAGCCGGCGCCGGCGAGGGGCCGCCTCCTTCTTCCCGACTTGCCTCCGTCGGCGCGGGCGGCTAGCGGCGCCGGCCGTCCGACGACGATGTGGCGCGACGGGGTCGGTGACGGGTGGTGGAGGCCGGGATGCCGTCGTTTCTCGCGTGGCGCCGCCGCCAGTGACTTGTGCGGCTTTTGGCGCGACGGAGTCGGCGACGGGCGGCGCGACGGAGCCGGTAGCCGTGCGCGGGGTGCCGCCGGCGACGGAGTCGGCCAGAGGCAGGGTCACCGTGTGGAGGCAAAAGGTGAAGTACATCAAATTTTCATGGCGTACCTATTCTTTTGCCTTTCCTTCTTTCTTCTTCTCTGTATCGGCCTTTCTCCGATGGCTTCGGCCTTCTCAGTGGAGAACAAAGTGACTGATAACGTGTTGAGAATTGAGAATAGTGAATGAACTCTTTGATTCTCTGTGTAGATGATTACACTGAAGTGAGTACATATTTATACTATGTGAACAGATGTCTGTTGGGAAGAGGTGTCTCTTCAGGAGAGGATATGTCCCTCCATATGGCAGTTAACAAGGAATTGATCACATGCTAAATGTGTTGTAACAGAAGCAACGGTAGTGCGGCGGCAGCAGGATATGGATCAGTAGATTAGAGTTGGGAGTGGATTTAGATTGCTTCTATCCTCTTCATATAGGTTGTCTTGGTCTGTTCTTTTCTTTTAATGGGCTTAAACTGCATTTTATGAGTAGCTAGCTTCGGACATCAATAAATATAAGAAGCCAATTCATTATTTTCCTATTGTGTGTATACATATATTTGTGGGTCCATCGCTTTTTTTCTAGATAGATTGAAAATGAGTTTTTCCTTCTCTTTCAAAGATATTATGGACTAAACCAGCCCTAAACCTCATGTCCATCATCTACTGCTTTCACAACTGTACATAGGATACATAATGAATAAAAATAATACTTATATAATTTACATATCCCGTTACAATGCACGGACATCTTGCTATCTACCCAGAAGTCTTAAAAGTCCGGAGTAAGAATTTGTATTGTTTAGGAAAGGTGAAGATTTTTATAGTAGCTGTGGTTGACTGAATCTCTCCCAAAAATAACATAGAAGGCTGAGACTCCTGTAGAATACATGGTTTTCTCCAACTTTGCCAGTGAACTACTGCTAAGGAAAATCACGAAGAGGTCCCAACGCTATTCGCATGGACCATGAATTAGCCTCCTGTCATCAGTAGGTCGGTGCTTCCTGCACCAATTGAGATCATGTTTACACTTTACAATAACTCCTTTTGGTGTAATTATTGAACATCTGTATATGACATATAAAAGTATTACAAACAAGTCATATACTCGAAGATCATGATGATTTAAATCAATGAACCGAGCGATACTTTATGATTCAAACGTCATACTTTGTAAACACACACAGTGACCCAACAATCTATTTTCTCTATGACGTTTCACCAATGTTTGGTTGGGCCACCCCCATTTCGTTAGCTTGCTTACACCGAGCCCGAGCAAAGAAGCCCGTGATACATGACAGCCGGACAGCAAACTGAAGGCGCGGCCCAGATGTATATTGGCCATGTATATAAATAAGTCAACAGATGTATAACAGAAAAAAAAGTCTATTTTACTCCCTCAAATATGTTGTCGTATCACTCAACCCCCTAAACTATTTAAGGCCCAATTTACACACTCAAATATTGAAAATAATTCACTTTACTCCTTAATGGTATTTATTTATTTTTATTTCTATCTATATAAGACATTTTGTATTGAAATTTTGGTGGAATGATAAATACATTACAACTTACGTCTTAATATTTTTTAGAATTTTTAAATCACTGTTTACATAGGTTTAAAACACATAAGAACGATTTAAACATCTAGATTTTAAAGTATAAGAAAACACTCATGAAAAAAATTAAACTATTTTTAAACTTCGGTAATGGTGTCATATGTGTATCTAAAAAATTTTAGCTTAAAATAGGACTTGTATAAAGATAAAAAAATACAAATGTTATGAAGAAATAAAGTTAACCATTTCGAGAGTTTAAGGGTAAAATGAGAAAACAAATAGTTTAGGGGATTAAGTGATCAACTAAAATAACTCAAGGCACTAAAAATGGACCTCTTCCTTAAAAAAAATATAAATAATGGAGTAAAAAGAGCTGTTAGGCCTAAAGAATATACGACTCCAGCCCACTAAAAAATCAGTTCACCAACGGTCTTCACTACCTATCTGGCCCACAGCCCACTAGCCAATCTGCTCCTCCTTTCTTAACCTAGTACTAGGACTCACGGGAAAAAAAATTTGAAAATATACATTTTTTTAAGTTTTGTATATTAGTTGAGTGTCCATGCATTACAATGGAAAAATAAATATATTAAAATTCGTATAAATTAACATCAAACTTACAAATTATCCATACAATACTCGTTGTTGTTCATAGGAAAAAATTCGTAATTAAATCAAACAACCAAAAAAGGCAAGATATTTATCAATCAAGTATAGAATATGATATATTTAAGGTTCATAACAAAAACGATGAACATAAGGTGATACATTGACGAATTGTACACTGAGAGGAAGCCAGGCATCAGGCTGAAGTTAACAAAGCTTTCTTGTCCATTTTTTGTTACAGGTTGATCTGAAATTAAAACAGAGGAAATGAAAGTGAAAAGGTCTTCTAGCTCTGGTTATTCCTCTCCGACCAACTACTGTAAGTAGTGAATAAAAGGAGAAATCCAACGAAAAAAATACCTTTGTAACCAAATGAAAATTTTTGAATTAATTATCAGTGATATATGAGAATTATAAGGTGATACATTGACCAATTGTACACACAAATAAGCTACTGCGTTGACCAAAATCATAGACTGATCAATTCAAATTACTAATTAATCCAATAAATTATTTAGGTATTTAGATGATGCGGATCTTTAGCCATCGCTGGATACCAAAACAACAAACAATTAATCTGACATTACTTCAATCAAAGTAACCAAAGTTGTCTTACCATATAAGCAATTTTTTTGCTCGATAATCAATCCTGGATGTGCAGCCTAGCTGAAGTGCAAATCTAATATGCTAAATGATTAATCAGACATTTGTCATTGGCTGAGTTCAATAAAGCTCCAATTATCTAAAAAAATGGTGCTTAGTGCACACTACTGCCTTCGGGCGATTTCAGCTTCATAATACCTACCTCAGCCACATCTCAACCCAGGCAGTACAGCACCCAGAGGCCTTCCATCATCCCCAATTTTAATAAAAGGATGCAATTTGAGTGATCTTCAGAGCTTGCAAAAAATACACTATAACTTTATGAGCTCAGGTAATTGTTTACTAGAATAACACATTATTTGTGTGCATAGATTTTCAGCATAGCATACTACTGTACATAACCAGCGCCGAACAACAAAATAGGGATAACTCATGGTGGTGTTCTACACTATCAGATTCAGCAGTTTATCCACACAATCATTAATTTTTATTGAGCAAATGGATAGGAACAAAAAAAAAAGCCATATGTATTCAGTTTCCTTGGAACAAAAAAAAACCTAAAGTGATGTGGATTCTATTATAGATCAAGAAGGTCTCGTTCATATTTTTTTACTTGAAAATCACAACATTTAACTTAGAGAATATACTCCAGATGTTCAATTCACTCCAGTAAATAACCTTTTAGAGTGATTAAGATAATAGTACAATATTATGAAGTAAGGCAATAGAAAGTATTAAGATATTAGACAGAAGTATATGAACAATGAAAAAACAGGGTAAAGGATGTACCTGTAGACGACACCAATATTTGGAGTCAATGCCTAAATCTTTTGCACCTGTATGTTTGCATATAAGTACTTATAGGTTCTCTAAACAAAGAATAAATAGGAAAGCTTAAATTGTGAGTCATGTCACACTTACCGGTGTTTCATCCACTAAAACAGAAGGCAACTTCTTATCAGTAGCAATAACTACTCCATTAGCAGCTATTACAGTACCAAATATTTCTCAAAGTTATTAAGCATGATAATAGGCATTAGGGGAACCAAGCAATTTTTATGGACCTACATGGCAACATCTAACCTATGTAATGGAGTAATCTAATAAAAATGCACCTACAACACATACTACAAATTATTCACACAATTAAATGTATTAGAAGTTAGTATGTAGGAAATATCTTTCAAATTATAGATTCATTCAGCTCAAGAAATAGTCAGATTCAAACATTCAGCAGTTAAATTAGCTTCCACAACAGAGTTGCTGTATATTAGCTTATTACCGGTACAAGTATAATCATTACTATTTCTAATATAAACAAATGAACAATAAAAACCATGCAATTTCCACATTAGAAGGGTGCTCTTGTGAATAGATGTGTGCATTTGGCTACAGTACTACTTAAAAATAGTGCATGCACCTCACTTTACATAATAGGAACTCTACTTATCGTAACCACAGAACAGTTAAGTGCTGCAACAAGAGTATGGCAGTTTTGACCTACATGTGGGTATTGCAGAATTGATTGCAGCATCAGGCAACACAGGACACTCGTCTTTGCACCAAAAGGCCATTCCCAAGAAGATTTCTGCCGGAGGTAATCCTCAAGAAAAAGTATATGTTCAACAATGCTATCAAGGGATTCAGAATTTGAACTTAATGATACAGAAAGAGCTTGGGAACTCTGCAGTTCAAATCAGAGGAATTAGATATCATGAGTAATTATCAATTACCAATGCAGAAATATTTAGTTGAAAATATGATGACCTCAAGGCGTTTTATCTCAAGCCTCTGGCATGCCACTAAGATGGAAGCTACAACACCTGTTTTTCCTAGTTCATGCAACTCCTTGATTCTGGAACCAAGTTCATCCCAAATTTGCTCCATCTATCAACAAAGCAAGAATTACATCATTGAGGATTAACCGGTAGTTGAACAAAGAAAATTTAAAACTTAAAATTATGTAGTTGACAAGCATTAGAAAAGGAAATGGTGTGAACTATAATTGAACCACTAATCACGCCGTATGAACTATGTAGAAATTTTAGGCATGCACTTGCACATAGACACATGCAATTATCCTTCTCAAGATTGGCACATAAATTATGGTTCAGGAATCATAGTATTGTTTGCCACCTGGATCCATCTCATAAAAAGTACTACGAGGATGAGCGGAGCCTAGTCCTAATGGATCAGGTAACATGAACTCCTATGAAAGAACTATGAATAAATCAGTTATCACTCACCTGACTGGTTTGTTTGGTCAAAGGGGTCATCAATAATATGTGGAAGGCTGGAAGCACTGAATTAAAATACTGTGAATCAACATCTCTCCATTTTATCATTTCTCATCCATGAATAGGCTGTTTGCAAGAAATACCCTGTATCTGGCATCTAGATGTAGCCTTTCTCTTTGTCTTTTTTATTATTTTGTGCGTATGAATAAGTTGTCATGGTACTAAATTAAGTCTTACACAGGTCACTAATGACATATTAAGGCAAATTAAGCGTTTTTAGGTGCTAAATTTTTCTAGTTTAAAAACAATATAGAGTGAGAACCTTTCTTTGCAATAGACATTAGTACCGTCAAAACTTGCCGCTGTCATCAGAATGAACATCCAATCCGAAAACCTAACCGATTTCACCTATCGAACCATCCGATCAAGCATCACACAGCCTAACCAAACCAAATCTAACTGCCAAAAACTTCACCCAATCATCATCAAGTTGGAAATCCCTAACCCATCAGATCTCGCAACAAAAAGTTCGCGTCCCAACCATCAGAATGATCACCCGAAGATGTAAACCGAGCAGAATCTAGAGGGGGCGGAGTCGAGGCGAGGAGAAGCACCATACCTTGAGGATGCGAGAGGATTCGACCCAATTCGATTCAACGAGAGCCTCGCGAGATTGGGGAATTTTTCGAGGGAGCTGATGTGAGGAGAGGAGGGGGAGAGGAGGAGCGCGAGCAGGCGGCAGTGCGAGGAGGCGGCGGCGCTAGGGGGATGGGAGGAGGGCGAGGAGGCATATGGCGGCTAAGGGGGAGGGGAGAAGGGCGAGGAGCTGAGGGGCGGCAGCGTGGCGGCGGGAGGGCGGCGGCTGAGGGCAAGGAGAGCGAGCAAACGGCCGCGGCGGGAGGAGATCAAGGCGGCGTCCGGGGAGGATGAGGAGCGGAGGGCGAGGAGCTGAGGCGCAGCGACGAGAGGGTGCCACCTGAGGCGAGCAGCACGAGCAAACGGCAGCGGCGGGAGGGTGGCGCCTGAGGGCGAGCAGTACGAGCAAACGAGATCGAGGCGACGAAGGGGGAGGATAAGGACGATGCGCAAATGATTCTGCCGAATGATTACCGATGTAATCTCAGCTGTTGAATATATTGGCTTCATCATCACCAATATAATCTTTTTAAGTAGTAAAAATATATAGAAAAGTTGATAAGTTTGGAAGAAATATACATATGATGTGGGAGGGGGACGTGTCACCATGTCACGTCCAGAAATTCACTAGAATTTCCAAAGCTAATCTGTGCATTAAATCCCCGTCCAGTAATCAGCCGAGATAAACAAATCGATAATTTGATAAACATAACCAAAGACTTAATAATGATAAATACTTCAGCAAAACAGCAGCGGAACGGTAACCTAGCAAAACAGCAGCACCAAACCACATGCAGCTCAACTGGGATTAAACCAAACACCAAACTTCTCCTCCTCGCAAATCTTCACTCTAATGATTGTAATATTGCAAGACTGAGTACCATCCACCGTACTCAACAAGCCACACTAAAAAATGCAAATAATGCAACAAGATTCCAAAGGAAAGATATAGTATGGCTCATTTGCAGAAAACAACATTTAAAACATTTGTATTTAAAACATTAAAAAATAGTATAGTTTAATTATTAATCAATATTACCAATCACTGAACAGCGCTCCAATGCAATTCAGGCCCAAAACCAT
Source organism: Oryza meyeriana var. granulata (assembly GCA_003991445.1). Lineage (NCBI taxonomy): Eukaryota > Viridiplantae > Streptophyta > Magnoliopsida > Poales > Poaceae > Oryza > Oryza meyeriana. The sequence continues at coordinate 242,004 of RYFJ01001375.1, forward strand.
AATCCTCCAAACTGGAGCTATCAAGTTCCACCATTTATCATCATTAATGAAGTGTGGGACTAACCACAGAAAACATTACTAGGCCTGTCCATTGACCGCGGGCACAGCTATTCGAATAGTTTTACTCTGGCCAGAGGTGTACAACTTTACCCACAAGACACAATTCTGCACATGTTACCATGCCCCGAAATACCACCATGATACTGCAAAGTGGAAACCGTGACAAGACATTTCATGCAACTCGTCCAACAGAACAGCCACCCGTTGAACCATCAGTCTCCGGTAGGAACTGATTAGGCACCCAATAGAGAGACGGCTCAACCCCTGAAACATGGACTTATTGGCACATTCATGGTGGTCTTATTGACACAGCCACAACACACCATGGTGCCTCCTGTTAAAATTGCTACACTACGAGCCCAGCCGTTGTCCATTCTGGCTTGTGGTTAGTACGGTAAATGCTTCGTAACAAGTAGTCCGCGAACCGGTCCTTAACTGTTATGAGCACCGCTAGCAAACATCACCACAATCCTCGTGCTCACAACCCACCATTTAGTCAAGTTTTAGTTAGCACAATTAATTAACCAGTCACGACCACTGTCGTGAAATAATAACCATTAACCATGAATTATCAGTAAGTGAACCATTAATTTTCCACATAAAATGACGCTACAGTTTCTAGGCATGGCTAAGCAGATCCTAAATAATATAGCTAGATCAGTAAATGGTCATCCAGTTAGTCAACATTATTCGCCTAGGGTATCAAAGCAAAGGTAATAATATCAAAATGGCCATAAACAAAGAATATAGGATAACAAATAAATAACCCGTAATAATGTCATTCTAAAATATTTCATGCAATAACGTTAAAACAAAATAACTTTTGCAAATGGGATCAACATGCTCAAGAAAATTGTCGTGTGACTTGCCTTACAATAAAAATGTCTTCACTTGATCTTCCGAACTCTTCCTCATACTTCGCGGTCTTCCGAAACGGCAGAAACGACTGACTACATATAAAACAAGAAAAACCCTAAGAAACTCCAAACAAACTGTACATCAATATTCACAGTTATTTTCAAACCAATCTCTTATTAAATAAATCATTTGTAAAGCCAATTGTTTATCACAAAATATAAAATAAATCAAGACAATGATTTTACAATCTCCCCCTTGATGATCACATTGGCAAACCCTTCAAAATGTGATTTAGTGTTTGAAAATAAAAACCAAAAGAATTGGTAAAAATGATAAAAAGCACTCAAGGCTCAAAAAATTTGAAAAAGAAGAAAGCTTCTCCCCCTTTTTAAAAGAAATAAATTTTCTTTCTTTTTTATAAAAAATTTGTATCATTTTATTTCATTCTCCTCCTTTTGACAATGATTTCATCGAGAAGTTCATATTCTTTTTTTTCGAGAGCTTTGAAGTATACCTAGAGTAATTCAAGAACATGTGTTGCAATGATAAGGGAGATAAAGTGATCAACTAGCTAACAAGCATGAATTAGAATATAAATATGAACCATGGACATTACAGATAAGTTCAAATCAACAGTAAAGATTCATATATTCGAGTAATTTATAATGCAACATAATCACTAGCACACAGGCTGAAAGAAAAAAAAACCCCACATATAAACAAGCTGAACTAAACACTCTTTCTCAAAATAACTTGCTCTTTACAAGAGAATTTTCATCAAGTTTAATTTCTGATTTTGCTCACAATAACCTTTTAATAGCACAAAAGCAATTCTCTCAAATATGTCCGGGTACGTTCTTGTCGTGAATATTGTTTCCAAGGATTCGGCACCCATTATTTTCCTCACTTCGTATACGTCCTTGTCGTGAATATGTTTCCAAGGATTCAGTATCTATTTTTTTTTCTCTCATATAAGCATATATTTTTTACTTGAGGAATCTCTAGAGCATTTGAGGAGTGAAAATTTCAGTAAGCATACATATGAGTATAATTCCTCCAAACCAGCACTAGTGTCAATATTGTATATTTACTTAATTCAAGTAAAAGAATTTAAGTATCATGCATCATCTCGCTTAAAAGCAACATCAAAGGCTCACATAAAGATTAAAATGCACACAAGCTAAACTAGTAACCAAAAGACTTCACTCATATTATTAACAAGTACAAGAATATACTAGACGTAAAGTCAAAGCTTTTCTTTTCTCATTTTTTTTAACTTTCTTTGTCTTCTTTTATTTTATGAAAAATTAAAGCAATAAAAAGCACAAAAACTCCCCCTTAAAACATGCCAAAAGGATGAATAATACCCAATTTTCCCCAAGAAACACAAAACGAGAAGAATCCAAAGGCTTAATGAAAAAGTCTGCCAATTGCAATTTTGTATCAAGAAGTTTCAATTCAATATCTCTGTTCTCAACATGATCCCTCAAAAAATAAAAACAAATATCAATGTGCTTTGTGCGTGAATGTTGTACAGGATTCTTAGCAATATTAATAGCACTTGCATTATCACAAAACAGAGGAACTTTCTCAAAAGTAAGACCATAATCTCTCAAAGTTAAAATAAGCCAAATAATTTGAGAACAACAACTAGCAGCAGCAGCATATTCAGATTCAGCAGTTGATTGAGCAACATTTGATTGTTTCCTAGAAGACCATGCAATCAAAGAAGTTTCCAGAAAATGACATGTTCCACTGGTACTTTTTCTATCAATTCTATAACCACCAAAATCCATATCCGAATAACCACTTAAACATACAGATGATGATGTAGAATACCAAATGCCAAATTCAAGAGTGTGTTGTAAATACCTTAAAATCCGCTTGATGGCTTGACGATGCGAAACACGTGGAGAAGCTTGAAATCGAGCGCACAAACACACAGTAAACTGTATGTCCGGCCTTGAAGCAGTAAGATAAAGTAAAGAACAAATCATACTTTGGTATTCTTTTTGATTAACAGCTTCACCATCTTCATCCGGATCTAAAACAGCAGTAAATCCCATAGGTGATGAGGACATCAACACCATCGATACGTTCACACCTATGCCACCGCTTACGTGCGCTCGTGCACATCAGCTTAATTATTAGATGAGTTCGTTTCTAAGTTTGTCTCCAACTTATGTAGACCATAAAGATCCACGCATGTTGTTGTTGTTCAGGAATGATGGAGGAGATCAACAAGGAAAGGGATTCGCGCAGGCTGGATTCGGACTGTAGAACAGCATCAACTTGTGACGGTTGCCACGACTTCATACGAACTCCGATTTGGGAGTTCTAGTATTTCACGAAAATTTTATCAAGTCTACTTTCTAACGGATCCAGATTTATGCTCATATCTGCTCGAAATCGTCTGCAATCATTATTTTAGTGATAAGAGGTTTTCTATTTAAGGTGTTGCGTCACCGTTTTTGGGCCGAAGGCCCATGTATCAAGTTGGGTTCATTAGGGACGCGTCCAAGGATTGGAGAACGACCCCAACACCCCTGTGGTCGTCCTTCCATCCTATTAATACCTTTAGAGCCGTCACAAACAGATTGGGTTTTGTTAGATTAAAGTTAGCGTCGCTATTTTCCCGTGTAATCCCGTGATCGGTTAGATCGCCGGTTTGCTCGTCTTCGGAACCCCACCGTTTGTTCTCTTGAGTTAAACATTCATCTTTATTCGCAAATTGAGTTGCTTGTTCATCTTGTTCTTGCTAGTTCTCGATTGCTTACAAGAACAATTACCCTCGTGGTTAAGCTGATCGTGCATCCGTCGAGATTGCGAACAGCCTCTGAAGTTGGTGTAATGATTGCTAATGCGCAACATCTCTGGATAGTTGTAGTCGGATGGCCAACGTCGCTCCATCCAATCGACTTACCCTCTCATCGAAAGATCAGGACATCCACGTTCACATCAATAGGTGTAGAGATAGGCTTGCAATTCTCCATCTCGAATCCTTTAAAAGATCCTTGGTGTACTTTATTTGATGTATAAATGTATCTTGTGGTGTCTGTTTGATTTGTAGCCCTAAAAAGTACGTCAACTCACCCATCATACTCATCTCAAATTCTCTGCGCATTGTCTCAGAAAACTCCACAACCAAAGCGTGAGATGAACAACCAAAGATGATATCATCCACATAGATTTGAACAAAAAGTTGATTATCACCAGCTTAAGAACAAAGAGAGTTTTATCCACTTTTCCCATTTGAAAACCTTTCGCAAGCAAAAATTTTTAAATCTATCACACCATGCTCTAGAAGCTTATTTCAAACCATATAAAGCTTTTGACAATCTAAAAACATGGTTGGAAAAATTAGGATTTTCAAAACCCTGTGGTTGTTTTACACAAACTTCCTCCTGTATAAAAACATTAAGAAAAGCATTTTTAACATCCATTTGATACAATTTAAAACCTTTTGAAGTAGCAAAATCCAACAAAAGTCTACTTGCTTCAATTCTAGCAACAGAAACAAAAGTTTCATCAAAATCTAACCCTTCCACCTGAGTAAAACCTTGAGCAACAAGCCTAGCTTTGTTTCTCATAATTAAACCATCCTCATTTTGTTTCGATAACATTATGACCAAGAGGAGGTTTAACTAAAGTCCAAACTTTGTTTCTTTCAAAATTCTCAAGTTATTCATGCATGGCATTAATCCACGATTCATCAGTTAATGCATGAGTAACATCTTTGGGTTCAAAAGAAGGAACAAAAACAGAATTCATATAATCATGAGTTACCTTAGACCTTGTAGTACGCTCACCAATGTTACCTATTATTTGTTTCGGAGGATGCCGTCGTTGACTGTGCAAAGGAGCAAAAACTTTAGAAGTTGTTTCACATTCTGAACCTTGAACGGTAGAAGTTGTAGATTCTGGAGGACCACCAGAATCAGCACGTGCCGAACCAGGGCTGGATTCCCCTGTCAGATCTGACTATGGCACCTCAGGCGGTCTGACCAGCATTGTTCCGACGGTCTGATCGGCCACCTCAGCTTCGTCCTCATCGTTGCTCTCCTTCATAAAAATGCTATTCTCTCTCTGAATCTACGATAATGTACCTGAAATTTCTGGTCTAGTACCTACACTAGCCTCATTAAAAGTGACTTCGCAAGTCTCAACAATTTTATTAGTTTCTAAAACAAGTACATGATATTCTCGAGAATGAGCAGGGTAACCAAGAAACAATCCATCTGTAGAACGTGCTTCAAATTTATCCAAATTTTCAGATTTAAGAATAAAACACTTGCACCCAAAAACATGCAAATGAGAAACTTTGGGGTGATATTCAAACCAAAGCTCATAAGAAGTTTTTCCAAGTCTAGATCTCAAGAAAATATAATTAGAAATATAACAAGCAGTGTTAATAGTTTCCGCCCAAAATTTCCTAGGTATATTATACTCATCAAGCATAGTCCTAGCCATCTCAACCAAAGAACGGTTCTTTCTTTTAACAACACCATTTTGTTGAGGAACTTGAGGAGACGAAAATTGATGTTCAAGACCTTTTTCATTGCAAAATTGTTCAAAAGACGCATTTTTAAATTCACCGCCATTATCACTTCGAATAATTCTCAAAGATCCAGAAAGTTCAACAGCCAAACGAAGATACAAACTACGAAAGTGTTCAAAAGCCTCATCTTTAGTTGCCATAAAGAAAACCCAAGAATATCTCGAAAAATCATCCATAATAACCAACACATACCACTTTCCTCCAACGGATTGCACTCTAGCTGGACCAATAGTGTCCATATGTAAAAGTTGTCCCGGTACATCCGTCATCACAGAAACAATTGGATTATATGAAGAGGCAACCATCTTAACATGATGACATAGCGAACAACCTAAATCAAGATCCTTTTTAAGTTTAGGCAAACCACGAACAAGATCTGAATCACTAATTCTAGTAAGATGATTAAAACCAACACGCCCAAGTTTACGATGCCAAAACATTAAGTGTAACGCCCAGAAATTCGCACCGAAATTCTGAACATTAATGTGTAATAAATCCCTGCCCAGGAAAGCCAGGGTACACAAACCAAGTTGCCATATAGAGTGTCTTACAAACAGAGTAAACTGTATATTACATAAATGCAGCGGAAAAAGGTAAAACGGAGTCTATAAACATCTGGCCAAGTAGCCGATTCCATTCCCACAGGCACCTTGACGGCGGAGCCAGCCTATTCCTCAGGATGATCTTCATCTGACGCGTCCTCCAACACTGGGGGGGAAGAGAGCAAGGCTGAGTACCACCCACCGTACTCAACAAATCACACCCACAATTATGCATATGCACAGGGAACAAAGATGGGATAGGGTTTATTTGCGGAAAAGCAGTTGCAAAAGGGAAGTAGTTCGCAAACAGTAAAAAGTTGATTTAATTAACAATATTAACTTCCACTGATTAACGTTACACCACGTTAACCAGGCCCAACCATTCCCAACCGATTGACGCTAAACCACGTCAACCAGTCTCCACTGATGAACGCTACACCACGTTCACCAGACACCTCCGGGTACCGTTACACCACGTTACCCGGACTCCACTGATTAACGCTACACCACGTTAACCAGTCACCACCGGACAACATACCACGCTGACCAGCTTTTCCCGACCAACGCTAAACCACGTTGACCAGGCCGCGCTGATGGAAGTTACACCACGACCACCAGGCGTAACTGATGAGAGTTACACCACACTCACCAGTCTCCACCGATTAGCGTTAAACCACGCTAACCAGTCACCCCCGGTCAACTCAACCACGTCAACCGGACTCACACCTTCCACAACACCGGTTTGATAAAACAGGATTAATTATCTAGGGTGAGACTAATCACGGTGAGTCTTGGCCAATGTGCCCATAACCGCGGGCGCGGCTATTCGAATAGTTTTACTCTGATCAGAGGTGTACAACTGTACCCACAAGACACAGCCCCCACACACGTTCCCGTGTGCCAGTACATCACCACGATGTCCCGTGCGAGGCTGTGACAGGACCGTTCACGCAACCCCTCCCTAACCATCCACACCACGCTGAGGTTGCACCTGCCGACAGGGCACGCCATATTGGCCAGGCTACCCCCCTTGCGCCACGGTGAATCCGGCAGCCGATCAACCCTACCCCGAGCCGACTCAACTCCATCACGCCCACCCTCTTCTTCGGTGCCTAGGAGAGGGAGAAAAAACGCTTCAAGCCCAGCCGTTGCCCACGCTGGCTTGTGGCAAGTACGGGAAGTTGCCCAAGTGGTTCCCGCAAACCGGTCCTTAATTGCCATGGGTGTGACAAGCAAAACCATATACCTACAGCCCACCATTTAGGTCAAAATTTTAGGAATTTAACAACAACCTATCCAAAGTTCCATTTTTCCGACATTGAGTCGAATCATATAAAAAGACATTATTTAATTCCCAGGTGAGCTATGTTGCTAAGCATGGCTAAGCATCCTAGGGATTATATTCTACTCATATTATTACCCAGGTGACAAAGATTTAGTCATCAAAACTAAGGCTTCATCCTGACATTGTATAGGCAATACCAATCCACATGAATTATTAAAATAATGCAGTTTATTTGCGTAAACAAAGCAATTTAACGAAAAATGGGTACAAATTGATCAAAGTATCAGTGCGACTTGCCTTGCTCCGGCTCAAGGTATTCGGCTACGATCTCGAAATACGCAGGAGAATTACCGGCGTCGGATTCTACAACAAACAATGCATAAACAATTAAAAACAGTACATGGAGGTCAACAAACATGGGCTGAAAGTATTTTTAATGGATTCTTGGCATTTTTCTGGATTTAATGAAATTTGAATGGACTTAATCAGAGTTCGTATGAAATAGTTACGATTTATTGAAGTTTTACTGCTATTTTTAGAGTAAATATAATTAACCAGTGATTTAATGCGCATTAACCGATTAATGACGTCACCAGACTGGGAAGCCGGCGCCGACAGGCGGGCTCCACCAGCCAGTGGCGTGCGAGAGGCAGGCGCACGGCGGACCAAGTCCACCGCGGCCGAGAGCGGGCGCACCACGTGGCGCCACCGCGGGCAACCACACGGGCGAGCGAGCGGGCGGCCCCGATCTGCCACCCGACAGATCGGACGGCCCCGGGGAGCGGCGGCCGAAGCCAGCCATCCCGAGCGGGAGGCGGCGGCGTGCACGCGACCCGATGGTCGACGACGGCGACCACCCGGCGCGGCGGCGACCACACGGAGGGGCGGAAAGGAACGGGAAAACGAAAGGGGTTCTCACCGGCGGCTCGCGACGGCAAGCGACGGCGCGAAGACGACGGTGGCGACGAAAAAGCGGCGGCGGCCTCGGAACGACGTCGGCGACGGAACTCCGACGGCAGGGAACGGGCGAGAGGCGATTGCCGAGGTGTCCTGGAGGATGAGGAGGACGGGAGAGGAGTTAGAGCGGAGAATGGAGACACGGCGCGGCAGGAATCACCGGCCGGAAAGGAGGCGGAGGGCTGATACTCACCGTGCGCGCGGGCGAGGCGGTCCGGCGAGCTTCGGCTTCCACGGAGTGGCGGCCGAGATGCGGCGTGGCGCGGCGGAGGTGCTGGCGGTGGCGGAGTGGCCTGGCGGCGTCCAGAACGGCGGCGAGCGGCGGCCGGAGGCGGCGAAAAAATGGTGGAGCTCGGGTGCGCAGTGGCGACGGGGTTCTGGGGCACTGGAAAGCTCGGCGTGTTGGGGAAAAGATGGAGGAGAGGGTGGAGATGGTTTTTATACAGTCGGCCGGGAGAGACCGAGGCCGAACGGCTCCAATCGTGCACGGGAGAGTGGATGGCGGCGTGGGCATCGTGTGCGAGATTCTCGGGAGAGAGGGGACGTGGACGCTGGAGAACTCGGGGGAGTGGGGCGGACTCGGTCCGCGACCGTTTGAACGAGTGGAGGGCGCGCAGGATGAGGCGGGAGGCGGCGCCGGATCGGACGGCTCCGGGGAATTTCCCCTCCGCCCGATTCGGACGGAGGAGGAAGATGATGATGACAGGCGGGCCCGGCCTGTCAGCGGGTGCGTGGGCGCGGGTGCGAGCGAGGGCGCGGGAGCTCGGGTGCGAGGGCGCGGGAGCGGGCGCGAGGGCGCGGCCGCGGGGCACGGGCGCGAGGAGGAAAAGGCCGGGGAGGGAAAACTGGCCTGCGGCACAGTGCTGGGCCGGCGGCCCAGCGATGGAGAAAAAGAGAAAGCAGAGAAAACAGAAGGGAAAAGAAAAGGAAAAAGATTTCCAGGACGATTTGAATTCCGATAAGCGTATTTGATTTATTAAAAATAGTTCCTGTGCTCTGTAAATTCCACTAAAAATCCAGTTAATGTATTTTGGTACAGAGAATACAAAAAAAAATGTTCCCCGCCACGATAATTTATTATCTTGCATTTTACACCATCAATTAATTTCTCTAGCCCTTTTAAAATTCCTTTTCTTAGGTATTTTCTCCGGTAAAGTTTCTGTGTGGCTAATCTCAGAGTGTGACATTAAGTCCTTTGAAAATTTAGCAACTAGACATGTGATCTCAGATGAAACACCACTTTCAAAATCAGCTTTAGAAACTCTTCCATAACGAGAAATTTCCAAAACAAGATCTCCAGAAGAATCAAGAATTTTATTCGTAGTTTTCTTAAATCTAACATCAAAATTTTCATCAATAATTTAAGAAACTTAAAGCAAATTGTACTTCAAATTTTCTACCAAAGCCACCTCATTTAAAACAAACTTGTCACTTATCTTGATAAATCCAGTAGCAAGAACGGCACTAGTAGAAGCATCTCTAAAGATAATTGATTCAGTCTTAGATGCCGATTGAAGGGAGGAGAACCAACTTTTATTATCGGTCATGTGCCGCGAACAATCAGAGTCTATTATCCACACATTCACCTTCATTGCCACAAATCCTACACATAAGCAGATGTCGATATCTCAGAACTAGGGTTAGATAACAAAAATTTAGGAATCCAGTACTAAGACACACGATGAAAGGTACCAACAGGCATATAACCATGAGCAAAACCAGCTTTATCCTGTTTAGAAAAATTTACTCGAGGCCGGTTTGATCGTTGGATGTACTGCGGTCTGACCGCCAGCCTTGGTCCAAAACCTGATTTTTGCCATTTAGATTTTACAAAAGCAATTTCTCTTTTCTTTTTCTGTTTTTGACCAAGTCTAAACCAAAAAACAACTAGATCTCTATCTTTTCCAGAAAAAGAGCAAGTATACTTTTCACGAGAAGATGAGTTTGCAACCAAAAGTTTTGAATTTAAAGACTTGGTTTCTTTACATGTTGTTGAAAGAGAAGACAAAATCCCAGGTGATCTAAAAATGGTTTGTTTATGTTCGGGTTTTGTCAAAATCTCACCCTTTTTAGTGATACCCAAAATAACAGGTTGGTGAGAAGTAAAATAAGCATGTGCATCAAAACCTATACCTTTGTTGTGTATGCTCACTTTGATTGATCCAAAATCATATTTAGTTGCTTATTTCCATCGGAAAGTCTTTGCAAGGAACTTTTTAAATAAGAAACCTCTTTTGTCAAATTAGAACAATTTTCGTAATCAACCAAAACACATTTTTGTTTGCGACACTTTGAGCAAGAAAACACCTCATAATTTTTCACAATATCCTCCATGTACTCAACACGACCTAAAGCATTTTTTACTTTCATCTCACTTAAAGAACATGTTGAGCAAGTTTCAGATACAGAAACATCTTTTTGTTGTTTTAGTTTTGTAGCACTCAAAAAATTAAACATAGAACTTGCACCAAAAACAACTTTATATTTACTCAATAGCTTTTTAGTCAAAAGTAATTCATCCAAGATTTTACTATGCAGCATAGTTTCAAGAGCAAAATAAGATTCTAACTCTTTATTTTTAGTGAGAGCATTTTCAAGTCTTAAGCATGTAGCAGGATTTATATATCTTAAAGCAGAAATTTCAGAGAACAAAACTTTACAAGACTTGCAATCATCATCATCAGGAATCAATGATCTCAATCTAGAAATTTCAGATTTTAGAGATACAACAATAAAATCATTTTTCTTAATTATTTTCTCGTAACTCTGAATTTTAAGACTAAGAGCAACTACCATCTCTTAACAAGTTTCAATGAAAGAAGTAAAGGTAGATACCTCATCATTGTTGCACTCAGAATTGCAGTCGTCTGAACTTGATCCTTCATGAGTCATGAGGCAAACCGCTGAGATGTTATTGCCTTTATGATCGCCTCCATCTTCATTCTCGTAATCGACATAGCTTGCCCCTGCTTATTCAAAAGTAGCATAGACTTGATTAAAGAACTTCTTGAAATCTTTCTTGCTTTGCTTTCCTTGCTTCTCCCCTTCATCTTCCTTTGTAGATCTCCCAAGCTTCGGACATTTAGATCGAATGTGGTTAAACTCGCTACACCCGAAACATCGAATTGGTCCACCTCTTTTCTTGGTTTTGACATTATTCAAAGCTCAAGAAAACTTGTTAGTTAATAGTGCCAAGTCCTCCTCGGAAAATTGCTCGAGTTGGTCATCGGAAATGGCATTTAAAGCATTGAAAGAATTCTATGAAGAGCCATCAAAAGAAGAATCAGATGAAGAAACTAAGGCAGTAGTTTTTGAATCTGACTTACGAGAAAGAACATTCAACTCATGGGTTTTTAGCTTTGTATAAAGAGATTCCAAAGTTAGAGTTGTCATATTAATATATTCTTGAATCGATCTAAATTTCATCTCCCAAACTTTCATATCTAATCCAATCAAAATATGTCTTGCAATTTCAGATTGAGGATAGTTAACATCAAAAAAATCATCAACAGATCGAAGATTGCTTAAAACTTTGTTAAAGCAACCAAAATAATCATCAAGAGCTTCTCCATGTTTCATCTCAAATTTCATATAGTCCTTTTTGAAAACATCCCAGCGAAGTTCCTTGATGTTAGAAGATTCTTTGTGAAAATCACGTAGAGCCTTCCATATCTCATGCGCAGTTTCAAGATGAGAAATTCGATCAAAATCTAAGCGAGAAACTCCACACAAAATCATGTTACGCGTTTTACAATTATTTTTAAACTCAATTTTATTTTGTGCAGAAATAACATCAGAGATTTCATAAGGATGAGAAACTTTTTGTCAAATATCGTATCCGTGAGACATAATATAAGATTGCATCTTTTTGCACCAATATTGAAAATCAACTCCATCAAAAATATACAGCTTGGTTAAAAATCGGTCAGCAATGGCTAAATCTCAAGATCGGTGAAAATCAAAAAGAGAAAACAAAACTCTGATACCACTTATAGGATCGAACACAAGAACCAAGCCTACTAGAAGGGATGAATGGTAGGAACACCAAATATCAAAATCTTTTGCGGAATAAAAGAAACCCTCAAATCTGGATGGAGTGCACCGGTCAGACCGTCTCCGTTGCATCGGTCTGACCATCGGATGTCCGCCGATAGAACCTCCGCCTCGCTACCGTGCTCTTGTCTGATGAACCATAAGAATTCAGAAGAATACACACCGAAGATGTTCTTCAAAATAGATTAACTTTATTGCATCAAGATGTGTTTACAAAGCGCATATAAAGCACTCATCTCTCTCAAAACTAAATCCTAGCTTTTTTTCTCTTTCAAAAGTTATATACTTTAGGGTCTCAACCCCTCATCTATTTATATCTAAAACCTTCTACACAAAGTAGGAGTAGAACTCCTAATCCCACTAGGACTCAAAACTTCAATTACCAAATCTAATTACAATTTACCAAATTAAATTCTCCTTTCCACGACCAACTCGGACTTGCTCACATATAGACAGTACTGTAGCAGAGCTATCCGAGTACTGTAGCACTACGGTTCGAGAACCGCAACAATCCAGCCTGATTACTGTAGCAGCACTATAGCTAAATATTTCTTCTAATTTCCTTCTCCAATTTTGTTCCAAATTTATTCGTGATTTTTTTTGCCGCTTGCACACCCAATTTGCGAAGCCCATTGCAAAGACCTCCCACATGATATCCATCTACTATGTGCCACCTTGTGTCCAATCTCGTCACCCAGCATCCTTGATCGTTGTGGACCTTGGCTCCTCCCTGAGCGTAGTCACGATCCTACCGTTGATCAAGATTGACCGTAACTCATCTGCACACCCATAGACAAAATAAACCGTTTCTAGGCATAGATATCGCAACCTGACCCTCATTAGTTACACGCACTCACACCAATATTCACAATTATTTTCAAACCAATCTCTTATTAAATAAATCATTTATAAAGTCAATTATTCGTCACAAAATATAAAATAAATCAAGACAATAATTTTATACAAACAGTACATAAACAAGTAGATTATGATTTTAGATGAATTTAGGAAGAAAAACGAGTCGAATCGGAGTTCAGACGGAAAAGATATAGCCTTCGGAAGTTTGAATTCAGAGAAAATCTGAAAAGAAATAGAAAAGGAATATTCTAGGAAAATTAATTAATACAGAAATTATTTTTGGAGGGATACTTGAGTGGAACCCACTATCGGTGGCATGGCTCATGATGGACCTAGTTCATGGACTAGGGATCAGAGAGACTGAGGTGAAATTGGTGACTAGGATGCCATGTGGCAGGAAGGGTGAGGTGGCGATGAGGTGGAGGGTGACCAGGCAGTTAGGGCTGAGATGGCCGGGTTGATGTGCCAAGGATTAGATTAAAGGGATCCAACCGCTGAGGGGTCAATGTACTGTGTGTGGGGCCCACTGGCCTATCACTAGGGTACTGTCGTCGGGCCCCACATGGAAGTGCCCGGGTGCTTGGCAACGGTGGCATCCAGTAGCGGGACGACTGGGCGACGGCGGAGGCGGCGGCAGATGGCGATGACCCGACGAGGTGCAGCAGGGAGTCAGGGCGTCGAGTCCGGGGCAGACGATGGCGTCGACGATGGACGGAGGGGAGGATAGAGACGCCGGCAGGGGTAGGGGAGCGAGGCGCCGGAGCTCACCACGGTGGCGGTGAAGGACGCCGACAGCTACAGCCGAACGGCGGCGCGGTCTCCTGGCGACGGTGCGGCGGGGCAATGCGCGGCGGCGTGGCGTACGGGAACAGGGCGACGGCACGCTGGGAGCAGGAGGGCGGCGGCGGTGACGCTAGGCGTAGCGGCGGCGCTGCTCTGCTGCGGGGCGGCGCGAGGCGAGCGCACGGGCGAGCTTAGTGGTGGCGCTAGATGGCGGCAGCAGGGCGGCTAGGGCGCGGCTTAGGGCGAGCACCGTCACGGCAGCTTGGACTGGGGCCGGTGGCGGCGTGGGCCGAGGCCGAGGAGGCGCGTAGCCGAAGGGGAGGCGCAGCCTAGGGTGGCCGGGTCGGGCCCTTGGCTCCATCAGGAGAAATAGAGAGAGAGAGCGCTTGGGGAAGAAGATGAACAGGAGAGGGAATAAAGGAGAAAAGAAAAAAAAAGGAGAGACAAAGGAAGGGAAAAGAGAAAAGAGAGAGGAAAAAAAAGAAAGAAATAGAGGGGGTTTTCTGGAAAATTCTCTAAATTTGGAATTTGGATTTAGGGTTTCTAGGAATAAGCGATGGTATAGAAATTAGGGGAAATATTCGGGATTTTGAAGGAATAAATAAATATCTAAAATATATATGAATATTTCGGAGAATCCGCGATGGGGAATATTTTGGAATTAGAAACTGTGGGTATATTCGGAACGTTGGAATATTCCGGGTATCGGGAGATATATATATATATATGTTGGGAATCGGTAAATGGGGTATTCTTGTGGTGATGGGAATATCAGAATTTCGAGAATCTTTGGGGATATTTTGGGAGTTGAGAACATGAAATAGTTTAGGAAACATTCGATCACTCGAAACATCGGAATATTTGATAATCAAAAAGTCGAGGAGGTTTTAGAATTTCGAAAACAACACCTAACCTAACGAAAAAAAGGAACAGAGTTCGAGGTGAACAGGAGGCTTCAAAGGACAGAACCAGGGATGACCCGACCGGAGAAAAAGAGAAGGATTTTATTTTATATTTAATTAATTGCTGGAGTGATCTTTATAGCATTACAATTAATTCTGGAGTTCCGAAAAATCCGAAAAATTTCAGAGAGTTTATTAAATCATGGGGAATTTACTAAAAGTAAATACCACCACAAAACACGAGAAATTTATTATTATAAATACTTAAACGCTTAAAATATTCTGACAAAACCCCAGAAATATAAAAGCATCAAAGTATTTTTTTTATTTAATCTTGGGATTTTTAATATTGAAAATTTTAAAATTTTATTCAAACATTTTCGCAGACAAAAATTTTCCAGCATATTGTTATATTTCTATTTACCCAAAAATAATTTATAATTAAGACAATTTTTAAGACGTGAAACACCGCGCCGGTACTGTAGCGCAACGGCGCAGGACCGCCTGTGGCGCGTCACCGTCACATGACACCGCGCGCGGTGGTGCGCGATGGCTACGCGCCACCATGTCGTCAGCGTGCGCGCGTGGTGCCGCGGTATCGATGGCAAATTCCACGCGTGGGCCAAGAACAGGCCGGTGGCGCGCAGTGTTCTTGGCCCACGCGCAGGACACGCGCGCCACCGGCAGCAAGCGGGCAACAGCAGTGAGCAGGCACTACGCTAAGGCGAGCAGTGAGCACTGATTGGGACTAGCTAGCAAGTGAGTCAACGAGAGAGCTCGGGAGCAAGATACGTTGCACTTCATTATGGGCAACCCCTGTAAGATAAGGAGCAAGTAATTAGGCAGCTCCATGGCTGGTGCTTTGCTGTATTTCATTTCCTTTCTTTTCTTTTGTTTTGTTTGGCTCTAGCTCACTTGGTCTTATGCACACCGAAAGCAAACCTCACTGGCGTAGGCGGTGGCGCTTGATGGACATGCACGAGCGGTGTGGTACCGAGCATGGTGGTGCTTGGCTCACGCACGCCACCGCTCTCGGTGCCACGTCACCACGGTGGCACGGTGGGCGGCATGGCACCGAGCTCGGTGGCGTGGGTCACGGAACTCGGTGTCATGGGTCCGTTCTGCACCAGCGTACAGACTGGCGTCTGCTGACGTTGGCTGCGCGGGACCGTGTTGTTGGCGCACAGCAATTGCGCGCGACCGCAGTGGCGTGCGTCCGAAAAGCGCCCCCACCTCAGTCCCGCGCCACTGTGTTGCGGTAACAGCGTGGTGGCGCGCTCCCATTACGCGTCACGTGTATATTTTTGCAATTCCCTCCTATTTACGTATATATATATGCAAAACATAAAAAAAATATTTCCAAAAAAAATTTGGACTCACAGACGACGAGCCATCGCTCGGCCGACGTCCGCTAAAGCCCTCCTGCTTCACCTATGGCCTCTGAGCCACAAAGGGCAAAGCGCCGAAGCCCCCCAGGCTACTACTCCTGGCGCTGGCGTGGCACAAACGGTCGCTTCGATGGGGATAGTGATGGCGCGGAACAAGGTATACAGTCTGAAGTTATGAACCTGTTTCTGTATCCACAGAGCATCTCTAATAGAGTGGGTATTCCACTCTCCAATCTATAACACCCTCTCCCGTTAACCAATATAAGTTATCAGGAGCAAAACATTGTTACTTGCATTTCCTGTACCAGTCCCAGGAATCCAGCTGGTACATATTAGTGGATCATAGCTAAATCTGCTTTATTTATGATATATGGTTCCCTTACATAGGTTGCAGCCATGGACAAAACCCAGACATGCAACGATACATAAAGACAGCAGCAGAAGCACACGTTAGGTCTAACAACACCAACATGTATGGCTTGGAACCTAGATCAAAACCCTAAAAGTCTTCATATTCCACTTGCTCTTGAAAGTATTCATCCACGGTTGGATCTTCAGCTTCATAGGTTTTGAGGAGGGGAATATAGCAAGGGTTAGTATACGAGGTACTCAGCGAGTCATGGAATTAATGTGGAATACAAGGTTTATTAAAAAAAGGTTTTTGGGGTTTATTTCGCAAACGGTTATGGGTTGAAAAACACTTTATAAAATTCTAAGTGTTCTTTAAGTTATCGAAAAGAGGCGCTATTCTATGAGCTGCTCTGCAATAACTCACCACAGTTGTCGGGAGGAGACTCACGTCTTGACCCATTCCACAAGTCATTTTGCAACAACTTGTCACAGCTTCGATTTCGGAGTACACTGTCTCAGACAACACCTCTATTTGGATTATACTTTACTACCACATTGCCAGCTCTTCACACTCAGCCCTGACTATGGTGCCATCTGATACCCTAGAATACATAGTCTCGTTTTAGACTACTCAGGTCTTACACCTGCCACTAAGGGCGGTTCTGGTAATGATTCCCAACCACAATCATAGTTCACAACCATTTTATAAAAACAAAACTACGCTAGAGGAATCACTTTACATCCACCCATGATTATGGGCACAAGTTGTTCGAACAGATTATAACATTTAAAAATGGTGCACGCTTTACCCACATAACGTAAGTTTACTCCAGACACCTAACACACATTGATCAGATATAGCTGGTGTCAGGAGGTTCGTAACAAGGTCTTTCCAAAGTATCCCCAAGATAGCATAATGTCAACTGAATAGGTCCCAGACCAAATACCAAGCAAGTCCCAGACTCCCTCTACTCAGGATACTACGAGTGCAATCCACAATGCCACCTTGGCAACTCCACATCCATTGACACCAGACTCACCCTGGTTCCACAAATTACTTGGCCAATGGTGTCCCATTCCACCCATGTGGTCGTACTATTTATGATCAGTGGAATTTCTCAAGAAATCGGTCCTTATAGGCCATGTGAGGTCAAGCCACACAGGCAATGACAACCCATGACCAAATTTTTATGAAAACCTTTTATTTTGCCAAGATATCCGACATTCCATGTCAGTCTTTCAAAACCATTTATGAAAATCTCACAATTTTCCCATTGTTAAAGCCTATATGAATTGGATGTCGTCGATAACTGAACTCGGAGGAATACAGGTGCCAGGACAATGACAAGGTGATAAGGGTGTAGGGTATCAAACAATCAAGAGGGTCTAAATGCTAAAAATGGGGTTGGGCCACTCTGATCGGCCTGCGAACCACGGCTAATAATTGTGCTCCTAAAATGAGTAAATTGCAAACAACATATTTTGTAAAAATATAGGATAAATATGGCAAAGGGTGACTTGTCTTGCTTCGGGTCCTGGACTTCTTCGACAAAATCCTTGATGGGTGGCTCCTCGGTATCAACCTCTATACATCGCAAAACAAAAACACACAAAAAGACATAAAATCAGAGCATATCATACACAACTAATAGATACCTCTATACATCGCAAAACAAAAACACACAAAAAGATATAAAATCAGAGCATATTATACACAACTAATAGTGCCATTGTGTAGATCTCATTTTTAGAAAAATTATGAGAGTTGAATAGGCTCAAACGAAATTACGGTTAAAAAAATATGAAATTTTGAAGTTTAAATTGTTTTTTATAAAATAGAAAAGTATTTAAAAGAATTTCGGAAAAAGAACTATTTTTGGAGACTGAGGCTGATAGGTGGGGCCCGTTGTCCGAGAGAGAGAGAGGAGGGAGATCAGGCGAAAATTTCCTGTTACTAATTTAATTTTTTTTTAAATTTACAAAACTAATTTTTAGTTTTTGGGTTTTACAGAAGTAGACTCTTGCCGCCGTGGGGGAGGGCGGTTTTTAAAAACCGCCGTACCCCACGACGGCGAATGTCCAACACCTCCCCGGCGTCACCAGGCCATGACGGCAGCCCACGGCGTCAGCGGGCACGGGCGCGGGCGCGGGCACTGGCGCGGGCACGAGTTGGTGGAATTTTCACCTGCCCGCGCCCGCGCTCGCGCCTGCCCGCGCCCGCGTCCGTGCTCGCGCTCGCGCGCCGTGCGCCGCCCGCCAGCGCTCGCGGCCGCGCCCGCCCCCAGCCCGCGCGCGCCCGCCCGCGCCCGCGGCCGCGCCTGCCCCCGCCCGCGTCCGTGCCCACGCTCGCGCCCGTCCCTGCCCGCGCCCGCGCCCGTGCTCGCGCTCGCGCCCGCTCGTCCTCGCGCCTGCCCGCGCCCGCTGACGCCGTGGGCCGCTGTCACGGCCTGGTGACGCCGGGGTGGTGGTGGACATTCGCCGCCCTGGGTCACGGCGGTTTTTAAAAACTGCCCTCCCCCACGGCGGCAGGAGTCTACTTTTGTAAAACCCAAAAACTAAAAATTAGTTTTGTAAATTTAAAAAAAATTAAATTAGTAACAGGAAATTCTTGAGATCGGGCTGTGGTTTGATGGGCCGAAAAGGGAGATGGGCTGGCGGCCTTCGACTTCGGGCTAGATGGGCCGCCGCGGTCGGCCCAAATGCTAGCGGCCGGCCTGCCCGGGCCATCCCAACGTGGCTCGAGTGGCCCGCGGCGGCTGGCGGCCACGCTGGCCTGCCACGTCGGCGCGGCTGGGGTGGAAGGAGGAGGCCGGGAAGATCGATGGCCGACGGTGCTCGACGGCAACCGGCCGAACTACGGCGAGCGGAGCACGGCGCCGGGTGACGGAGGTGGCGGCGAACTTGGTGAACGGCTCAGATGGGGTTGAGGGCGATCGATGGCGCTAGGACGCGACTGCGATTTCTCGTCGGTGAGGGAAAACGGCGGAGATCGCTGGCGGCGACCAAAACTACGGTGGAGGGCGGTTCGGGATGGTTTGGTTGGGTGCGACTCGGGGTGGATTGGAGGAAGAAGTGGAGGGACGGTGCTACCTTTGACGATGACGACAAATCGCGCTAGCCGCGTTGGCGGACGACGGAGGTGCGGAATTGGGGCTTTCGGCATTAGTGTCGACTAGCAACGGCGAGCGGCGGAATGTGGTCGCAAGGAAGCGGTGAGCGTGGCGGTGTCTGCGGCGTGGTGTTGTGGTGGCCGGAGGCGGGGGAACGAGCGAGGTCAAAGAGGGGAAACGGCGGCGGGAAGACAGGAAGACGGTGGCAGAGCTTGGGAACTTGAGTGCGGCCGGCGGAGGGGACTTCGGCCCATTTTATCGTGGAGGCGGGGCACTAATCGACGGCTGAGAAGGGCGGTGGCGCGACGTACGGCTCGACGGTAAATGGCGGAGGAACGGTGCTCGGTGTGGCTGTGCTGGCCGAGGCGACAACGGAGCAGAGTGAGGGCAATGGCGGCATGATCGTGCCGGCCGGGAGGAAGAGGAAGGAGGAGGGACATGGCGTGGCAAAGCGATGGGACGGAACGGCGTTGCTTCGTGACCTTTGCCTGCTTGTGACGCGACGGAACGACACGGAGGTAGAGCTTGCGCCCCAGCGCATGGCGGTGCTGCTCCCGGGGCGACCGTGGCGCATGCGAGGGCGGAGAAGGCGGCTGCGCAGCTGGGCGGTCGGGGCGGAGAAGCGTCGTGGTCACGCACGGCGGCAAGCGCTGCATGGCCACGTGCGCCCTTTCGTCGAACAACTAGCGAGCAAGGGAGGCGAAGACCGAGGAGAACGACGACCACACATGGGTCTGTCGGCGGGCGTCCACGACACGGCTCACAGGCGGCCCCCGTTGTCGGTGTAAGGCGGTTTGAAGCGGGCGTGCGCTGGTGTGAACGCGGGCAGCGTGTGGCGGCGCGCAGGCTGTGGCCCGCGGGAAGCTGGGCGCGGCGCGCGGGAAGTGCGGAGCAGGCCGTGGGCCTCAGGAGGCACTGGATCGCGCATGGAGGAAGGAAGGATGGAAGGGAGAGGGAATTGAGAAAGGGTGAGTGGGCCACGGAAGGACGGTGGCCCAAAATGATCAGTGCGATTTGGGATTTTCCCTAAGGGAGTTTGAAGGATATTTGAGTATTTTGAATTTGAATTTGAAATCAAATTGGATATGTGAGCTCAGAGGATTTTGGTGAATTTTTCTGGATGGTTTCTGAGGTTGATTTTTGAAGAAAATTTTGAGATCCACTTTGGCACGCACAACGAAAATTCAAATAAGAGCCAATCTTTGCAAAGATTTTTATTTAAATTATTTTTTCTCAAACGCAAAAACACATGCGTTACACAAGCCAAAAGATAGCCACTATAGCAAAAATCCTAGCTCCAATAGTATCTCTATCTAAATGGCTAAGCTATATGAATGATCAAATGCCTAAGTTAGTGGGCTAACTTTGGCCAGCCATATGAAGTTGGCTATCCTTGGCTTGTGTGGGCCACTTCCCCCTCTCCTCCACACCCATCTCTGGCCTTAGCTCTGTCAGTGTCAGCCTCCAGCCCGAGCTCCACCTGATGTCCGCCTCTGGCTCGCCACTTGTCACTGGCCCGTTGTGGCACCACTGCCGCCCCTCCTCTCAGCCTCCCTTCTCGACTTCTCCTCCCTCTCATCCCTACTTTTTTTGCCAGATCCAGCTGCTGAGGAGAGAGGCTAGGCCGTCACCACACTCTCGTGTGGAACCGTAGATGACTGCACGCTGTCGTCGTTGCACCATCATGTAGAGCCGCAGAGGACCGTGCTCGTTGCCACTGGGCCACCTAGCTCCATACCGCAGTCTGCCCAAGCTCCACCTGGCATCTGCCTCCGTGCCAAGCTCCGTACCAGCAGTACCCTCCGCTTGCTACTGGCCTCCGTCACCCTTGTGCATCGCCGCCGCCGGCTCCCGATAGCTATGCGGTTTTGCTCCATCGACAGTGGGGGCGGTAGGTAGGGCGGGAAAGAAGGATAAGACACTGCTATATGGGGTCCAAACAATTTGAAGAGTGGAATATTAAGAAACTATTGAAGTGCATAAAAAATATAGATAAAGAATTGTTTGGCCAGCTAGCTGTATAAGGATTTTAGAGAACAAAAATAGATGGACTATTATAGATCTCTCGCGACCCTATCCCGCGAAGCATTAAGCGGTCCCCAAAATTTTCAAGCGCCACAACGCGGTTAGCACGCGCCCTTTCACACTTTCGTGTCGTTCCCGCGCGAAGGTGAAACCCCTTTGGCGGGCTGGCTCTCGCGCCACTTCCCACCGCGCCCTTTTTCTCGGCACCCACCTCTCCCCACCCCCACCACAATTCCTCCCCAATTTCCCTCCCAATCTCGCCCCGCCCCCGATCCAACAGGCTCTCAATGCCGACGCTTCGCAGCGCCACGGCGGGCATGGCCTCTCCGACGGCAATCTCCACCCCACGAAGCGCCAAGCGGCGCCTGACTAGCCCTCGCCGCGCCGCAGGGTCACCTGACGTGTCTCAGTTCACTTCTCCCCACAAATCCCCCCATGTCGGAACTGTAAGTTCCCCAGCTCCCCTCGGTCTCTAATGCAGAACTACGCAGCAGCAGTTGTGTATCGCCTGGCATTCCGTTGCAATGAGCACCAACTGTTCGATCTC
Organism: Oryza meyeriana var. granulata; assembly: GCA_003991445.1. Classification (NCBI taxonomy): domain Eukaryota; kingdom Viridiplantae; phylum Streptophyta; class Magnoliopsida; order Poales; family Poaceae; genus Oryza; species Oryza meyeriana. The sequence goes on from RYFJ01001375.1 coordinate 264,281, forward strand.
GCAGGTTGGCACCCCGAAGGTGCTCTCGGCGTCGCCCAGGTCATCCAGGAAGCGGCTCTACGGCGACCTCGTTGCGGCTGAGAAGCCCAAGTGGAACCCTCGAGGCAAATCTCTAGAATCCCAGTAGGTTTCTGAGTTCTGATTGGTGGTCTGACGGAGGAATTCATTCTGTTGTGCAGATCCCGCTCAGATGCAGGCGGTCAAGGAGGCACTACACGTGGCCACGGTACCCTCTTGCGGATTGGTCTGCCGAGATGATGAGCAGAGGCGCGTGCTTGAGTTCTGCAAGGGTTGCGTGGAGCAGGAGCGGGCAGGGAGCCTGTATGTGTGCGGGTGCCCTGGTACAGGGAAGACCTTGTCGATTAACAAGGTCAAGGAGAGCGTGGCGCGTTGGGCAGACGAGGTAAATTCAATTTCTCATGGTCTCCTGAATTTGGAGAGTATTTTTGTTGTTGAAAATACGAGTGTAAGTTGTTGATATGGTTGTGTGTCCTCGTAGATGGGAATGGCGACGCCTGATGCGTTATCAATCAGTTGTACGAGCTTAGCAAACACGCATGAAATTTTTAATAAGGTATTTACTGCTGCCTAAATATTGACTCGATTTATTATCTATCTTTGCCAACCTGACTGGCATTGTAAGTATTAACAAGCTCTCGATGCAGATACTTGCAAAGTTGCTGACTCGGAAGAAGGCAACTGGTAAACTGTCACCACTTCAGCAACTTCAGACCATGTTTTCCCACAAGGAATCAGCCCCGAGAAGGATGTTGTAAGGACTGCTTGAACCCAGTACCCATTCTCACAACCTGGCTTTTCGTGCCATTTAGTTCCCGGCATCACAATCTCTTGTTACTGCTCTCTAGGTTGGTCGTTGTGGATGAGATGGACTACTTAATAACAAGAGACCGGGCTGTGCTACATGATCTTTTCATGCTTACGACTTACCAATTCTCAAGATGCATACTGATAGGTTAGATGGCAAAGGACACTTCTTGTTCTTTGTTTTTATGTTATCTAAACGTACTGTTTTGCTGATCAACAGTTGGTGGTATTTTTCAGGTGTTGCAAATGCCATAGACTTAGCAGATCGTTTTCTTCCGAAGCTTGAATCCTTAAATTGTAAGCATTCTACCAAGTTATTGACATGAAAAGTGTTACCTTAAATTGTATGAAAGAAATTAACACGTCTTTGGCAATATAACACTAATTTACAGGCAAACCACTTGTTGTGACTTTCCGTGCTTATTCTAAGGATCAAATATCTGACATAATTAAACATAGGCTGATGGTAATTCGTTTATCATGTGACCTCTTGGGGTTCATACACATCTGTATTCAATTACTTAACTTTAAATAGCTTGCTGACCTTTTGTGTATTACATATGTAGGTTCTTGAGTATGACGTTTTTGAACCGATGGCCCTTGAATTTTGTGCTAGGGTAAGTCCAATTACTGTACAAACACTAATTTGTAGCTATTTTATTTTGAAGTATGTTAGTTCACCAGGCATCACACGTATATTTTTTCTGTTAAGGAGAACATCATGGTGTGGTTAGCATGTGAAATTGACATGTTCATTTATTAACAATGTTTGCTTAACGTTCTTATACCAGAAAGTAGCTGCAGCCTCTGGAGACATGAGAAAAGCTCTTGGTGTTTGCAGGTAACCCACTTCTCTTGCTGTGGTAACTATTACGTTTTTGCAACATGTTGATCCGTCATAATGAAAATTAGTGTGTAACTTATTTTTTGTTTCTTCCAGGAGTGCTGTAGAGGTTTTTGAAGCAAGGCTACAAGAGTCTTCTGATCAAGAATTTGGAGTTGTAAGTTACTCGCCCGATCTTATGCTAGGTAACATATGATAACTGATACTAGTAATAAAGTGGTTTCTATGAGGGCGCCACACTGAGAAAGACCTGTTCGTTTCACACCGAGACAAACCATGTTTGTTCATGTCTATATTGATGTAACTCGAGTTCACAGTTGCTTCACCTCTGAAGCCAACCTTGTGGTTGGGTCCATCTGTGATTCTGTCTGACTTTTTGTGGACGGTGGACCGTGAGCATGATTCTTGAGTTGTCTCAGCAAGAAAACAGAAATTTGCATGTCTATAACTGTTGTAATGACTGCAAGCCTGACTTGCAGTAAATTTCATGCTTTTGCGTAGCCCTGATGTATTTGATGGTTGCGAAAATAATTCATCTTTTCTTTGGATGATGAAACATTGCCACATCGTATTTCTTTCACAAGATCAGTAATTATTATCCTGTTCCAGTTTCCTGCTGTCTAATATAAATGTTGCAGGTGACATTTGACCATATGGACGTTGCTTTGACAAAGGCCTTCAAGTCAGCAGTAGTAGATAGCATTCTGTGTCTTCCCCAGCATCAGCAGGTAATTTCAGATTTACCATCTGCTCCCAAAGCATTCCCCCTTCCCCAAATTTGTTGTATTCATGTTCCGTCAAATGATATTGGGCAGATGGTATTGTGTGCACTGGCAAATACTTTTCATCACTGCAAGAGAAAAACGACGACTCTAGGAGAGGTAATATTCAGTATTTACCCACAGACACTGGTAGATCACACTTGTTAACCTCATGTTGTAATATTCTAAACTATCTATTTAATGCCCTTTTGCAGCTCAACAAATCCTACATAGAAATTTGCAGATCAACCCAAGTCCCAGCAGTTGGAATGCTTGAATTTTCAAACATGTGCATGGTTTTGAGCGATCAGGTATGCAAACGCCACTGGTCCATTCAACTATGCATCAGTATTGTTTGAAGAAAATGAAAAAAAAACCAAAATGTTTAAAGTATTTTCTGGAATTTACACCACAGGGATTCATGAAGCTAGGGCAATCCAAAGAAGATAAGCTCAGGAAAGTAATGCTTCAGATTGACAGTTCAGAAATCACTTTTGCATTTAAGGTATGGGCAAAATGGTTCTTACTCTTTGCAAATTTCTTGGTATCCTTGTAGGTTTGTTTTCGCATGTACTTATTCACTTAATTCATAATACAGGGTAACCGGTTCTTTCAGAAATGCTTGGAGCCACCAAAATTTTAGTTAGTCACTCCATTCAAAAGGCAATGTCTATACACAGTTGCATTGTATCTTATATCAATGTTATCGAATCAAAAGGCAAGAACACCCAAAAGTTCAGGTGAATTTCTGATTGTCTATTACCGTACCGATCACTTCCTTATGTCAGTAAGCATCTTAAAGATAATGAAGTATGCTGCAACATTCTTATTTTAAAACATTTCATATACTAATTTCTCAATTATTCAGTCCACTGCAACTTTATTAACTATTGAGATCTTTTTCACTGTTTCAGGATTTTGCAATCTGTTGGATCAAACCATCATAAATTTTGACCCAGTCCTCACTGTCTATCAATATCTGATTTATGGAGAAAACTTTTTGATGAGAAAATTGTACATGCGGGATGAGCTCTGATAGTTTTTTTTTCACAATTCTTCTGATAGATTCTTAACTGTAGTATATTTGACTGTAATTTCCGAAAGATAGTTGACTGTAATTCTGATTTCCCTCCAGTTGTCCTTTTTTAAAAAGAGTCTGCATTGATTGAGACGTGTAATCATTGTCATAATGATATTTTTTTATATCGGCTGAGATCGGTAATACAAACCTGGATGGCTGGATTTTTTTTTCTTTTACTTTGCCAAATGTTCTGTACAATGCCATTTTCATTTTTTATCAAGTTATCTTGCGGCTTAAAGCCCTTCTGGTTGTCCTGGATAGTAGGCCTGCATATTCTGTATGCAGTTGCATCTCAAACCTGGAAAATAAACTCTCGGCAAATTTTAGACTGGCTCTATGAATGGACCTGCAAGTGGTACTGACAATTGGGCTTGCAAGTGGTACTGACAACTGGGCTTGCAAGTGGTACTGACAACTGGGCTTCTATGTGGTCTTTCCTGGGCACATTTTCTTCTCCCTTTTTTCACTGCATAAACTCTTTCTTGGGCACATTTTCTTGGGACCGAATTAAAATATTTTTTATTCGACCAATCTAGTAAAAATGTTACTGTACTAGGGTCACTCTTTTGATAATGTGCCATTTCTTATTTACTTAGTTTCTTTTTTCCAATAAACCCAATTATTACAATATCATTGGAAAAAATATTTTATAAAATAGATACTCCTAAACGTGATGTGTACAACACTGGTGTTTGTGATTGATTTTACCTAGACATCGACGTAGATGTAGGTATCCATGGACGGACAGAGCTGTATATACGACAATATATTGTACGATCACATTACGGTTGATGGGCAGTTACAAGTAGGATGGCCTGGGACTGGGCCCCGTACTCTAATTGCAAGAGACGAATCATGGCCTGAAACTCACCAGTCACCAGTCGGAAGAATCGTGCATGAATCATGTCAGTTTCATCGTATGCATCGCAGAATTTCTGGAAAGCTTTTTTCTAGGCCTCCCAAGGATTTTTTTAGATGTCCCAATTAATTTCAGAACACAACAAACACTACCAGCACCAGAGAAAAATAAAAGGAAAGGAAATAGTAGCAACCAATTGAAGAAGCCACACAGGTGCGCTAGTTAAGTTAGGTGTGGATGGAAAGGAATAGAAGCAGCCAGTCCATTTCATCAGGACGCATTGTCGCAAGTTCCAAAGAGGCCCACCACCGGATTGGATTGGCAGAGACCATCATCACCGCCATGATCATTAGCTAGATTCATTCATTTGATGCTGCCTACTCGAGCTTGACGTGGTACGGTGCCCTCAATTGGAGATGACGGCCACTGTGATCCTGAGGATCCCCAGCTACAGAAATACAGTATCACATCTTACCTTCTCGCAATACATAGATCTTGAGCCCCACTATAGTGCATGGCTGGAAGCAAGAAATGTAGCAAAAAATTCTTTTTCACAACGCAGCAAGGTGGATCGGTGTTGCTTTTCCAAAAGGACAAAGCTTTTCTTTTGAACCACCAGCCTTTTCCAGGTTTTCCAAAATATTAATTAAAAGCATAGAGGTCCCTGATGGCATGATCTCTCCTCCTTTTGCATCCAAAAGCCCGGTGAAAAATATCCCCAAAACTCAAAGGTCAAAATGCCACACATTTGTTTACCAAAGCTCAGTGGCGCACCATACCACACCAGAACGTTTCTTTAAGCACCGCGTTATACTACACCGAAGAACAATTAAAGATCGAGAGAACAGCCTAGCTTATTGTAGTAGAAAACTGCGAATGCGATAGTTCAGCAGCAGAATCGGCCAGTATCCTTGACAAACTCTCCTGTAATCATGTCTGTCATGATTGGCTCGAACGCTTGATCACTTGTTTGGCACGTTGCTACTACTAGTTTTTCGAGACTTCTACGCTTGCTTCCACGGGCACAGTGGCATGGCTCCCGAGACTCCCATGCCACTCGCACTGTAGTAGCGGCATTGCACGCGCAGCCTCGCCGTCGCTGGTTCGTGGCGACCTCGCGATCCCGGCGCCCATGCGGCCAGCGCTTCTTGGGCCCGGCGTGGCGTGGGCGCCCCCGGCTCGGCTCGCGCGCGGAAGCGAAGCCATCACGGAACAGCGCGTCCACAGCGAAAACCATGGATTGGTGAGCGCGATTCGATGCCACCACCCGAACGCTGTTGGCGCGGGCCTGCGCACGGCATGGGCTGGTGGCGCCCGCGTGAACGGCACGAGGGAACCGGGCGTTCCCACCACACCACACGAATGTTTGTCCACGCGCGCAGCGCAGCGGCGCATGGATGCAGGCTCTGTCAGGGACCCCATGCCACACGTGAAACGGATCCTCCTCTGAATCGCTGTGGTGCTTTCACGTCAGGCGCCCGCGCCAGTTGCGTTTCAGCCGTTCGATCAGAAAGCTGGACGTGTTTTAAACAGTTGGAGGCAACCTTATCCACTGATGGGCCCTTGTGTTGTCCTGTATTAATTCGATCCTTTTAATCCGGCAGTTTTTGCTCTGTTTAATCACATATTGATGATTCAGAGAGGTCCTCTGAAACTCCATCCAGGGCGCTTGGGATTTCCTTCTTGTCTTCGTCTTACCCGTCCAGGACTCGATCAAATCGTGCCTACCGCCCAGCGACGCATACACGCTTGGGTCCGGGCCGATTCAGCGTGGAAAGCTCATCAGCCTGCATCTGCAAGCCCCTATGTCATTTGATGATTAGTGCTAGGTTGGTGCTTGCCTTTTGGAGCCGTGTGCATCATGGGCAGGTACCCTTAAGCTGCCTGATACCCCGTTTCTCCACCGGCACCATCATTGGGTACCTGGAAAAAGGACGCTGAAACCCTGGAGTCCAAACACACAACCACGCCATTTTTTTGGTTCTTGCTTTTGGTACACTACTGCTGCTAGTACGATTTCTACGACAGTTGCAACTATATATGCTACTCTTTTGCTACTATGCTCAATCCAGCACACCTGGTAGGTAAAGTCAGTCAGTGCAGTCCACAGATGCGTCTGAGATAGTGTTCAAACCTTGATTATACTATAGGTTTATCTGTGAATAGTTTGTTAGTCAAAAGATTCGAGGTGTGATTATTGGTCTCCCTTAAGAGGACATGCCTAGATCGATCGTCATTAGAGGCCAAAGTATCAGGACTGATAATAATATTAGTAGGCCAAATCTACCCTAATTCTTCTACTAATTTAGAACATGCTGAACTTTGTCTGGAGTGAAATTGTTTGATTAATTGTCGTTCTTTTAGAATAGTACATAACTAGGTCATTTCTTAACTAAGAAGCGATTTAACATCCCAATTAGTGAGTTGGGGTACATTTCTGAGCCAGTCATTGTGGCCCAGATATCCTTGTTTCTTTTGACGAGGCGCACTTTTAAGCTAAAGATTGGGACTAGCTCTAACAGAAAAAACTTGACACATCCCCTATTGGAATCTTTTCCCACTAAAACGGCTTAAGGCTCTGTTCACATCTAGGCGAAGGAGGCGAAGGAGTGAAAAAACTTCTCGTTTTTTATGATAATATTTCCCAAACTGTTAAACAGTGTGTTTTTTACAAAATTTATCTAAAAGTTGCTTTAAAAAATCATATTAATCTATTTTTCAACTTTAAAATAGTTAATACTTAATTAATCATATACTAATAACTCACCTCGTTTTACATTATTTTTTTTGTTTCTCTTCACTCACGTTCACTCACCTTCAATTTTTGGTGGACGAAGGGAAACAAGCAATACGTGTGAATCATGTTACTGCATCAATCGCTGACATCACGACATCGCTAGTACTCTCAATTATTTCACTCCAACAAACGGGCCACAATGTGATTCAGATAGGACGGCCCAGCTCGTGTTGTCAACCGCTAAGAAGAGGCTTGGTAAAAAAAGAACAAAAAATTGGGGCCACAGCCATTCTTGCATCAAAAGCTCAAAACATTCCCCGTTAATTTTGTGATTGAATTGACAGCGGCTGTTAAATGTCAAAATTGGGAGTAGGTTGCTGTCAAACCAAACACCAAGTCCCAAAGCTCCTCTAGACATCGGCCCCAGTCACTGTCACTTCATTAGGATATGAATCCCCATTAGTTCTTGCTTCCCTGGGGAGTTGGGGGTTGGTTTCCATTGCAGGATATGTCTCACTCTCCTCAATCTAATCCTGCTGCTACTTGGTTGTACAGAGGCCATGGCATGCATAACCACTTTTGACATACGTGCGAAGAGATGATCCAAGTGTATTCGATTTGGGCTACACGATGAACTGCGTTGCTTCAGACTTCAGTGGGCATAAATATTTTCGCAATCAGCTGCAGGGATCAGATACCTTGGAGGATTCGGGACGTTATATGATAACCACTATTGCCATCCAGGCGTGGCAGCAGGCAAACAAACATCCACCAGCTTTTGCAAATGATTTTTCTTCCGTGCATAAACAGTATTACTTTCTCCGGTTTTTCCACGGATGACAACTTCCACATCAGGCGAGACGTTAATAATTAGGAGATCGAATAGTCCTTTTTTGTTGCGAATATTTGGAGTTTTTCTCATCGACCATGACACAATATTCGGCAATTCTATCAGGCACTAATTTCCTTTCATTTTCTTCATCCCTCCTCTTTTCTCCAAAACAAATCCCTCATGGATATATAGATAGAAAAATGCGTTTCGCACTGGCCAGTTGCTAATTAACCAATGATGCACTACACATGTAACGCACATGTATGGCATCAATACATCTTCAGTTCACCGTGTCCGTAAAAAGTATGAGCCGACACACACCACCCAGCACGGCGGCCCTGCCATGATGGCCGCCGGATTCTCGCCGGCGGAAACGAGCAGCAGGGGATCGTGGAGTGGCCTATCTCCTCCCGCTTTGGTGCGCCGGTGCACCCTAAAACGCGCACAGCCACCGGCCTGATGCAACCTGATGACTGACTGGCCGCGCGTCCATCCCCACCACGGCATGCACGGACGAACCAGCCCGGTGCCCCGGCCAACCTGTGGTGGAGCCAGCCAACAACGAGCCAATTAAGCTAGCAGCTGGTTTAATTTTCGTGTGTGGGAACGTATCGATCTCGCCACTTTACTACTACTTTGGTGTAGCGGTATACCCTACCGGCCACTATTGGTGCTACCCCAAGCCGACCCAGGTAGTACAAAGATGGAGTATACAACTAGAGGTGGCAGTGGCCAGCCAGGGCAGTGGAGGTGACATGTTGTTGTCCGGTGAGTGCAAGCAATGATCCATGGTCTAAGCCATGGCAGCATCGGGATCCCCCAGGGGCAGACAAGAGGGGGACAGGCAATGGTAGTGGCCGGAGCTGGTGGCGCGTATGTACACTGCCATTGCTGGTACTATCATGGTATGGCCGTCGGCATTGGCATTTCTGCCGCGAGCAATTGCAACTTGCAAGCATACGTAGCTAGACAGCTAACCACAGATGAGATGAGGCGAGGCACCGATCGAGCAACCGAGCAGGCAGGCATGCATGCGTGCATCTGGCCATCGTTGTTGCTAATGCGTGGTGGTATGGTGTCTTCTCAGTGTGCGCCACTCGCTAGCTCGCTAGTGCATCGTGCAATGCGTGGTCATAGGCTTGTAGCAGCAGCGCGTGACATGTTTTGGTTTTTGCATGAAACGCGCATCGGCTTTGGGCCAAGGTGGGGAGGAAATCTAGGCGGCTCCAGAAGTCTTTTTGAGAGTGCATTACTAGATACTGCCGCATAGTGCAACGGAGAAACAAACAAATCTGCACCAGGATTGCCAGCCTCTGGAAGGAGTCCACCCGGAGCAGAGTGATCTTTGGATGAGTGTGGAGGGGCACTGGTTCATGTAAAATGGTCACCCCTCTGGTGTACACAGAATAATTGCATGCAGTCATTAGTCAGGACTTTTTTATTCGTGTTAACCATACCCCATATCGTTTGTGATGTCGTTGTTTGTCTGTTAGATCATGTTTATTGCGTACTACATGTCATGATGCTGAAAGGAACACGCAAATATTTGGTCTGATCATCCGGTGCCCAAGGGGACCTTCAAGCCCAATCGATCTCCGAAGGTTGGTGGACTGTCCCCATATGAGAAGCTTGGAAATACGGAGAAAATTATCCCAAGCAAGTCCAAGTAATCCTGATAAACACATCCTAGGAGCTGATTCTTTCGAGTTAGGTAGGAGTTTTGTTCCGGTTGCCTTTCCTAGATATCTACTACTAGTTTTTTTCTTTTCCTTTACGAAATATACTTACAAAGAATGTATTTTTAGATTAAAGTATTTGTTTTAAAAAGATTTTATTTTTATACGTGAAGTCAACTTAACATATTTATTCATCTTCCGTTAGTAGCATCGGACGTATATGCAGCATGGACAGACCAAACGTCTCTGGTACGTGCTGCATGCAAGCAGAGAGAAGCCCGTACTCCTCACTCAGTCTTAGCTCCTGTTCTTTCTGGTTTATTGAATGATTTAAATAAGTCACATATAAAATGAAAAACGTCATTAACATGATTAATTAAGTATGTACTATTAAAAAATTAAAAAATAGATCTATTTGTTTTTTAAGCTACTTTCATATAAAATTTTTTTAAAAAAACACACCGTTAATCGTTTTGGAAAGCGTGCGCGTGGGAAACGAAAAAAAGAAGCTGGAACAATAAGCCCAGCCGAACACAACATTAAGCCATAGCCAAAATTTGAAATTTTAAACTGACATTGATTTTAGATTTTTAATCATAGTTTATTTTTCAATATTTAATTTTAAATCACTAAAAATATATGTATAGAAGTTTTTTTATAAATTAATTTTTAGTCATTGATAAATCGTTATGGCATGAGATCAGACCGCATAAGTGAAACGACAAAGGATTTAACGGACGGAGTACAACCTCCAAACCGTGAGCTTTATTTTGGCTACAGGGGAAGGCGACAGCAATTGGCTGCTGACTGAGACATGCACAGCAAGCATGCACACATGCATGTTCTCATCAATGTAAACTCGTGCAACCGAAGCTAGCTTGTAGCTAGAGTATATTTTATCTTGGGTTGGTTCATTGACTTTTGGAGCATGTAAATTTTTCTTCTGATGTACTTGTTATCCCGTTTTAGATTATAAGTTATTTTAATTTTAGTTAAAGTTAAACTCTTTTAAGTTTGACTAAATTTATAGAAAAATATAGTAATATTTTCAACACAAGGAAAATATGCTATAAAAATATATTTAATTTTGAATTTAATGAAACTAATTTGTTGTTGTAAATGTTTATATATTTTTCTATAAATTTAATCAAACTTAAAATAGTTTAACTTTGATCAAAATTAAAATAATTTATAATCTAAAATGAAGGATATAGTACATATATGCGCTACTGGACCTACACAAGGTATATGCCTACTTTATGCGCTGGATAGGACTAGCAGCGGACTCTAGTTGGTATAGATGAATGCACAAAAATATACTCCAGTCATTCTAATTTCTCCCGCAAAAGACGTTACATATGCAAATAAACACATCTGGCTCGCCCAAAAATATAAGGACACCTGAAGTGAACACCGGAGAGATCTATCATATCAATAGTTGCCCCATGTGTGTGCCGGCTACGGTAAGTCGGGCTTGAGACACCGTCGCGTGCGCTTGGTGCGCGGCCGGCCGGGTGCCGTACTGCCGGGTGCGGCGCGGCCCGGCGGTGAAGACCGAAACCGATCGGGCCGACGCGCGCCGTCGCTTGCGGAACGCGGCTCGTCCGTGAAGATCGCGGGTGCGCGCAGGCGTGCGTACGTACGGCCGGGCCGCGATAAGACCGGTCTGGCGTGCGCAAAATTAGGTTGTGTGTGGTTCATAGTAAAAAGGTGGATGAGATATAGCCACCCATATATTGTTGGAGATAGTAATCTAATTTTATATTTAGTTTGTTTTTCTCATTTGGTTAGAGATATAACTTAGATGATATAAACTAAAATTTAGTGAGATCTATTTATCATATATATTTTTTTCATAAAAATCACTCAATCCGCGAGGACCAAGCGAAAGCAGAGAGCTCTTGTTGATCCGTTTCACCTCAGAAACCGCGGGGCGCACGCACCGCACCACAAGCGCCGCCGCCTTCAGCGTGGTCTCAATCTGCTTGTTTAATCGTTACAAGCTCGTTAGAACTACATGTGCGCGAGCACGACACCGATCGATCTCAGGTCAGGAGTTTGTACGGGGCTCGCTATTTTTTAAAAAACATCCAGGATTATCAAATACGACTGGGAAATAATCAAAGGTTGATATGACGTGAAAATATATATAGCTCGACCAGTTAGAATCAATGCATGCATGTTCAGTAAGCAATTTGATTCGCTGAAACATCTTGGTCACGGCCCCAGTTTCTTAATTACGAGCAACAAAAATTGCAGCGCAAGTAGTCAACTCCTGTTCTATAACGGCTATCTAGTCATCTCCCTCGTGGATGTCAACTATTCTGCGTCAGTTGGTCGATAGATTTCGATTCCAACGGTTTGGTAATGTCGTCAAGAAATTGTACCCCATCCATTTCAAATTTTCCACAAAATTAACATTTAAATTTTTTGCTAATAATTAAATTAAAAATATATGCGTATAGTATCATGCATAGTATCACTAGATTGTACATATTTAAAATTATTTTTATACGATATTAATTTTGTAGTTATTGATAATATATGATTAAAGAAGTTAATAGTTTAAATATAATATTAAAAACCATATAAAAACCTAATATATCTTATATTTTCAATCGGAAGGGGTATGACATTGACCTAGTAATTACTAATGAGGCAACGCAAAATAACTTATGGGATTTTAACGCTAGATATTTAAACCAGAAATGTCACCATAGTCACGTTTGGAATATGGGGTGAAATTGACGTCATTGCTTATCATCTCATTAATGCACTAATTTAACTAGTTAATTAAGCTTCAAGGCTCAAATACATGTATTCTGGCCGGTGATTCATCAGTTGACTCCTGATTAGAATTAGCAGAAGATAATATAGTCCGTTCCCAGTTGATTATATATACTGTGCTTCGTCCGTTCCAACGTTCGAAAAATGCAACAGAAATCGGTCTTTGCTGCTCCCAACTGCTCGCATTTTTAACCAAGTTTTTGAGCCTGTGTCATAAAATCTAATTAAATTAAAGTTAGAGTAGTACGAGTCGGTATATATATTTGTCGAGACAGAATGTACCAAACTGAGAAATCAGGAGATATATATACACGTAGGAATATTTTCTTTTGGGTATCTTATACGCTCTCGTATGATATGGAGTGCATAGATCCACCAAAACTGTGAAGCAACCGCACGTGTTAGCAATTATAGTATATATCTAAAGGATATATGAATAAAATTACACAGGCGTCATCTTTCGCCACCTACTGCCGTGCAATGCCCTGAAACCAAGGAAGCTGACAGCCTGAAATAATTCTTCAAAGCATAAATAATCCCATTCAACATTAATTTCCCGTTGCTTGCAACTACAAATTCTCCGGCTAACCTGCAAAACATTTTCAAATTAAGGAGCCGTTCTTGCTGGTGCAAGACAGTCCTAGGCAAGTGGCCTTAATTTATTAATTAAACATGTTACAAATCAATCAAACATTATGTCGTGTTTGTTTCTAATACTACGATATACTCTAAACAGTACAGGTGCGTTTACTAACCGTTTGGATTGTTCAGTCGAGAGGTACCTCAATTTTTGCTCAAAATTCAGATTCTTGTTGAGAGTATTGTACGCTAGTACAACACTAGCACTAGAAGTTTTTAGAACCAAATCGGTCAGTAATTGTTTTTATTTCAAGCACTTAGCACGAGTGCTAACTTAGCAACTTGACGTGTATTGGTGTTAGTGTACGAGGACTAACTAACACCACGACACCCAAGTTGAAGCTAAGCCTGGAAAGTCACGTTAGTAAGAAAGCGTGGTTCGAAATCGGATTCGCCGGCCGCACCACATTTTATCGGATCTCGCGTTGCATCGGCCGATCGGTTCCCGCGTTCCAAAGGAAATCGCTCGATCGCCGGCCACCCTCCCCGCGCGTCCGTCGTGCGCGCGCGCACGTCGTGTACACAAGAGAGCTGTTCGTTTCTCTCGAGAATTGATTAACGAGAACGAGTACTGCACTACCCTGTATTGTGTGCAGGGTGCGAAAAAGTCTTCGCCACTGGGGGTTGGCGCCGAATCTGTGAGGTTATTGCAGTCATATGACTGGACAAATGTACGGGTAATCAGAACAGTAGCGCTCAATAATTGTTGGGGCTATGTTAATAATGTAACTCTAGCTTCAAACCTATGTAAAACCCGCAGATTTTTTGTTCAGGAGGGAAATGAATACTATATCCGTTCCAAAATGCTTATCTTTTTAAAATTTAAAATATGTTATAAAACAGTTGTTACTCTAAAGTACTATTTGTATCATCAATTACCTCATATTCAAATTTCTCTGTATTATATCCCTAACCATCATGCGAACCATACATCATTTAATAAAAAAAACTATTATTTTTTTCTCAAATCTTAATCTATATTTCCTTCGTCTTAAAATAATAAAATCTAGTACTTGTTAACGCCAAAATTTGGCACGGCTCATATCAGATTCGGTAAAGATAGCAGCTATATCAACCAGAGGAAATTAATCCAGAAGAAACCGGATTTGAGAAGGAATCGTGAAGACCACGTTATGGCAGTTATTTATCTTATCTATTAGATAGTTTTATCTTTTAGGAAACCTGATCTCTTGTCCGATCAGGTCTGTTAGTTTTTCTTTTCTGGTTAGGAAAGTCCTGTTCCGTGTCATATAAGGACTCATGTAACTCGGGGTATAAATACGTACGCCCGGGCACCTTGTAAATTATCCACACAGATCAATTAAATTCGGCGCATCGCCACCCTTTCGACGGGTTCTTGCTTCTCGAGCGGGGCTGCATCGGTTAGGTCCGAACTCCTGCGAGAGGGTAAGACTCGTCACCCCTTACCCAGGTGTATCTGCCCTGTCTACGGCTGCATCGGTTCGGTCTGACCTCTTAGGCCGATCAGGTATACCACATCACGTGTGCGTAGATCTTATCAGCTTACTAGGGTCGATTTATCATCAGTTCGTGCTGCATCGGTTGGGTCCGACCTACTGAGCTGCCAGCGATAAATCGTTCCTGCTAGGTTGATGGTTTGTGCGCAAGTGTCTTATCGAAATGTATAGCCGATAAGTTATCTCATTACATCACAGTTGCATTAGGTCTATCGACTTAGTGAGGTTCCTTTATTATTATTAATCTGTGCTGCATCAGTTAGGTCTGAACTACTAGATTGATAATAATAGATTTATCCTTGTCGAGCCGATCGGTGTATATGCGACATTCTATCGGAGTGCTTAGCCGATAGGTTATCTTTTTATAAAGCCGACTGTATTATCTTTACTATTTTGGTCATCTATATTATCATCGGTTTTCTAGCCGATGCACATGTGTTTCCTTGGCAGTCGGCTAGCTTACTATTCTGCCTATCTATTTTATCATCGGCTTCTAGTCGATGCACATGTTATACTGACAGCTTATCTATTTGCTTATAGTGTTATCGGTTTCCTAGCCGATACACAGGTGCCATCGGCCATCGGCTAGAAGGAGCCTACATCAGTCCGTATCGGCCGATAGCCGATGTGCAATTGCTGCTGATCCGGGCACGAGCACAAGCGAGGACCTGGGCACGAGGACCCGGGCACGGGCACGAGACCCGGGCGCGGACAGCTGGGGCCCAGACAAAGTTTTATCGCTCAAGCATTCCTTCGGCAATCGGCTAGCGGGATTCTTATTGGCCGATTGAATCCCTGAGCTAATATTCTCCTTGTCAATTGCAGGGTCAAATTAACTGGCACGCCTACGAACCTCAAATATTTTAGGACCTGCACTGGAGCTAAGCAGATCTCCCAGGCCTTCGTATGTTCAATCGCATCAAACCAGATCATCAACAAGCTTCTTGGCACACCCGGTGGTTTTTGGTGCGAACAGTACTAGATGTAACATATCCTGGTACAATGAATTTAGACAGGAAGCCTGTCCAGATTCGTAGTATTTAAGACACATCCTGTACTAGTTTTTTTTACTCTAAGACTTGTCCAAATTTATAGTATTTAAGACATATCCTGTACTAGGTTTTTTTACTCTAAGAAAAAAAATACTTAAATAACTTAAAATAATAACTATTTTAGAGACTTCTTCACTTCACTTACTCGAAGTTTACGGAGCAAGAGATAGTGGCAAAACGGCAGAATAACTATGCTCAAAATAGTTTTCCGAATCAGGTATAGGAGCTACTGGTCGAGGATCTGCTCGACTGTCAAGCAGAAGAGGACACCACACGCCACCCGTGCGCATCTACATGGCATGATGATTAAGTTTCGTAGCTTAATTACGCAGACTAGCTAGGACTTTCGGATATCGATCGATTGGACTGGCAGCGCCAAAAGTCCACTCTTTAATCATTAAGCGCCGGATTAGACTGCCAAAACCTGGCCGGGTATGCGTAGTGGCTCACACTTACAAGGCGGGCAAGTATATAATCTTACAAATAGCAGATCCAATCCAATCCACTAGTTAAAGCAAAGGTGGTTACTTCCTTTCTTTTTGTTTGGTTGGATCAAGTAGATCGCTACATATCGACTAGTATATCGACCGTCTCCACTGACTACATATCGAGCTAGCAATTAGTAATACAGAGTATTAGCCACCCACATAGCTACTCTAGCAAGCTAGGTCTATACAAATTCTCCCAGCTTACCTATAAATGTTTGTTTAGAGTCTGGTTAGTGGACCAAATTGCATGTGCTTAGACAAGTAAACATGTACTATTTGACTTAGTATTTAACGACTAAGAGCTGTTTGTTACGATTTTAATATTAAGGTACAAATGGCAGAGGGGATTACAAGTTTTGCTGGTTGGCAGCTTTAGTGTTTGGCTCTTAGGTTAGACATGTTTTTTATATATTTTTAAAATATTTTTAACAAGAATTTTAAATACCCTATCAGAAGTACGGGGTTAAAACAGTGTCATGCCAAAAAATTGGACACTACTCTATGACATGATAAATCACTGTTGCAACTATCTACTCCTTTCATTTTAAAATATAGTTACTTTACACTTTTTAAAGATTAAAGAAAGAGATAAAATTAAATGTGAGAAGGTTGTGTGTAACATCCTCGCCCTGGAACCACTTACAGTGACACCAGAGAGACAGCGCCACAGGAGATCGACGTGAACTGACTCCCACGGAACCGCGTTGCCGGTACCAGTTCCAGGAAACCTTGCTGGTACCTGCGATCAACCGAGATGTATCATAACAACTAAATAAATATATATAAATATTATACCTTTATAAGTTACAATTGTGGACAAGCCCTGAGCAGTAACCTTCAAACAGAACAGCAGCAGCGGAACGACAGCATAGCGAGAACACAATTTACAAGCAACAGTTTGGGATTAGAAAAGAAACCCTAATATTCACTTCGACTTCACTCTTTCTGAAAGGGGAAAAAGAATAATGAATTGAGTAGATATGTACTCACCAAGTCACGGAAAATATGAGTTATGCAGGCCATCAAGGAAGACTGGGGTTTGTTTCATAACATTTTATTTTAAAACATTTTCCAAAATCTTAGGTGTGGATTGATCCAATTATAACTGGAAAGAGACTTTCGCCTTGATTCTGTTCGTGAATTGCTTTACAACAACTCAAGTGGACGAACATATTTTATCTGATTAGTTAAGTTTATCACCTGTCGGACCCCGACAGTGATTCAGTCTATATCATCTATTAGTTTGTTTTTACTTTCGTCCTCTTCATGACAAAACCTTATCACTTCTTTCCTCTATTATTTTCTACTCACTTTCATCTTATCATCTCAACTTCAGCTCCACGAGCCATCCATAATTTTCATCTCAGACATACGCTGCTTCACTCGGGAAGCCTGACTATGATGTTATTTGACATCCCGATTCATATATGACTGTTTCAGACCACATAATGGTTATCCATTGGCCGTCCTAGCCGATTCTAATAATTGTTTCCAATTTCACAAACCACTTTTGCAATAAAAAACAAAGCTACGCTAGAGAAATCACTTCACATCGCCCATGACCGTTGGCATGGCTGTTCAAATAGTTCAAATCTCTCCAAGATTGCCTGAAGCCAACTGAACGGGTCTCAGACTAAGTACCGAGCGAGTCCCAGACTCCTCGTACTCAGAATCCCACGGGTGCATCTCATATTGCCATTCTGGCAACTCCACGTCCAAAGGCAACTAAGCTAACCCTAGGTCTACTAATTACTTGACCAGGGGTGTCCTATTCTACCCATGTGGTCACACTGTGTCTTGGGCTGTCGAAGGAGCTTCGGCTAACGACTTCGGTCTTAAGCATTCCGAAAAGGAACGATCCGAAGAGGCTACAGCCTGTCTCCAACAATAAACTACGTTGAGAAAAGTTGATACTACTCTAGCTAAAGTATTTTTGAAGGTCCGGATGCCAATTGTAGTATGTACTACTTTCGCTAAAAAACTTTATTTTTAGCTATACACCTGAACAAGTTCGAGTAATGATCATGCAATTATTATTTGTTATTTTCAGAAAAGAAAAACATTGTTTGTTATCTAGCGCATGAGGATTTGACTTCTGAAATCCCGGTAGATTCGATGGTTTGCACCCATGCATTCGTTTTGGCTTCTCCCTGAAAATAAACTCAAGATAAATACATAGAGATTTAAAAATACCGGTAAGCTGTGCGCATACGCACGGATGCCCTAAAAGAAGACGCACAAACGCGACAAATCCCGTATGGGCGGTGGCCCGTGCGTGGCGTTACGGAGCATGGCTTCACATATCGGGGACCTGGCATCCAGCGGCCGCTTCTCCCGTGCCAGCAACGACCACACAAGCAAAGCAAAGCAAAGCCAAGCCATTATCGCTAGTCTACTAATTAAGGCGTCTTTTTGGACGTGGTTTTGTCCTAGATTCCTACAATCTGTCCGCCAGATTTTGCCTCAAGTTTTGTGCTTATTTATCGTTCTCTTATTATTATTCCATGATTAATTAAGTGCAGATGACGACCAAGGAATTGAATGGGGCAATTTTGTGATATCCAATTATCCATGCTGAGATCGGTGCCCATGTCACCGGGCGATCCCGGTGGCTAGCTGCGTACGTACAGATGCATGGGGCGGCAGCGGCAGCACGTTTGCATGGCCAGCTACATGGTGGATGCGCGTCGTTTTCCGCTTGGAAGCGAGGGCGAAAGTGCGATCTGGGAGGGATCGATCGAACCGGTTCCACGGAAAGGCTGCGAGCCGTAGGATGGAAAACTAGGGAGGATCTGATCGAACCATATCTCGAATCTGGGGGCAGAGAAAGGTTAATCTTGTTCATCACTTATTGAGGAGAGGCCCTAAGTTAATAGGTGTGGGAGACAAGTGGGATTGATAATGCAAGGATGATATGAAATCGATCACCTGCGAATTCTCTAGAGTGGGAATGTTGGGAATATTACTCCAACTTAAATATTAGATCAGATGGTGATGGAAATCTCTGATGGGATATAAAAGTTGGATGGGTAGCGGAGCTATGATGTTAGTGTGAGTGGTCAATTTGGGGTCTACAGTGTTCCCTTGTTGGCCATAGAAAATGGAAAGTTGTGTCTCAAAAATGAAAACCACAAGAGGAGCCCGAGCATTTACTGAGGTTGGAAGGACTGAATAATCTATAACATTTTTTTGGAGAATCTATAACCTTATTGTTCAAAACAAACTATGTGATTTTTCCATCGAACATGTAATTCGCTCTTCTTTTTACACGAGCACTTGATACTTCCTTTGTTTTCAAATATTTGTAACTATTGATCGGTACCATTTCAACTTTAATCAATAAAAAAATTAAATAGTTAGACTACAATAAACCCAAGCTTAATGCTTATGTTTGGATGCAACACCTTTTTTGATAGAAACATTGTTTTAAGTATTTATAAAATTATTTAAAAAGACGAGTGACCAAAAATTTAAATATAAATAGTATCTGGTGACAAGTATTAAATAACTGAGAGAGTAATGTTTACACATGTTGATTATGAAATTTAACTCGTATATTAGATCCATGTCATACTTGCCCATATAAAATTATGGTTTTAGAAAGCTAAATAAAAAGAAAACAATGCATAGAAGACATATTATGCAAAATTTCAAAATTCAAGGAGCAATACATAAAAAAAGGCAAGTTTTTTTAATGATGAAATAAATATCCCGGCATCTACATTACCTGATTGTGACTCTCATGGACCACACTATAAAGCAGTAAATAATCCAATGAAAACAAACTTATTTAAAATAAACACTCAAGCACACATTCTATTATTAAACTTCCATCCATGCTCAGCGAAAATACCTTAAAAAAAAGCAGAGCGACAGGTGGTGTGATGGCATATTTGTTACCACGGCCTATATTGTTTTTATAGAAGTATAGATTATGTTTATTAATGTAGTTCCTTTTTTTTCTATGGAGAATTTATCGAATAAAATATTTGACATATCTTGGAACCAATAATATCTTGTGCTACTTTACTTGTGAAATTCTTCTTTTGGATCACCGTCCTTAATTTATTTGTTCTTATTCTATCATCACCTAACATGGTTTTAGGGAAACATTTACCAAAACTAAAGTTGCCAAACTCGAAATATACTCAAATGGCATTGGGTCCAGCCAGCCCTTAAGTAAATATTACTAGGCCTACTTTCTTAAAAAAGGGAAGGTTAGCTAGCCGGCGTAATCGAGCGAAGCATTTCCTTTATTCCACAAAGGAGGAAAGAACATCATCGATCGATCGAGCACTCGATGATACCTTGAATAAACCTGGCCGAGGAGTGCATGATTAGCGTGCTAATCCGCTCATTTCCGCCGATCCTTCATTCCTCGACCCTCTTGCGCCCATCTCGCTGGCGCCCATTAAACAAGGACGGGACTTTAAACCTCCGATCTAATCATGATTATTATGGTGTCGCCGGTATCAATCTATCAATATATATCTACCCGTCTAATCAATTACCTATATCCACACTCCCTTTTGGAAATTCGAATAGAATCGGTAGCCTCTTTTTGCATTGGCATGGCGGCCTTTGCTCCGGAGCAAGCGCTGCTGCTCCAATTCTTTTTGCTGTAAATTACGCGAGCCACCAACCTCGGTTCTACTCTTGTACTCTACTTTAATCCACAGTTCACACCTGCGTCACTGCAGCAAACGACCTGATCCCTTCGGCATTTTGGTTGGGCTGCATGCTCGAAAAACAACGTAGAAAGTCTTAATACTAACTATAGAACAACATGACAGACCTTCTGCTGCGTTAGTTTTATGCAGTGATGAAAATGGTAGGAAATTTGTGTTAAAAATATTAGCATTTTTTCATAAGATTTAATCTAGAAATAAACAACATAAACCATGAACATGTTAATATAAATCATAAAAATAGATTATTCTTAGCCATAGAGATAAACTATTTGTCTTGGTTTACATTATCATCTCATGTTTTACGTTGTTTATTTCTGGATTATATCTTATAAAAATTGCTAATATTTTCAACAATCAAAAAACCTGATTCGTCTTCTCCTCTCGGTACAAAATCAGGGAGTCGGAGGACCTGGAGGCTTGCTCTCGTAGCGTCCGTGCATACAGAAGCTAGGATAGGAAAACCAAGTAGTAAAAGAGTGGAATATGGAGAATTATGTGTCGTCGCGTGTTCTCACATAGGAGATCTAGTGACTTTTAGGACTCGGGAAAGAGGAAGAGGAAGAGAGGTGCCATGAATTACAAGCAACCAACGTTGGTTACCGATTCAAATTAACTCTCATAAATATTTCGATAATCAATCTATAGAATTAATTCTTAGAAACATTTTGCTACTGAATCCTTGGATTGATTCTCAAACGTTTCGTTGATAAATCTTTGAATTTGTTCTTAGAACCGTTTTGCATTCTCTTCATTACCTATGTGGCATTGAACACATGTAACTCCTAGCGTATAATGTGTCCTGAAATTTATCTGATTTAATTGTTTTAAATGCGCTAATACCCAATTACATCTAACAATTTGAGTTGAACTCGATTGAAAACCTATATGGATGGAGTGGCCAGGGCCGGTTTGATTGCGCAGCGGATGGTAAAAATGGTAGAGTTTGAATATGATACTCCTTCCATTTCAATTTACTTGTTATTCTAGCATTTAAATTTTTTATTAAAATACTTATCATTCTCACATTTTCAAACATTTTTAGATATGTCTTTTTCTTTCTACTCTTAATCAATATAGCCATACTAGTATTAGTACTTCTTAAAAGAAATTTTAATGTTTACTTTAAAAAATTGATTAGAATGTAATTTATAAGGGTAACAATATAATTTATCACACCTCCAAGTTTAATGTAAAATTTACTAAAACAATAAGTAAATTAAAACGGAGGGATATATATGAGTCCGTATCGAGATATTTAGTAAGGTTGTATATATAATTCAGCATGGACTGATAGTAGAGACTTGCTTAGACTATAATATTTAAGGAAACGATCAGAAAAAGAATCCAACGTTCCAAAACTGGCTTAATGGTACTTTGGACATGCACGCATGCAACAGAACAATCATTTGTAAGATGTTAAATTATGCTTAGGAAATACTATCTGGTGTTAAGCCTTCGGAACGGAGGATTTCTAAAGAATTTTCACAAAAAAATGAACTAATTTCTATGAAAATCCCATAAAGTTCCTACATTTCAAATAAATAATTAATGGTATCACAACAAAAATTGGCAGTAAGGCCTCCTTAAAAACAGAGAAAGTTTTAACGAAACCTATACGCTAATTGGGCAGGCACTTTTAGAAAACTCATGTGTTAATCAGAAACATCTAGCACGAATCATATTATTATGATCGTGGATCGTGTTAAGGGTCTGTGTTAAATAAATTATACAACTGAAAATAACATATACTCTAATTTAATGATTAAAAAATTCATAATTAATAAATATGATATCATATTCATCTTGGACTCTTAATTTAATGTTTTATGAATTTAATTGTAAAATTCAAAATTATTAATTAGGAAGTTGTAACTGATGTAAACTCTTATTTTAATACAAGTCGCTGTAATTTTAAAGGTAACCAACACATTTAACATGATATTAGAATTTTTAATATTTATAGTATTAATCATAATTATTTGCGCAATGTACGGGTTTGCATGGACTAACGGCCAGTTTAACTATTTTTTATGAAATTCCTATATTTTAAAGGGACTATGTTGGGGAGCTTTCAAAATTGTTAGGTAAAAGAAGTCAAAACACATAGGTTTTCCTGCTTAAATATTGCGACCGTTTAGTGACGAGTGAATAAAAACCCAACACAGTTCGAAATGACGGCTATTAAATATTAATCCCATGTTTGTACAGTAGCCTGCGTGGGGTGGGAAAACTTTCATATCATCGCGAACTCACCTATAGTTTGCTTCCAGGGACATTTAGTACATGAAAAGATGTATCGTGCTAGCTGTCTGCTTCGCGAACAAGAATGTGAAGTGAAAGTGAAATACCTTATGAGCTTGGTATAATATACTGTATGCAATAGCAACAATATTTTGTTGATCTATTTTCTGGTGGTTTTGATCTCTTGATATTGACCAGACAAGCACCTGAACAGCGAATTAAGAATTTAGGACTTCGATTCAGATGACAGGGTTCCAACAGTTCAAGAACTGAATGTCCATATTGAAATACTTAATCATGGTGTACAGGTAATATAATAAACGGACCCATAATCCATCCATAACATCGATCGGTTTAAAGGGAAAAAAGCGCCCCAACTACCTCTCATTCATGCAACCCATGGGACCCTAAATATAGCCATGATCTGGCATTTCACTACAATTTCTGCAATTGGCAACAAGTACTACTGCATGCATGGAACTTTTCCTTTAAATACTCAACGTTTTTATAGCCTTGATTTGCTGAATATATGCTGATGACACCATCAATTTGGAACCAGATTGTTTTGTTTATTCCTTGCTTTTCCTCCTGAGTTCTGAATGACCCCCACAGAATTTATGCAGGATTATTGTTAGACAGCTTGTACAAAATCAAAGCATTCAAGGAATTTTGTGGAGATGTTAGTATTGCATTTATACCACTCAAGATGATATGGAGCATCACTTGATGAACAGTGGCGAACAGGTTTGATGTGCACCACAACTAGACCTTGTGAATAAATACGGCCATAACTCTATTGGTCTACTCTTATTTTCAGTTCTTTTTTCTGGCACAACCGCACAAACATACGCTACAAGCTCCCGGCCAAACATTTACTGCATGCTAGGAGAAACAGGAGAATTTCTGTATTTTTTTTGTTGTCCAAGTTACATAAAACCACAAAAATTTTAGCACGTGGCATATGGCCGCATGTATTATGGTATAAGAGTTTCACAAAACCATACTATTAACTAATTTAATTTAGTACTATAGCAAAATAAAAATGTTAATGATACAACTTAAATATAATTTTTCAAATAACTTATAAATTTGATATAATTTTACATAATTACATGTAATTTTAGAACATATAATTATGGTGAATCAAAAAATAATGGATCAATAGTATGGTTTTATGAAACTCTAGGACCCTAATACCTTTGGTTAGATAACATGTCCTAAAAACCCTGTGTTTTTTATAGTTTGGTCCATAATATATGTGGTTGTGTGAAATTTATTCTTCTTTTTACAATGAAATCAGGGTGCTCTCAACATCTGTAAGGATCATGGATTATCGCGGGAAGGCTTCTGAAGCTCCAAAACAAACTCCCTCAGATTACTTCTCAGACTAGCATTTATGTTTTTTATCAAAATACTTGCATAAAGCATTTTTAGAGGTGTCCTTCCTTCCATACTCAATACTCTTTATCAATGACGCCATGCATAGTTAATGGGTGCTTTGGAAAACAATTGGGATGTAGTTAATAGGAGCAACAATGTAAATTGCCTTAGCTATTTTTTGGGTGGAAGAGGCTATACGTACATTTTTTTTCTTCTGAAACTCTTACAAACATTGATATAGTATGTCGTGAGTAAATCAAGATTTTTAATAACTCTCATACAGTTAAATCAAATGGTTAAGAACTTTGTTTGTAATAATTTTGTAAGATTTTTGTAAGCACGTGTAGCAGTGCTCTTTATTGGTATGAGATTTGCTGGATTGTAAGTAATATGAAATGGAGGGAGTACTATTTTTGCAAAAAAAAAGTCTTTATTAGGTTTTCTTAGAACATGTTTTTAATTAACTTAGTAACTCTCTAATATTTTATTTATTCATTTGTGTCCTTAAATAATATATTATATTATAAACATAGCACGATAAGGAGACATGTTCGCTCCCAAGGACTAGGAATTACTATATTAATCGGAGAAGAAAAAAAATCTAAGCCATTAGATCGTGGTGGGATTAAATTATAATAGTGTAGGTTGATAGAAAAATGATTTCTAATGAAAATTCCAAAGTGAAACCCTAAAACACTAAACAGTAGAATAAAAAATTGACGAACAGTACAAAATCTACAAAAGAGTATGTATCAATACTATGCAATAGAGTAGCTACATCTTAATATGAAAACTACCGGTTGGATTGCCATGGAAAATTCAAAAATTCTAATGTTATAATCTAGAATATAAATTAGGAATATTAAAATTTTGTTCATGTTAAACATGTCTAACAGGGAATAATAAAACAAAAGTATATATTTTACTTTATAAGCTTGAGACTAAAATTAATTTGTTATAGAGGAAAACATTAAGCTTTCATAAATCGTGCTACCCATAAGAACTAATGAAAATAATTATGAAGGTGAGTACTTGTAAACCTAAAAATATTATGAATATAAAAACCCGGTACTAAAGAAGTATTGATAGCAAGCGACGTCTTCTTATTTGAAACATGTTATAAACTACATCATCCGTTCCAAAATAAAGTTATTTCTACCACTCAAGGCTTGTTCTAAAATAAAGTTATTTCTCCACATATTCTCTTATCTCAACCAATCACAACCATTCTCTATTTAATTTCTTTCATATTTTCTTTTCTCATCTAATTACAACCCTCTCTAATCATTTTTACCTACTTTCTTAATACATATGTCTAACTCCAAAAATACTTATATTTTGGAATAGAGGGAGTATCAAGAATATGCAATACAATGTGACATCTCTGTTTGGTGGAAGAATGTCATCAGAGGTGGTGACAAGTGCCACCGTTAATCTGCAGATGGAAGAAAGAAGAGAAATAAATATACCATAAAGATTTTATATCTTTCATTTATTGTATTATAAAGATAATACTAAAAGGATTATCACGTCTGTTTTATGGACATAGTAATTGCCAGGTTGATCGGAATAGCAGTCATATAAGTTTGATCAAATTGGGCCCGAGTTCAAAATTATGTTGCCATTTTTAATTTTTCTTACACGATAAAGTATGAAAGTAAATACGCTATTAATGAGAAAATTTTGTAAGGATGCTAGCAGCGCATCTGCGTGGGCCACCACACTCCTTCCGTATATATATAAAAATAGAAGCTAAGAGTTATATGACAAATCTAGACTATGCAAATTGCGCAGTGAATTCTCCTAGTTGTTATAAACTCAGCGTTATGAATCACCCATCATCTATCGAAAACGCACTAAGATTTGCGTCTTAAAAATTAAGTAGCTTGTTTACCAATTAGTAACATTCGGATTATGATATATTTTTGGGCCAATTTGACTGATACCTTTAAAAAAACATGAAGCTGAAAAATACCATCATATTTGTAATTGACATACGGTCCAGGCCCTATATGTCATTCTCACGTACTGAAGTATGATAATATTTTGCAACTATATATCTTTGTGCAGTTTTACTATTGATCAAACCATTGATTTTTTGGATTCTATTAAACAACAACGCTGGTCGTTAGATAAAACTTTGAGATTTGGGTCGGAGCAAGCGAGTCCTAAGTTACACTTTCAACTTGTTATAGTTACACTTTTAACTTGTTGTAGTTGTCATTATCGATCACGCATAACTTTAGTTATAAATTTATATAACTCAGTTATAAATATGTGTAATTGTATCTAACTTATCGATCACGCACAACTTTAGTTATAAATTTATGCAACTCGGTCATAAATATATGCTAACTGTAATCGTTTAATGGATTTATTTTTAAAAAAATGTTTGATCAATAGATAGCTCCGTCTTTGTGATGGTAGTTTCCAAATTTTTTCCTATTTTGGACTCTGCTTTGGATTAGAACCGAAATCGGTTTAAAATTTTAAAGTTTGTTTTTAAAAATAATTTTTAGCTGTCATGTTAGCGATCATTAAAACAGAGTTGCGTAACGAAAGTGAACAAAAACTGAAGTTAATCGTAAAATCAAACTCTGAATTATAAAATCGGCTTTGAGGCTTAAGCAAACACTTAATCCTGTGCCGGTGGGTGGGACCCGGATTCAGTCTCCTCACCAACCCAAAGATGGCAAGATTTCAATATTGCATCAGACATCAGTAGTTCAGTACAAGCAGATGTATCTTCGGTCACACTAGCAACCCTGCCAAGTCAGACCTAGCAGTGGATAGCCGAGTAGGCAACGGAGTACTCCGGAGTAACCAGTAAAACACCGGGGCTCTGACCTTGTGGAGTAGAGTAACCGCGTGACAGCAGCGAAGACTTTTTGAGTAGCCAGCAGTAAATAGGTGCTCTCGCCATTCTGCCGTTGCCCCCCTCCTCCTCCTCCCTCCCATAGCCAAATCGCTCCCATTGTTTAATCAAAACAAGTCATCGCCTCACCCCGAGTTTCAGTAAGCTCTCGCAGGAAGCGTAGTGCTGCAGAGAAGAGGAAAATGTGAAAAAGGCAACCGAGAAATACAGAAAGGTCTTGCCTTCTTGGAAGGGCAGGTCCAGACGAGCGTTCGTTATAAAGCCGCAAGTGTTTCCATTTCTCCCTCCCCGTCTTCCTCCTCCCTCTCTCAATCACCAGCTCACCCCCTCTCTCTTGCTAGCTCGCTCCCCTACCGCCCTACGAGCACCGCGGTTCTCTTTCTAGCCCCTCTTCAGCATTACTCCCTCATAAAGGAAGAACAGAAGAAAGACGGAGGAGCAGAGCAAGGAAAGGAGAGGAGAGGGGAGGCTCCGTAATCTCGCCCCCCCTGCTGCTGCTGCTGCTGCTGCAACTCCGGCTCTGACTTTAACCATCGCAGCCCGGGCGGCGCGGCCCTCACCACGCTCCTAGCTAGCAGCGGAGAACGAAAAGTGCGGCCTCGCTTCGATAGCACAGTAAATTCCATACCATTCCAGGCTCCAGCCATCACTCTCCACCGGCACCCTGCATTTACTACCTCATCACTCGCCCCCGGCTTCCCTGCGCGCGATCTCCAAATCTTCTGTTGTGTAGCGAGAAAGGTTGGTGTTTTTTCTTGTTCTTCTTCTTCTTGCTGCTGCTGCTGCTTTTTTTATTCTCGGGCTCGGTTTCCTGCTCTGTTTGTTAAGTCATATTGTGCTGTCCCGGATCTTGATCCGACGTCCGTACGCACGCAGCGAGACGGGGAAGGGCAGCGTGGTCAGCATGGTGCCTCGCGAGCAGGCGGAGGAGGCCATCGTAGCCGACGGCAACGGCAAGGAGGAGGAGGTCGGGGTGATGGGCGTCAGCGCCGGGGACGGCGGCGAGGAGCACGGCGGCGGAGGCGGCAAGTTCAGCATGAAGAACCTGCTCTGGCACGGCGGTTCCGTCTGGGACGCCTGGTTCAGCTGCGCCTCCAACCAGGTAACGCTCCTGCTCCGCCATGCCCCACGGCATGCAGCTCGTTGCTCCACCTACTCGATTACGCCGGCCGGCGTACAAGACGAAGGAATCACCGAATCATATCGAGCCGAAACCAAAGGCAGCTTGACTGAATTTCCCGTGGCGTTTTTTGCAGGTCGCGCAGGTGCTCCTGACGCTGCCGTACTCATTCTCGCAGCTCGGGATGATCTCGGGCGTGCTGCTGCAGCTGTTCTACGGTTTCATGGGCAGCTGGACCGCCTACCTCATCAGCGTCCTCTACGTCGAGTACCGCTCCCGCAAGGAGAAGGAGGGCGTCAGCTTCAAGAACCACGTCATCCAGGTACCGGCCCTGCCATGCCATGGCCGTGCTGGCCTTGTCGCTTCTTCGTCTCTTCCTCCTTCCATCGTCTCACCTCATCAGTAACGGATTGTTACAGCTTCTTTTCCCTGTCTTTATGTAGCATAATCAAACACACATTTTTATCAAGCACCCATTTTTTGGGGGTCCTATTGGTCGTTTTCGATCCTTAGTGGCTGCAAAAATGCCTCCTTTTTGTTGTGAAAATGGCAGGGGGCATTGGATCCCCTGCCTCCCTGGCTCATGCGTTAGATGTGTTCATGGCCATGGCTTTCTCCCGGTTGCTTGCCGGAACGAAAGGCAAGCCCGAATCGAGCTCGTACTTAAAAACCATGTTCACTTAATCACTTATTGCAATTTTTTTTGCTTTAGTACGCAACTAACAAACTGGGGCTAATGCAAGAAGCTTGTGATGTTGACTGCTGGCAGTGGTTCGAGGTGCTGGATGGGCTGCTGGGCCCGTACTGGAAGGCGGCCGGCCTCGCCTTCAACTGCACGTTCCTCCTCTTCGGCTCCGTCATCCAGCTGATCGCCTGCGCGAGGTCAAATTCCTTTCCTCTCCAACTTAACCAACCATCCCTCTCACTGTCACTCACAGCGCCAGTGTAGCTGTGCTGCTGCGTACAGTGTGTCGTGACAGATTGGGTTTGTGCGGATGAGCTAAACCTGTCCGGTTTTTTCTTTCTTCTCTTTGGCTGCCGTTTCTTCAGTAACATCTACTACATCAACGACCGGCTGGACAAGCGGACGTGGACGTACATCTTCGGCGCGTGCTGCGCCACCACGGTGTTCATCCCGTCGTTCCACAACTACCGGATCTGGTCCTTCCTGGGGCTCGGCATGACCACCTACACCGCTTGGTACCTCGCCATCGCCGCGCTCATCAACGGCCAGGTGAGACGAGACGAGAGGGAAACTGTCCTTGTCAGTTCAGTCATCCATCGCCACCAGCATATCCGTTTCCACCAGCTATGGCATGCACATGAACATGATCGTATCTAGCTTGGGTTTACAGCGATTGATCGTTTGCTTCGCAGGTCGAAGGCGTCACGCACGCCGGTCCAACGAAGCTGGTGCTATACTTCACCGGAGCCACCAACATCCTCTACACCTTCGGCGGCCACGCCGTCACAGTGTAAGCAAATCCGCTGCTACTAATACTTGCTCTGTTGTTTGTCCAGTTGTTAATTACAGTAGAAGTACTACCACAAGCTTATCCTCCTGAGGAAGTGAAGTGATGAGAACTTTTCACTAGCTGCAGCTTTTGCCTGGCAATGTGGAGGACATGTCCGGATTGGAAATCAGGTTCTGGTTTCCATTCCATTGGTCCCCCCCCCCCCCCCCCCCCCCCTCCATGGTGCTGGACTCGCTACCACACTGGACACAGTGTAGTAAAGCTTTAATTAAAACACACGTAGCTGTAACTTTGCAGCTAGTTAGCTCCATGGCGTACAGATCCCAATGGATAGTTAGGAGCACTTAAAAAAATTCCTAGCCTGTGCGCGGTGGGAACCAGCTGCACT
The DNA here is from genome assembly GCA_003991445.1 of Oryza meyeriana var. granulata. Classification (NCBI taxonomy): domain Eukaryota; kingdom Viridiplantae; phylum Streptophyta; class Magnoliopsida; order Poales; family Poaceae; genus Oryza; species Oryza meyeriana. Next base: position 294,510 of record RYFJ01001375.1, read on the forward strand.
AGCTTGCGACCATTAGTCGGCTGATCGATCGGTCGATAAAAATTTATATTGATCCAGCTGCTAAAGCTCGGTGCGCTCATGTGCATGTGTGGTGTGCTGAACTGGTGATGCATCCAAAAGGTCCCCTGCTAGTACACGCGATATAGTCTAGGGGAGAAAAGAACGAGCCACTATGCATTAGAATAGACTCCTTGAGGCCCCTTTATTCCCATTGCTCATTTCTGTGCCTAATCTATTGCTTGGATTATTGAGTGTGTTTTGCTTAGGCATGATTAGATACCATGCGAGGAATAATTAGCGGTTCAGTGCGTTGTTCAAACTTGAAACGCCATGGTCGTTAGTGCCTTGGTGGTCGCAGTTTAGATTGGAGATTTGAAGATCTTATAGTAGCATATATATAGTATAGCCTAGCTTCAGAAATTAATGTAATGCTACAAGTACTTGTTCTAGTTGTGATTTGTGAAAAATGCTTTTGATGGGTTGGAAGTGGAATGGAATGATGGGGGGCCAGCTTCATTCAATTCAGCTAGTGCGGAGTTCACATCAAGCTATGCAATTCCGTGCTAGTTGCCCTAATCCAACGGGGTGAAATGATTTCCATCATGGATTGGGACATCTTGGTGCCAAATCATCCAATGATGATTCAGTTTATCTTACTATTATGCTAGGCTTGCATGGGAAAGTTTAGCTTAGTGGGGCGAAGGGGACACAGACCTGCTTTGAGAATTGCATCCCAATTGAAGATGTGTGTGTCTTTGTCCATCTTGACAATGCCCCTCACAACTTCTGGTCTCAGGCTAATTCAAAGCCCAGATTGGTAGTGACATGAGACCATTAGCATAACACGCATGGGATCTTGCTAGCTGTGGAGCAGAGTTTTAAGGTGATTAGTACTCGTATTTAGTAGTATAAATAATTGGCAACGGCCTTATTTGGCCGTATTTGTCGGCTCCTCCATCATTTGACCGGTGGCGGATGCATGTGTTGGTGAAAGAAAGAAAGAAAGAAAGCATCGCGAGATTCCCCCCTGCCGCCGCGATCCTTGCCAGTATCCTGCGTGACTAGGAGAAGCAGTAGTAGTCCTACTTTTTTTGCCGTCCTTGCGTATCATTTGATCAAGCTGATTAAGTCTCAGCATCATTGACTCACATGTGCAGAGGCCGTTTTGTCCGTTGATTTGTTGATTTATAATCTGGGAAATGGAGCCAATGCAAGAAAAGAAAATTGACTGATTCGGTGGCTGCGTGGTTTGGTGCAGGGAGATCATGCACGCGATGTGGAAACCGGCCAAGTTCAAGTACATCTACCTGCTCGCGACGCTGTACGTGTTCACGCTGACGCTGCCGTCGGCGTCGGCCATGTACTGGGCGTTCGGCGACGAGCTGCTGACCCACTCCAACGCCTTCTCGCTGCTGCCCAAGACCGGGTGGCGCGACGCGGCGGTGATCCTGATGCTGATCCACCAGTTCATCACGTTCGGGTTCGCGTGCACGCCGCTCTACTTCGTGTGGGAGAAGGTGATCGGCATGCACGATACCAAGAGCATCTGCCTCCGGGCGCTCGCGCGGCTCCCCATCGTCGTCCCCATCTGGTTCCTCGCCATCATCTTCCCCTTCTTCGGGCCCATCAACTCCGCCGTCGGCGCCCTCCTCGTCAGCTTCACCGTCTACATCATCCCGGCCCTCGCCCACATCCTCACCTACCGTACGGCATCCGCGCGCTTGGTAAGCTCAAGCAGATCTCTCACTCTCTCTCCCCTGCCCATGCCCTAACTATGCATATGTATGCCGCCCCATCCCATCCTCGCTGCATGCATGTTTTTGTTACGGTACACCGCCTCGTCCACCACGCATTAAATGGCAGGTACTAGTGCTAGCTAGGCTGAATGCAACGTGACAGCCAACTTAAACAAGTCTGGATATGACACGCATCGCCAAAGTGCCAACTGGTTCGATGGATTCATCGATCCTTCCTTCCGTTGCTAGCAGAGCAGCGCAACGGTCGAGCCATCATCCACAGTGGCGAGACTGGAACACACTGGCAATAGAATAGACAGTGGAGATCTGTGCGCAGGCAGGAGCAGCAGCAGTTCGTGTTGAATGCAGAAGCACAGGCCGCCCGGGGGTCCACCTCCTACATGGGCAAATCCCCAATCATTGAATCCAGCTAACAACCACATTAATTCCAAGCAGGCCCCACCTTCTCGATTCTGGCCGCTGCTTTGGCAGAATCTCCCCGAGATTAGATTAGCTTAGCCTAGTCACTCTGGACTGGTTAGCAGTGACCGTGCCAGTTCTGGTGCGCTACTGCTCCGATGTATAGTGTCTCAGATCAGGAGCCCAAAGGTAGCTGCAGCTGGTCCCCTCCCATCTGCCTGGCTGCCGCGCGCGGTACAGCGGATGAGCGGACGGACGAATCCACCTGCGCCGTGCGCGACGCGAAACGTGCGGATGACGGCCCGCCTCGCGTTGGCGCGGTGGCTGAGGTAGGACGGACGCGTTGCTGATGTTTTCGCTCCGCGCTGCTGTCGCTAGTGGGACAGGGCCCATGGGGAGGAAGAGTTGAGACTTCCCCTTGGCGCATAGCCGGACTCAGGCGCTGCCGCGGTGGTCGCCATCGCGCGGGTCAGGTCAGGGGGCGCGCGCGGCTAGCTTTTCGCGCGGGGCGGCGTCGCGCGTGGGAGGGGGAGATTTTTGTGCGTGGGTAGCCTTTCCCTCTCGATCCCCTTCTTTTTCCTCGCCTTTCCGAAAGGCGATCGATCGAACGTGCGTGTAGTACGGACGCGGCACGGCGAATCGAACCAGCAAACACCAACCGTGTTTATGTTTAGTTCGGAATTGTAATATGCATCTTTTTGACGAGGGTTTATGTTGTTGTTGTTTTTTTCTCCTGTGGATGCAACAGAACGCGGCGGAGAAGCCACCGTTCTTCCTGCCGAGCTGGACGGGGATGTTCCTGCTCAACATGTTCATCGTCGTGTGGGTGCTCGTGGTGGGCTTCGGGCTCGGCGGCTGGGCCAGCATGGTCAACTTCATCAGGCAGATCGACACGTTCGGGCTCTTCGCCAAGTGCTATCAGTGCCCCAAACCGGCGGTCGCGCAGTCGCCGGTGCCATTGCCGCACCATTAGCACCGTTCGTCCCCGCTGCAGTGGACCGTGACAGCGCGCCCCGCCGAGCCCGGAGCAAGGAACCTCGCTCTCCTGGCCGGCACGGCTGCAAAATCAGTGTTGCTAGGTTTTGGTCACTTTGTAATATACGAGCCTCTCCTCTCCTAGGTGTCACACCAAATGGTAGAACAGGGCATGGGTCCCTACGATCTCGCCCCGGGCCGTCCGTTGCTGCGTTGCTTTCCCCGATCCTCAATGGTGTCCTTGTGTTTGTTTGGCTTGCCTTTCCTCTGGCGATATACATGTGATGGTCGTCATGGCTTATAAAGATTTTCAGCTCATGTCGCATTTTCATATGATATGATGTAGCATATCACTATAGGGTAATTTGTTTTCTCCCTGGATGGAGCTTGGTCCATGTTGTCTAGCGTGAGCAATTGTAATGGACGATTCCTCGTGCTAGCTAAAGGCAAAACATAGAGGCCTTTGTTTATTGCGTTCCGCTTTGGATGTTCTTCTTGTAAATGTAGCGATTGCTCGCCTTTTTTTTTTCTTCCGTGTGCGTTACCTTTGCCAAGCGATTAAAGTTTCTCGAGAAATTTTATGGGCTTCTTTGAAAGGACCACCAAAGCTAGGGAGAAAGATATGGAGCAAAAATAAAGATGGGCTCGCGGTAATGAATGGTGGTCGAGTGGGGTTGTGATGCGGGTGCGGCGCGGGTCGGCGCAAGCTATAATGACTCGCACTCTGGGACTTGCTTGTGAGGCTCAAATGCTCATCGAGAGTTTAAAGATACCGCTATTGATTATGTTATTTTTTTAAAGATTAAGTGATAAAAGGATAAATCATGGTAAAAATGGTAATTGGAGTAATAAACTATTACAAAATATGATAAGTAGAAAATAAATTAATAGTACAAAAGTTAGTAGATAAAGAATAAACTAGTAAAATAGTTAATAACTGAAGAATAAGATATTGTCTCGAGATCATAAAATCACTTACTCCATCCGTTCTAAAATATAAAGATTTCTAGGTTATGTAGAAAATACACCCTCTGTCTTAAAATATAAAAACCTAAAATTAGGTGGTGTTATATCTAATACTAGGTTTTTTATATTTTGAGACGAATGGAGTATTAAGGTGTCGAAGGATGAAACTCCGACGGTGGGAAGTCTGGTGACCCCCTTTGAGGTTCGGCCAGGGGAGTGGTTCTCAGGCGACTGCGACGTCCGGTGGAAGAAGAATGGTTCGATGGATGGATCGGCACACAAGAAAGACAGGAGGAAGTAGATAGGTTCGGGCCGCACGGAGGCGTAATACCCTACTCCTGTATGTGGTTTGCTATGTGGAGATGAACGGATGTGGATTGTTGTTACAGTGGGTTCTTCCCGGGGTGCTCGGGCCCTGGGAAGCTCTCTCTGAAAGCTATCCTCTAGAAGTCTCTGTCCTTGTCTAAGCAATCTGAGTTGTGTCCGTCGCCCCCCGAGCCTGTGGCATGGATTCTCCTTTTATAGGTCAAGGGGAGTCCACAGTGCCAGTACACGGAGAGAGATTTTCTGATGAGTTCTCCTGTTGCGCACGTTCGCCTGCTACACCCATGCCGGAGTTGGTCTGCTGCAGGTGGCTAAAGTCGTGAGGATGTGACGGGATGTGACGGAGCAGGTCATCGCTTGCCGAAGTCAAAAGTCTTCTGACTGCACTGTCGCGTGTCCACGGGGGGCCATCATGAGACGTTCACGCGTGGCAGAGCAGGCAACAGGGGCGACAGGCCCTGTCGCCTCGTCATTAATGCGGGTGGTTGGAGAGAGCTGGTCTCGAGTCAACCTCAACCGGGAGAAGCCGATCACCTGGGAGGAGCCGATCACCCGGGAGTAGTCGATCAACCGAAGCCCTTCACCCGGGAGAAGCCGATCAACCGGGAGATGTGAGTCTCCAGTTGGCACCCGGGACTCGGGACCGAGACAGTTGACACCCGGGACCCGGGACCGAGGTAGTCGGCACCCGGGTCCGGGTGCTGAGTCCGTGGTTCCCGGGACCGGGGGCGTGACCCGAGGCCGGGGACACCCCGGTGCGCCCCGAGGCCGACCTGTGAGCCCCGAGGCCCAGGAACGGAGCTTCCCGGGACCGGGGTCGGGCACGGAGCGTGTGGGCCCCGGCCCGGGGAGTCCAGGTGATGTGTCCCGAGGGCCGGGACCGATGTCGAGGCCGAACCCCGGAGACCGGGAATGTCCCCGGGCCCCGGAGCCCGAGGTGGATGTGGGCACCGATGCGAGACGCCCGGGGACTCCGCTCCCGGGCCCGGTCAATGCTCGGGCCCCGGGTACTTGGCGGGAGTCAGCCGTAGCTGGTCGTCACTGGTGTAGATTGTGGGCGCTGAGGAGCTTACGTGGCCGAAGAACCACGCGTCCCCAGGGCATGTGGGACCCCTGTCCCGTTTCGCCGACATAAGGTTAGATCAAAAAATTTCTTTTTAGTCACTTTAAATATCAATTTTTAAATTTTGAATTGCTTAGATTCACTTTTCAAGTTACTGATTGGCTTTGAAATCATTGAAAATGATGTGAATCATGAGAATCACTACATGTTTCTTATATTATGATACAAAATTTAAATCTAGAAATTCTTATATTTTAAAACAGAATAGTATATTTTAGGACAAATTAAAAGAATAAAATCACTTATATTATGTGACTTGGGGAGTACGAGCTACCGGCTTTACATAGTGATGCAGCATGTCACGAAGAAGGCCCTGATTAGCAGCCCGTCTTATCATACCAGCATCCTGATACACCGGCGGGTGAAGCTAACTTTTTATGGATTAGACTCCACTACTTGTACTGGTACTAGTACAATACATGGAATGCATTATTGTGGCTTGTGCTTCACAGCATCGATACGGACTTTGGTTAGGGGGAAGATTGCGCTTTAATTCGCCCATGTGAGCCTCCTAGGCTCTCCCCAGACTGTTGCAAATGGGAGAGGAGGCGGATTCTCTCTAATCCCTCTCCCTCCCTCGGGCATCAGCCTTCACATGGAGGGGGCATGTGCTTCTATTGACAATTTTCTCTTTCCAGATTTCCTTTTGCTGGTATCTGTGTACCTTCCAACCATCCATGAGACATTGAGAGGGGAGCGAGGTGCTTTAACTGGGGGAGCATGTGCTTTCGACTTCACACAGCATAGATGTTTTAATCTGACAGCAACTGTCCGTTGATGATAGTTTTTGTTTGATTTGATTCCTGAGTTCCAAGTTCTAAGCGTATATGGTATAGTACAATACTTGCTCTGTTCGAGTCCCATCTTGCACATGGTAATGCCACTTGCCGCTGAATGGAATCCCAAGTGGAAAAGAACATCAAGTGATGATCTAAAGAACTATGCTTAGTGCTTACTGCTATTTGCAACGGAATTGTTGGAGATGCTAAGGTAAGTCCCCAAACATGTGCAGCATGCCTAGTTTCCTGATAACTTTCGCTGTCTTGACTATTTGTACCAAGCCAAGCGTTTGAGGTAAAGGATGATAAATATCTTTGTGTTAATAGGCGCAATCTTTATTTGATAACAGCGGATCAAAAACATGCTAGCCAGGCACAAGCTATTAGCCAAACATAACATGCAGTCAATCCAGTTCCTGCTTACACCAGCCCACAGCTTTTGAACGCAAAAGAACAGCGATTTGAGATAGCAGGATCGCAAGAAAAGGCTCAAGATATCCGCTGGTCCTTGGGAAGTTCATAAGGCGTAGCCCAATGGACAGTACTGCAGGTACCTAGCCCTACCTAGCCCACCGAACCAACGCATCATATAACAGCTACTTTTCAGCTCAACAGATCTGAACACATCTGGAACCAATACTAAACAGTATTGCGCAAAGGCCTCTTGTTTCCTCGTCCAAACGACTAAAGTAGTTGCAACAGTTAAATGATCGCTAAAGCAATGTATGCGACTGTTACAAGGCATAGTTAATATCAGCAGTTAAAATCCCAATGAATAGCATCAGTTCGGTACATCATGTTGGAACTACATGGCACAGATGTACTTGAATGAGAGAAACGGTGAAACTTTCGCAGGGCAGCACAACCACCAAAAATAGCATGTTTACTGGCTTCGATAAGAACAAGATGCAAATGTCTGTCCAGGATTGGATCAGCTTAACCAAAACCTTGGCATTCCAGAATCACGTTCAGCTGCAGCACTATTGTTAGGCAACCTCTGTATTCTTGTTGAGAACTCATTAGCCTATGAAAATTGGAAATGGACAAAGCGTCAATGACAGACTTTGCATCAGCAAATAAGACTAACTAATTCCACCAAAAACATGTGGCATTGATATGCCTAACATCATGTAAAGGAAGAATAGAACAATTGGGAACAAGTTTCTCTGGTTTTGCTCAAAGCAAAGGCAGGATTCACCAAACCACGTGAGAAGTAGGGTATAAGCAAAAAAAAACAAAAACAAGATTCAACGGGACAGTATGTAAAAGCAGAAGGATATGCTTTCATTATTTGGTCAAAGGCAAGATTCCATATAACAGCGCGATAAAAAAGGGATCGAGTTCCTAAGCTTAGTTCAAAGGAAAAGTTCTACTAAAGCCTAGCATAAAATCTGGAAATACCATTCTGCATCAAATCAACATTATTGCCTGCAGCCTAGCACAGTAGCACATTCCCTCACAAACTGTGCGACTGTACAGATTCAAAAGGGATATGTAACTAAAGTCACCTTTAAAAAAAATGAGCACTAAGCAAGGTATACTGACCTTCTCGTCGATCCACATTAAAGAACGCAGTTGATTATCCAGTATCCGGACAGCAACATCAAATGGTGTCATACTATCAGCAGTCTCAAACTCAGCACCCTGCATTGGAGGAGACTCGTGTCTAAGACGAAAGTCATCACAAGACAAGTACTGCAACCAGAATACTTACCTGAGTAGCATTCAATGTCTGAATGATGGACTTCACTTGTTCTGTCATATGTTGCAATTCATTCTCCACAGTTTCAGATTGCTCAAACCTTGGCATTGCAAAATTATTCAATTATTCAGTTAAGCTGATGATACATATTACGCATATAATAAAATATTAACCTAAATGTTTGTCAACATAAACAAAAAACAGCTTTGGTCAGCCAATTCCTCGGAAAAAAAAACAAAAAAAAAAACATAAGCAAACTGAATGGGGCAGAATATATTATGAGCATATTTCGAGTAATAACTCCACCATTAAGGCAGACCACTCGGGAAACAAAGAATAGTGTTTGTCATTCATATTAAGATTATCCAATTCAGAAATCATTTTAAGCAATGCACATTATTAACTTAGCTTAAGCTGCATTCCTTTTAGATTATGGGGGGGCAGAGTACGTGCGGATTATTTGTGCCACGCTTCCAAAAGTATGATTTATCCAAAAACTTTCTACATTAGCAAAGCTTATAAATGCTTAGATAACTTGTTTTAAGCTATTTGTTAGCTTTATAATATATAATATTTAATTCATCCATAATCCGTCCAATCATCCATTTCAAACACACCCTAAATCTTTTTAAAGCAATTGTCTTGGTTTTGTTTCCAAAGTGAGCTGCACTATTTATTTGCACTACTGTTACCATAGATTCATAGTTAGACTAAAGACAAGCAGATGTAAGTAGCTAAATGAGCCAAATGAGGACTAACATTGTATCTCTTGCAGAAGCAGCCTCATCTTCGCGAAGCAACAGCCGTTCATCTTGGAATACACGCTCTGCTTCCTCCTCCATGCTCTGCAGAGCCTTGTCGACCTGCAATTATATAATAATTTGTTCATAAGCCAGAACCTGATGGTTAATCTTGGTATAGTCATAGTTTAGCCAAGTATTAAACAATGTTTTCAAATCGTCCGATCGACCCTTATCGCCTAGGCACTGATAAGGTCGATCAGACCGATTAATCGTCCTGATCGACGATTAATTGAGGCTAATTGATCCTATATGTACCAGTAGTCCAGAACTGATATATTGTATATTATATCCTATATTCCTATAAAGCAAGCATCCAAGGAAATATTGATTGATGGTCAGATGGTCACTTGTGAAATTTGATTTGTGAAGCATCCATAACTCCAATACTGCTATGGCACCAAACTTTACAGGCCCAAAGGCCAAAACTCAACTGTAAACTTATCGTTCTCCACCCAAATCAGACGACTAATCGTACTTTATCGCCGCCTAATCGGATGATCTGTTTTCTTATCGAGCTAATCGAGTAGTAGACTCATATCGAGGTCAGAGTACCGATAAGGCTGATTAATCGGATGATTTGAAAACATTGGTATTAAAGTACTAAACACCAAAATTTGATTGATAGTTCAGTTTGTAGCACTGAAGTTCTAAACAGCATATTGGATTATTAGTTTCCAATTAACAAGTTCAGACCAAAGCATTGGAGTATGGAACTATGGGAGCAATGCTGGGAGCTACTTATATAAGAAAATTTCTAGAACAAACTACAAATATATTACACCACAGCGAAACTTTCAAATGGCAACTGAAATCATCACTGGGTAAACAAAACAGAACACTGTTAGCACTGCAAGAAAACATCTCAAAAAAATTTCTTTGCAGATTAAACCATAGTCAAGAACTTAGTGTTAAGTAAAAATAGCGTCACATGTCATGTACAAGGTGTACAGAGCCCCTAAAAGGCCATATGAACAGAATTTCAAATTAAAGTTCCGATGAATCTGTGTATATATTACCATTTTTTTTAGTTTAAGGGCAATTCCAACCTTTAACTATAGTACATTTAAATAATTAAATCTAACAGAATGTATAGAAGTCTGAAAATTCTTGCCACAGCATGTGATGGTGTCACATCAGATCTATCAACCTGTGAACATTGATCTATCAAATTAATAAGTCTGTGATGGTTGTTAAGGTGTTAAGGCTAGATGGGGTAACATACCACTGCCTCGACACCAAATTGTGCAAGGCTTAAGGTGAGGCAATGCCACATGAAGTGGCTGAGGCCTGGTTATGGGAGAAAATGGGACAGAAATTAACAAGCGAAAGGGAAAATAAAATAAAAGGCACATTGGGCCAGCCCACAAAAGCCCAACATCACCCTTATTACTTATCACCCAAGTCTCCAGTGCCCCAAAGATGGCATCGGGACATTGTGCACTGCCAGCCACCATGAGGAACAGAGCACTAGGCCACTGCCAAGATCAACATAAATGTCTGCTGGCCACCTTGGCGAGGGAGACTGACATCTTTACCTACCGATCGCGGAGCTTCAATGCCTCCGCTTGTCTAGCTGTCCACCACTGCCGTTGCCAAAGATGCAATAGCAGCAGCAGGATATAGCAACTACAATCTGGAGCTAGTCTGATGGCAGCGGCGCAAGTTCTATGACAATAAGCTGGTGGCAGCAAGGAAGGTGAACTTGAAACATTAAGCAATGCTCTGCTCATCTGCTGTCATTGATCCCCCCTTTTCCTTGGCCCTTACACTATTTCTTTCTCCTGTGAGGCAAGGCAGAGCAACACCACCTCTGCACATCTTGCCACTTTAGCGGCCCTTAAGCAATGTCTTACCTTAAGCGATGTATTCTAGATTACATGAAAACCTAGAGAAGGCATTCCATATTAATGTATTCTAGAATGCAGCTTGGCAGTTAAAAGCCTGCTTAACAAAAATTTAGTCAACATAGATCCTCGATAAACGTAACAATATTTGTGTGCAATTGTGTAAAAAAAGAGATGACCTAACTGAAATATTGGTGCATCCCTGGCAGCATAGCATATGAATAGTGAGTTTACAGGAAAGCAACTCAATAGTCAATATTACAATGTCATCCGTGGGTTAAGCAAATGAAAGAGCAAACAAATGTACAACAAAAAACAAAATTCATAACTAAAGTATGTGCAGAAGACATGAAATATTTGCATCCATACCCACCTCTTTCTGGTGAGTTTCTATTAACTCAAGTTGCCTCTCCAAGCTTGTTTGTGTTTCAACAACTTTAGCCACCTCAGCCTGCAAGAGAAGACATAAAACTTATTGTAAACCACAGCAAATTATCAAATTATACAAAGTTCTTTTGAGTAATAAAAACATGTCTACATGGTAACATGCATCTATCCAAAAAAACACCAGCTCAAGAGGTGATGCTGGTGGGAAGGCAAATTCTTCACCAGCACTAACTTATTTAATACTAAAAGAAGAGAATGATTAAATGAACATGTCTTCTCACATTAGTCTAATGTGAACAATAGGGAGCTGAGAGGGAGCATTGTCATAGCTATTAATATTTACTAGGAGCATTCGAGAAAAACTAGTCTAGGAAATATCAAATGTTAGGTATTTGAGCATCAAGTTAGGGAAGCCGAAACAAGTTATGTGGATCAGAGGTAGCACTGCGTGTATTGTCTGGTCCGTGTATTTTGCAAAGGCAAAATATTGACATAGTTTTCTTCTTCCATCACATTCTGACTACACCTGGATAATTCAAAATTTCATCGATCTGATAGGGCTGATGTACACATTTTCCTGCTTTCCATTTGACTGATAAAGCTGACCAGTGAACAGCAAGGAAACAGCAGTTCATTCACTTTCAGACTTGTGATAAATGTTAAAAACTAAGTTACATCAATGTTTTCACGTCGTATCGACCCTAGTCACCAGGGCACCAATCAGACGACTAATCATGAATCGATCAGGCTGATTAGTCTAGCCTAGTCAGTCCTAGTTGGCCGTATAGTTATCCTGTATACACCAGGATCAATATACTATATAGTATATAGTATAAAGCAAGCATCAGGAGGAGCTCGTCTTTGTAATCCCTTGGAGATGGACTGCTGGAGGTGTGAACCGGCGGCGACAGCTTCAGGAAGACCGACAGCGCTTGAGGGACGGCGCTCGGCTGAGGCGGGCACTGGAGCTCCTGGCCAGCGGATGCAGGGAAGAGAAGCAGCGGCGGCTGGGAATGGACGAGGCAGCAGAAGCTGGGAAGGGAGGCAGTGGCGCAGTAGGGAAGGGTACAGCAGGCGGCAAGAGCTTATCCTGCTCGGCGCGCACTTGAGCTCCGGACCTCGTGCAGGTGGCGGCTGCACGCTGCAGGGAAGGGGCTACAGGCTGGGTATCCAACAGGAGAGAGAGGAGGAGAGGAGGTGTACAAGACTACAAGTGAAACCCTAATACCCTATTGTGCCCAGAAACACTAAGCCCAAGTGGCCAAGTAACCAGCTGCCAGTCCAGTTCGCATTCTCATCCCTCCTAGGCTAGTTGTCCATGGCCTAATCGAATGATTAATCGTGACTAATCGATGACTAGTCACGATTATCAAACGACTTGATAACACTGGATTACATTAAAAAGATGTAAGGAGAGAGAATAAATAAATATTATGTACACACTTTATATGAATAAGTCAACGCGTTTTGTGTAGAAAATAATCATCCACTAGAAGATCAAATAATAGCTCATGTTTCATGTTCTGCCTTAAAACTACTGCTAACCAAACAAGACCTTCGAGTCTTTCCAAGTTTGCATTACCAGTGACCCAGAATTTGATAAATTTTAGTCTCTATAGAGTAAGCATGGTTATTCAAATCCAACCATGCTTCCTTCTACCCTGCGTTCAACTAATTGTAATCATTTTTCACAAATATTGTCTTATCTTTATGCAAATGACATTGGAAAAACCAACCAGCAATTAAGAAGTATTTAAATATATAACCATCAAAGCCTCTGGTATTAACCATAAGAACATCTGACGAGAGTTTGAGCCAAAATCCAATGAAGCTTGAAGCTTAAAACATGCAATCAATGGCAGAACATACCTCAAGCCTTATAAGAACATTCCTGTTCTGCAGAATTCTCCTGTCCCATTCAGCTATTGCAGTGGCATGCTTCCGGAACTTCGCAGTGCGATCTTGAAGCTCATTATTCCAGTCCCTAATAATCTGCAATATAGATAAGTTCGTCAGTATAATATTACTGTGTCACTCAAGGCAATAAACAAGAAAAGCTCACAAGAAATATAGAATATGTATCCAGTCTCCAATGCAAAGTCAAAACCAGAAAGCAAGTGTTGCAGTAGAAAATAACACCCTATAATTGCAAAGGATAGGTGCAGTACCTGCTCAACATTTTTCCCAACAATTTCTGATGGTAGCTTAGGTGCCTGTGATGATGCTGGAGTGATAGCAGTAGTTGTAGGACTGCACCAAAAGCGCGACAGGAAGGCCATGAACAAAGTCAATATCTTGTAGCCCAGCCCCTTTAACAAGTATGCTAGAAATAAATCAACAGGATGTGTACAAACCCAGTGCTGCTAGCTTGAACAGCTGAGGAAGTTGCCTGACTAGTGCTTGCACTGGTGGTTGAAGTACTTGCAGCTGTAGTAGAAACACCTGTGAAAATACCCGCTTAATATAAAGCTGTACATCATCAAAATAGACTGAAAAGTGATCACCTCAAGATTTAGGAAACTGATCGCAAGGTAATAATTACAGTCAAACAGTGTATTGCAACAACAATTTCCTTGTATTGCATACAAAAGGCAAATGCACAGTGATTGGGTCCTCAAATGATGATACAAGTAAGTTATTTGAGATGTTATGAGCTAAACGGTTACTTACATGAGGGTGACATTTAATTGTTCAGTGATGTAAATCAAGGTATGTAAATGATATGCTCAAACTAAACTGAAAATAAAATGGTAGTTTTAGCAGAAACATGAGCACTCACCAAATGGCAATATTGACTGTGTCTGTGTTGATGGAGCTGAGGCAGAAGCTGGTGTAGTTCTCTGCGGGCTAAAACTGGGAAATGCAGTTGTTGTTGTTGAAGGAGCCGTCGTTGTCATGGCTGCAGATGTTGATGCACTTGTGACTGTTGTGGTAGTAGCTGTAGTTGCCGTAGCTGATGATGATGATGATGGTGCTACTGTGAAACTGAAACCACCAGTAGAAGAAGCAGGTGCTGGCACAGAGAACAACGACCCTGATGTTGCAGGGGCAGCAGTAGGTGATGACGGGGTGGATACACTCGTGGCAGAAACAGAAGCAAATGTTGGTGCAGAAACAGAAGAAGATGAGCCAAACGGAAAGCTGAGAGAACTGGCAGACGAGCTTGCTGCTGCACTGGTGTTAGAGAACAATGAGGGGGCAGGTGCTGCCTGCGAAGTGGCCAAGGAGAAGCCAATAGATGGAGCGGACGCTGGCGTGGTGGGAGCGGCAGAAGTACTCTTAGGGAAAGAGAAGGCAGGAGCGGAAGATGCAGAAGAGAACAAGGAAGGTGCGGTGCTCGCACTCGTGGTGCTTGCCGTTGACGGCGTAACGCCGAACGACGGAGCAGAGGAGGTGGTCGCTGGCGAGGGTGAGAAACCAAAGGATGGAGTGGTCGTGGCCGTGGTTGCTGGGGACGAGGCGGTGGTGGTGCTGAAGAGTGGTGCAGAGGTAGTGGATCCAAACAGCGCCGAGCCGGTGCCGGCTCCAAACCCTAGAGCCGGAGAGGAAGCCGAAGTAGTGGTGGTACTCGATGCGGCGGCCCCGGTGTTCAATCCGAAGCCGAAAGACGGTGTGGAGGCAGCGGCCGTGGTAGTGGTGGTGCCGGACGCAGATGAGCCAAAGCCCGTGGCGGCGCTGGAGAAAAGGCTTGGCGTGGAAGCGGCGGCCCCGAACAGACCGGGTGTGGTGGCGCCGAGAGCATTGGGTGTGGTTGTCGCGGAGGAAGTGCCGCCGAATAAGCCAGGGGTTGTCGCAGGAGACGAGGTGGCGCCGAATAAGCCCGGGGTAGTCGCGGGGGAGGAGCCGGTGCCGAAGATGCTGGGGGTGGAGGCGGCGGAGGCGGCGGCGCCGAATATGCTAGGGGTGGTCGCGGTGGCGGGGGTGGTGGATGCGCCGAAGATGGATGGAGCGGACGCGGCGGAGGAAGCGGCAGCGTTGGATTGGCCGAACGAGAAGCCAGTGGATCCGAAGCCAAACGGAGATGGGGACGAAGAAGTGGCAGGGGCGGCGGCGGAGGCGGGGGAGGACCCGAAGAGGGAGGAACCAAAAGTGGGAGCGGCGGACGCGGCGGAGGAGGAGAAGGGAGGAACCGAAGGCGGGGGCGAAGGAGGGGGCAGGGGAGGAGGCCACCGCGGGCTGAGAGAATGAGAAGGCGGATGGGGCGGTGCCGGTGGAGAAGAAGGGGGACGAGCCGGTGGATCCCGACGCGGCGGAGGAGCCGAAAGAGAAGGAGGTCGCCATGGTTGCGCCGGCGTAAGCGCGGTGGCGGATCTGGGGATCTTTTTTTGGCAGATTTTCGCGTGGTTTTGCCGCTGGCTCCTCGGCCGCGCTGGCTTGAGAGGAGGGGTTTGGGGCTTGGTTGCGACGATTGGTGACGCTTTTTTGAAGTAGGGTTTAGGAGAGGGAAGGGGGATTTGCCGCATTTCCAGGAAAATGTTGGTGGCTCTTGCCTCATGGTATGCCCTGGAGCAAGATGGCCTTTTTGATAATTCTTTCATCACAGTTGAGACTAACTGTTCGGAACTGGTTAGGGGTGGTCTAAACGGTATTTTTTTAAAAAAATTATGTAAAATATCTTAAAAAATCAAAAAAAATCTAATTTTTCATGTTTGTAATATTTAATACTTAATTAATCATGCACTAATGATCTTTCTCGTTTTACGTGCAGTTTATAAGCCATCAGTAAACTCACAAGCGAACACTCCCTAAGAACTGTTTGGCATACCTTCAGCTCTTAGATTCACGGTGAATTTAGAATTCGTAAGTTAAATTATAACGGTTTAGAAATTTATATTTCCTATATAATAGAAACAAAATTGTTCCTCCAAATGTAATCGATGTAATCATGGATCTAGATCCATGGATTACTGAATACTCAGCTTAAAAAATTTTGGATCTGGGGTTGTGTCAAACATGACCCACGAATGTTCTATTCTCCTTTTTCAAAGGAATTTGCAACAGTAAACATCTCAGATGTTCGTTCTTCTATTGTGTATGCATTGCTTGACAACCTATGTTTTTCTTTGAACCGGTTAATGATTATGCTGCAAACTAAAAAACGGCTCAAATAAATATGGTTTATCCATATTTTATGGATTGTATTTTGGCGAAACAGGTTATATTGTATTAAACAATTAGAGAGATTACAACTTTAATGAAATTGAGACAAAAGATCTAGCAAAATAGAACAAAGAGGCTCCATATCTTGAAAGGTCACAAGAGATACGAGCAAATGAGCATGGTCACAACACTGACTAGCTCCAGCACGTGCAAAAACATATGAACAAATATCTCACTATCTTCATTCTTTTGATAGAACAACGAATCGATGTCATCGAAGAAGTCAGAGATCCGAATTCCAAGGTTGACATCACCAATTTGATTATCGACAACTCAACAGACAAGCCTTCCTAGATCTTCATCGACGGCGATAGAAAAAGCAAAATGTTCTAAACAATCTAAACTCCATAAACATTGTGGAAGACAAATCCTAAACAACCTAGGAGATCTAATCCTTCTAAGACTTTATCGAGAAAACACTAAAGACGGATGAGAGATGGGTCCCTTTCCCATTGCCTCCGACGAGGATTCTAGAGGCAGAGGAGGAGGGAATTGGACGGAAGTGGAAGTGAGGTTCCGAGATGAGTCACTTGGGGATAGGAGCATACTCGTGCGTTAGATTTCTCATATATTTCATGAAATTTAATATCATTGGCTCCGGTAGTAATGCATGGATAAATTATTTATTATCTCTCTCACCAGACAGCATGATACTTTTTTTTTCTAAAGTTGTAGAAGATTAAAATTCATGGTTTTGTTTAGTGTTGTGGACGAGTTTATAAATGGCAACTGTTTGTCAGGTACGCCATCTAGTCAACAATATTTGACCTTGGGAGTATTTATGCAGAGTACTCATCGCGTCAAATATTATTGACCGGAGTGAGCAACAATTTATTTTTTAATATTTGTTTCTTAAAAGTTTTTATCATGCACATTCAATTATGCTCTACATCTTTTAACATAGAACAACCCGGTACCTACATCAATCACTTTTGGTAAGACGAGAAAGTTTTTTTTTCTTTTGTGATTAGTTACTGTAATGCTTGCATTTTTTTAATTTGTGCCAAAACTATTTTAATAAAAATCTAAATTCAAAAAGGGCTCTTTATTCGAGTTTGGAATTTTGTGCCTATGCGGGATCTCAAAATTTCTCCAAAAACCAGCCCTAAAACCTCTATAGAAATTCCCTAAATTTTTGCAAAAATTCTAAACCCTATTCAAATCAATTTACAAAATTCAAATCTTCAAAAAAACCCTTTCAAACAATCTCTGGAAAAAGATTAAATAGTATTGTGCAAGCCGGGCCGTCCCTTCTCGGCCTGTTACTGTTTCCTCGCCGCACGGCCCGCTTGGCCCAGCGCGGGCGCGCGCGCAGGATTTAATCCCCGTGGGCCCGCATGTCAGCCACCTCGCCCCGCCCTCGTTCTCGGCCGTCTGATGCACGCACGTGGATGCACGGGATCGACTCTACCCAACGGTCCCGCTTGTCAGTCCCGACGACACGTCGTCGTCTTCAACCTCTCGCCCCTCGCCCGCTCTCTCTCTTCTCCCGAGCTCTCTCAAGTCTTTCCTGTCCATACCTCTCTGTCTCCCTCCCCTTTTTAAGCACCGGCTTCCGTCGTCAATGCCACCGTCCCATCCTCACGTCACCGCTGGCGAGAAATCCGTGCCGTCACCTCAACCAAGAGCTGGAGTCAAAGAAAAGCATGGCCGCCGCAGGTTTTCCCACGCCGCCGAGCCTCGGAAGTCAAAGCGCACGCACGGGCACCTTGTCCTGTCGCTTCACCATCATCTCCTCTTCTCATTTTCCTTCTCTGCGGCTGATGACGCGCGCCACAGTGATCGGCCCCATTGTTGCGTCACATCGCCGAGCTCGAGCTTTATCCCTTCTTCCACCGCCTTTGTTCACCGTTGGTTAGCGCCCGAGCTTCTCTATAAATAGGGCAACACTCCCCGTCTCCGGCCGCCAAGAATCCGAGCCCGAGCAAGCCCGCCGCCGAGAGACTCTCTCTGTTGCTTTCTGACCAGAGCGCCGCTGCCGATTTCGACCACCGCAGACAAGCACCGCCACCGCCGAGTTCCTTGGACCCCTAGGAAGCTCTTCCGCCACTCCCCACCGTCGATTCACCACTAGATTGAAAACGCCCAAATCCGCTTGCCGCCGTCCGCCCTCGCCGCCGCTCTGATTCTCGCCGTCGACGAAGGTATAGTCCAATTAATTCCCTTCCCTAGCTTCCTCGCGAAACACCGTACTCACACAACCAAAAACCCGAGCCAAACGCTGCCCGAATGGTCGCTGGCGACGATCTCTTCCCTCCGCCGCCGCCGCCGGCTCTGGGACCACCATCGCGACCATCTTCCGCGCCCCTAGGCCAATCCCAAACCGTTCAAGTGATTCACCGTCGTTCCTGCATCTCTAGCCGTCGGACCGCTCGCCGAGGTTCACCGCCGCCGGCGAGATTGACCCTGACGATCGTTGGTCGTCGATCCCCGCCGTGTCAACTCCGTCGGCCATGCCAACATGGCATGCCGCATCAGCCGACGCGGCCCACCTCCTGGAACCCGGCCCCATCTGTCGGCGCTCCCATCTCTCTCTACCCACACTAACAGACCGGCCCCACATGACAGCTACTCCATCTCCTCTCTCTCTCTCCTGACAAGCCGACCCCACTCATCAATCCAACTCCCTCTCTCTTCCTTACTGTAGCGCCAGGCCCCACATGTTAGTTTCAGACCTCTTTCTCTCTCTGACCCAAGGGCCACCTTTGTCAGCCTTTGGACCCATTTCCTTTATTTCCTTTTTATTTATTTTCTTTCCTTAAATATTTTTAATCTTTTTTAATTCCAAAGAAAATAGCTCAAACTTTGAAAATTCATAACTTTTAAACCGTAACTCCGTTTGATCCCATTCAATTCTCAAATTTTTTTCTAAAATTGAGATCTACACACTGGTACTATTAGTTGTATAAGATAGATCCTGATTCTTGGTGTTTTTGCATGTTTTCTTTTTGCAACGCGTAGAGGCCGTTTCCGAGGAGTCGCCGAAGGAAGTTTTTGCCGAAGACTCGCAAAACCTCGAGCAAGGTAAGTCACCCTTGACCATGTTGGACCCATGATTTAAAATTCATTTTTATTTCGAAAACTTGCATAAATAGGAACATGACTGTTTTCGGCCGCGGTTCATAATCGAATCTGCCGGCCTAACCACTTTGCTGCATTATACCCTCCTTGTATAAATTGAATACCCATCTTTGTAACCCTGTCATCTTGATATTCGTACTTGTGTACGGATGTCGATGACCTCCCTTTTTTTATCTAAACTAAAATATGACGATGGAAAAAACTAGGGTTTTAAATAAAAATGATTTCAAACCCTCGACACCCTTGGTCGAGCATTTGCGAAATAAAATAGTTTTATAAAACCTAGTCATAGGACGTCGCTGCCTGTGTGGCTCCGGCTCCGCATGACTTTTAAGGACCGTTTCCTTGAGGAATTGCACTGAGCATATAATAGTGCGACCACACGGGTGGAATGGGACGGCCTTGGCCGAGTAACTAGTGTTCCTAGGATGGTTTTCGGTTGCTAATTAATGTGGGAGCGGTTGGGTGCCAAGAGGGCGATATACCTCCGTCCCTGAGTACAGAAAATGAGTTCTTGGTACTTGGTTGAGAGAACCCATTTATAGGGCAGCGTGCTCTCCTGGGAAGGCTCTGGAAAGGCTTTGTCACGAACCTCCCCACTTGGCCAGTGCGGGAGTAAGCTCGCGTCATGTGGGAAAAGCGTACACTCTTTGCAAAGGTCTATAATCTGTTCGACAGCCGTGCCCACGTTATGGGTGGATGTGAAGTGATTCCTCTAACGTAGATTTTATTTTATAAATACCTGTGCAATTGTTTTGCGGGTTGGGAACCGTTACCAGAATCGGTCTATGTGACTGATGGATGGCCTGTGTGACCCGGGGTGTTGGATGAATAACGCGTAGTGAGTTTGTCTGAGTTAAATTGACAAGTTATGAGATAAAGAGAATCCACTAAATGGAGGTACTAGAGGATGGTACGCTCCGAATTGGAAATTGTGACAAGTCTCAAACTTGTGGAATGGGTTGAGACGCGAGTCTCTTCCCGACTAACTTAACTGTGGTGAGTTGTTGCAAAACAACTCACGGAATGGAGAAGCATGAAGCATCTTTTCGACAACTCAAAGAGCACAGTATAGAGTTTTAAAACCACAAAATCTTCAAAAACCTCTTTTGCAAAATAACCATAACCTCCCTTGCTAAGCCTTGCATGTCACCTAATTTCCATGACTTGCTGAGTACCTCGTGTACTCACCCTTGCTTATCTTCTCTCAGAAGTCTATGAAGATAAAGACCCCACCTTAGTCAGTTCTATCAGGATCAATCGAGTACAGGAGTTTTTACGGTTTCGCGTCTAGGTCCCAAGCCTTGCTTATGGGTATAGGTCTACCGTGTTTTTCCGCTGCTTACTTTATGTAATGTATCGTTGCAATGTCTTGGGTTATGTCCGAGGCTGCAACTTATGTAACGATTATGTATAATAAATAAAGCATATTTGGTTGTGATCCACCGATGTCCTGTATGTACCAGCTGGTCTCCTGGGACTGGTACAGATATTACAGGTAACGACGTTCCTTCTCTGTTAACCTGTTCGGGGAAGTTAACGGAGAGGGGGCGTTACAGTTACATACGGGAGAAATTTTCTGTATTATATGACAAATTGCACCTTCATGGTGTGGTGGTAGGGGTTGAAAACGGTCGGATACGGTGGGGATCGCACCTTCCCATATCCTAACCCATATTTCTATTCGAAACCGGATTAGGATACAGTATATTGTCGAAAACTACGGATAAAAAAGGATAATGCAGATATAAATATGGAAACCAATACGTACCGAGATGGATACGGACAATATCGGATATAAATATTTATTCGGATATCAAGTCAATGCAACAACCATTTAATACCACATAGATAATAGCAACGCACATTCTATACATCCATAATGCAAGTATTTAGAGGCTTAGGGGCATAACGGCATAGTACTTGTAAAATCACATAACCATATTTAAATTAGAGATACAAACATACAGTCAAGGCACAAAAACAAAAAGATACATTTCATCACAGACGGATAGAGACAGCTGTCTTGTTTCTCTTATAGCTGAAAACCGAAACCATCTACAACTTATGTTGTACACTAGCATCAAACCATCCAAAAGGAGAATTGCTCCAAACAAATTGTGAGAATCAGAGGAAACAACCAGCATCACCGAGCTACAGTTGCACTGTACTGCACTAGATATTTTGACCACTAAAAATCCAAACCCAACTAACTAATCCTTTTGGAAACACACAGCAATTGAGAATTTTCAATGCCCCTGTTTCTCTGCCATTAAAATCAAACCAGCAAAAAAAACACAGCAACATATGTAACGCCCTGGTTCCAGGTCGTTAAAAAAACTATTTTACGTAAAAACCCCTAATTTCAAAATTTTGCGCTCTTTGAGTGTGCTTAAGGACTAAGTGCCGTAGATCTCAAATCAAAGCCTCCCTTGGAACCCTAAAACCTTGATCCCAACTCTCTCTATT